>OX393555.1:40232731-40647731 GCA_947650365.1 Chamaelirium japonicum | reverse complement strand
CCCTTTTAGAAGTTTTTGAATTTGATGAAAATTTGTGAGGATGATCATCTTACCCTAGACAACACCCTCACCAAATTTTATCAAATTCCAAAACTTCTAGGATTGTCAAACAATGTCTCAAAGCAGCAAAAACGCTGCTTTGATAGGCAGCATCCCATTCCTCATATATATATATATATATATATATATATATATATATATATATATATATATATATATATATATATATATATATATATATATATATATATATATATATAGGGGCATGCTATAATGCGGCATGCGGTAAGTGCGGCACCGCATAGTAGCCTTCTGATGCACCACTGCATGCATCGCATGCATGCAACGCATGCATCAGACGGCTGCGGTGTAGTGCCACGTGTACCGCATGCTGCATTATAGCATGCCCCTATATATATATATATATATATATATATATATATATATATATATATATATATATATATATATATATATATATATATATATATATATATATATATATAAAAGGGCCATGTGAGGATTATATTGATATACTGTTAAGCTATGATTGTTGTTGTTTTTTGAATTATATTTTCTAAGAACAAACACTGGGGTCAGAATACCTTTGAAGCATTTACGGATGGTAGATGACTTAGAATTCTTCAACAACTACCCATGGAGTAACGTAGCCTACGAAACATTGAAGTGGTCTATGTAGTGTTGCGTCGCTTAATACAATGCAAGAAACCAATACAATTTCTTTTGTTGTACATATGCATTCTAGGTATGAGTAATTAGATATAACAATATTTATATTTTTTTTCTTCAACTATAATGTTAATCACTATTGTAATGTTATTTCATTATATGGTGCAACAATGGGCATTAGAGAGGATCCTCAAGTTGGGGATGCTATGTGCACTGAAGGAGAGTGATCATATGTTTCTTAGGATTCTGAATTGGTATAATTATAAGAGCACCTCCTACAAAACCATAGTGGATATGATGTAGAAGAGGATGTAAGTTGATAAGTCATGAGTCTAATTTCCTAACATTTCTATGTAACATTTCACTATCGTTCTAATATAGCTGTAAATTAATATTCATACATAGGTTCAAATCCTCAAAGAATTAGCTCCAACTGATGATGAGTTGAAGGAGAAATTTATTCGATCATTCTTTAGCAATGAGTTATCTCCGTCGACAGAAGGATCCCCTTTCTACCAAAAAAAAAAGAAAAAGGATCACCTAACGGGTGGAACTTCTTTTTGTGCAACTACTTCCATTTATTTCTTATACTCTATTACTTGTAGACAAGTGATACATTAAAAGATGAACATAAAACATACGTTCGAGCGAGAGAGCGACAGAGAAAAGATGTTGGTATAGACAGGTCATTTACAAATTCACCGTATACAGACCGACATGTGTCCAAAGGTGAACATGTCAAAAAGATTTGAATTTTTTTTTTTTTAAGATCAGCAGGTGTCCCAAAACTTTTTGGGCAATAGCTTACTTCGGGCTTGGACTAATCCCTTCGGTAGTGAAGCCCGACCCACTTGAATTTCCCACCGCACTCCTAGGTAAATCGAAGGGGGGAGGAGTCGAACACACAGCCTCCTTACTCAAGCATTAGTTGCATGTCAACTCTCATATCCCCTGGTGAGTTATCAAAAAAAGAACAAAAATAAACCCCAATGTGGAGGAGAGCTGAGGGTAAAGCCTTTGAAGTGGCTCAAACGATCAATAGTGAGGAGAGACAATTTTGTATTGACTACATAGATGATAATCTAAAAAGGCTGTAAGTTTCATTGTCATGTGATTCACTTTTGCTAATAGGGATATTTCCAAAAAATTATGGCTTTTGTTTCGTTGAATATGTCCCTTTTTGGATCAAAGATCTATATTCCATTTAGGCATGAACAATGAGCGAGTTTAGTTATGTGTTACAAACACATTGTATTTATGCGTCATGTTTTTCTAGAATTTTATGTAATTGTATTCTAACTTGATGATAGCATATTGATGACTATATGTCACTCTTGGAGCAACCTATATTCTTTTGACATATTCGTTTGTCCGCTATTCCACACCGCCCGATCCTAAAATTCCGACGGTTGCAGGATTCAAATGCGGCTCCTTCGAACGGCTCTATCCTTCTAACGCGTGCTCCTCTCCAAATGTTAAAAAAAAAAAATTGACCATTAGGTTTTTAAAAAAAATAAAAATTCTAAAAAATGCCAAAAAAGTAAATAATTTTCTCTAAGTACCTACACATTGTTGAAATGAGAAGCATAACATTTTATATTCATTTTCTTCTAAAGAGAAACACCATATTTTAATTAATTTTTATTTCAAGCCAAATACTTAGTAATTTGTAAAAAGTATGATAGGGTTTTGGTCATTTGTCATTCGGTGATTTGGAGAGATGACAATTAGGCATTAGGTCTTTTAAAGAAATAAGGAAAGATAGATAGTGTAACATCCGCCCCAAACACACAATAAATTATCCACTTTGTCCTTGTACACACGAGGAATTCCTAGGGGGGTCACTCATCCTAGTACTACTCTCGCTTGAGTATGCTTAACTACAGAGTTCTTACGAAATCCGTAGCGGTGCACGATAAACGCATCTTCTATATTTGGGAGGAAAAATTAAATAAGTAGCTCATGATATCCTTATCTTCAGGTGATGTGGGGTTAACTCATGGCCTTGGACACCTCACTTCACCTCATCCATCTTGGTATTACAACCTCAGGAGTCTTGGCTATTGGCTCTTGGTTGTCACAATCCACCCCCCCTTAAAGACTACACGTCCACGCGTAGGGTTAGACAACCCCCCCTCTCGTAAAGACAAGCCGCTCTAATACCATTTTGTAACATCCATCCCAAACACATTAGATATTGTCTGCTTTGTTCGTGCATACACGAGAACTTCCCAAGGGGGTCACCCATTCTAGTATTACTCTTGCCCGAGCACGCTTAACTACGGAGTTCTTATGAAATCCGTAGCGATGCATAGTTTTAAAACGTGTATTCTATATTTGGGAGGAAAAATTATATAAGTAGCTCAGAATCTTCTTTAAGCGATGTGTGGCTAACTCATGGCCATGTACACCTCACCTCACCTCATCCACCTTGGCATTACAACCTTAGGAGTATTGACTATTGGATTTTGGATCTTGTTCATCACAATCCACCCCCCTTAAGGGCTACACGTCCACGTGTAGGGTTAGACCCCCCTATTGCGAGGAGAACCAGCTCTGATACCATTTTGTAACATCCATCCCAAATGCAAAAGATATAGTTCGCTTTGCCCGTGCTCGCACGAGAACTGGCGAGGTAATACATGTGTCTAAAAGTACAAACCCGACTCTGGACTAGGAACAACAAAGGATATAATTAAATGATTTCAAAAATTCAATCATTCGGCTATAATTTTAGCTCTAATGGTATTCCCTCCTAAAAATTTCAAATTGCATTACTAGAACAACATCTAACCCACACCTAACTCTACTCATGACTTGCATAATATAGTTTAAAAAGAAGGCTTTGAATAGTGTAGGCCCTAACATGTTTCTAGGTTTGAGTTGCAAATTAGGGATGTAAGCGATAACAAATCCATGATAAAATTAAAGCACCATATGGAAATATTAGATTATTTTAATTTTTAAGACATTTAGTAATTTAGTTATGAAGATAATCATTTAAATTTCATGACGATAAAAATTAGTTTGTCATTTTTTATATGATGAAATAATATTTAGATCTACAATGATCAATTTCTCAAGATGAAACATTAATCAAATATAGAAAACTAGATAATATAATACTATATTTGAAAACCTTTTATATATAATTAATTAACCGATGAGTGATAACCCCATGAAGAAAATCACCTGGATGTGAAGGATCAAGAAGTCCTTGTGCGGGCATGGGCAAAGCGAACAATATTTCCACATGGTGATTTAATTTTATCATGAATTTGTTATCGCTTACATCCCTAAATTGCAACTCAAACCTAGAAACATGCTAGGGCCTATACTATCCAAAGTCTTCTTTTCAAACTCTTATATTCTTTTTATATTATGCAAGTTATGAGCAGAGTCAGGTATGGGTTAGATGGTGTTCTAGTAGTGCAATTTGAAATCCTTAGGAGGGAATAGCATTAGAGCAGAAATTACCGTCGAACAATCGAATTTTTGAAATCATCGAATTGTGTTCATTGAAAATTCCCAATCTAGAGTTGGCCTGTACTTTTTAGACACCTGTATTACCTCGTAGTCCTTGTGCGGGCACGGACAATACAGACAATATCTTGTGTGTTTGGGGCGGATGTTACAAGATGGTATCAAAACCGATTCTCCTTACAATAAAGGGGTCTAACCCTACACGTGGATGTGTAGCCCTTAAGGGGGGTGGATTGTGCCGACCATGATTCAATAGCCAAGACTCCTGAGGCTGTGATGCCAAGTTAGCTAGATAAGATGAGATGAGATGAGGTGTACATGGCCACTTGCTAGCCTCACATCGCTTGGAGAGAATAAGATCATGAGCTAGTTATATAATTTCTCCTCCCAATTATAAAAGATGCATTTTAAATCCATGCACCACTACGGATTTCGTAAGGACTCAGTAGTTAAGCGTGCTTGGGCAAGAGTAGTACTAGGATGGGTGACCCCCCTTGGAAAGTCCTTGTCCTAGCACAGGCAAAGCGGACAATATCTTGTGTGTTTGGGGCAGATGTTTCAGAGAGTCCTGTGGATTTGGTTTCAAAAAGTGGCTCACTATTTTGTTAAAATGCCCATATGGCTCCTAGAATAGGGAGTTGCTCTAGAAGTCCCTTGGAAATGCTTTTAAAGCATAGAGTTAAATTATACTTCACATATTAGAGATACTTGTATGTATTTAGTATATACACTACTTACATAGATATAAGACATTGCCCTAATGAGAAGATTGATTCATTCTCCCCAAAACCCTAGCCTCTTCTAGCTCTCTCTTTTTCTACTAGGAATTATTGGTGATCCTCCACGTGCTGGTGATCCTCCATCGTTCCTTGAGATTCGACAAGCTCAGCTCTTCCCTATACCATATATCTCGTCACTCTCCCCTTGAGATTTTAGCTCCTTTACGATTGAGTCAAGATCTAGCTCCTCAGTGCTCTCCCCTCGAGGTCCTCCTCTCCAATGACTGCTCCTCGATCAGTTGTTCTACTCCACCGACTGATGAGGTGGATCGTAACTCCACTCATAGAGGTCATCCTCTCTGACGTGGTGGATCGTAGCTCCACCATGAAGAGGAACGATTACCACACTCGGATCCCCTCCTCTAATTGATTGCCATTGCCTATTGTCGAGATTCGCATGACTAATCACCTGGCTCCGAGCAATTGATGCTTCATCCTCTCCATCAGCGCCACCAGTACGTCACGAGCAGCTCCTCTCCGTCAGTACCATGGCCTCCTGCAGGTTGATCGAGCGATTGGGCCGAATGCTAGCTCTCCCTCATCACGAAGCATGCACTTCCAGCAAGATCAGGTTGTACTAGATACCATGGCTGTGATCTTGTGGCTGAGATCATTGAGGATTTGATTTTTGCGAACAAGTGTCCCCTGCAGCTTGACAACTAATAATCTGCCTTTGTTGAGCCGAAGCCTCCTTCAAGTGGGAGAAGTACGGCTTCGTGGAGCTTGGACATCGATCCTAATGGCTGCAACAACCATAAATACGTACAAGACTCCAAAACACCATAGCTGCCCATAAAAAAAAAAGGGAGACTTACCCTTAAGTCCTTTTAGAAGATGCTATATATATTTGCCAAAGGACAGGTAATGTTTCAATATTGCACCAAGTCCCTTCCGAACATTTCGTGCTACAACTAGCAAGTCCCTCATCCTTATTTATCCACTCATGTGCTACAGAAAGAGTATCCATTCGTCTCCCATTCGCTGGTTGACACTGTGCATAGCGGTTGCTACAGTGATTTCACTGTAGCTGCTATAATGATTTTATTGTAGCTGCTACAGTGAAATCACTGTAGCAAGAGTTTCAATTCGATTTGGTAAGAGTATCAATTTAGCGAATTGTCTGTTGCTATAATGATTTCACGGTAGCAGCTACAGTGAATTTACTATAGCAAAAGTATCAATTAGCTGAATGGATACTCTTTTTGAAGACGGATGGATACTCTTAGTGAAATCACTGTAGCAACCGCAACATGCACAGTGTCACCCAGTGAATAGATATTCTTGTTGATGACGAATGGGTACGCTTTCCGGAGACAAATGTATACTCTTGCTACAATGTTTTTGCTATAGTAGCTACAGTGAAATCATTGTAGCAATTGCGCGCTACATATATAGTGTTAATCGGCGAATGGATACTCATGCCAAAAATGAATGGATACGCATGCGAAAGACGAATGGATACTCTTACTGAAAATGAATATTGGATATGGTTCTCAAAAAAAAGAAAACGAATATTGGATACTATTACGGGAGGGGCAATTTTATAATTTAAAGGGTTAAAAAAAAGTTAACATTTTTGGTTAAGGATTTGTTGTACAGACATGTCCTTCGAGAGAGACTTTATATTTAATAGCCTAAAAATTTGTTTCCTTCAGCTTATATAAAGATCTGTGAAGGGATTTAGGACTAATTAACCCACAAAGAAAAAAAAAACTCTGCACGCAAGATCGCCAGCCAGCTTTCCCAGTACTGCAGTATGCAGACCCAACACAGCACTAGCACGTGCAACCTTCAAATGCATCGACACACACATCCCCACTGACTCGTTCACAGCAAGATCCACGTGGAGAGCATGCAACCCTGGATGACCCATTCACCAGCAAGAGCCACGTGCATATGCATGCATGCATGCATGCATGCAGCCCTCAATGACTCATTCGATCACCAGCAAGAGCCCATGCAACCCACCCTCAACCAACCACGCCGTCGATCGATCCCTAATCCCTTCTGCATCCGGTACATATTCCTCAATCCCTTCCGCTGCCTCCTGTTTTGATCGGTTTTTGTTGTTCTACGAAATCGCAGGAGGAGAAAGGAATCCGGCCATGGAAAAGGGTTCCTTCAAATTGGAGCACCCTCTCGGTCCGTCACCCTCTTCCCCTTCGATTCTTGCAAGAAATTTAGTTGCGTTTCAAAATTAGGGTTTTCATCATATCTAACTCCAATTTCTGATGCACTTCAATCCTTTTTCCCATCTTTTAATTTCTTTCTCTCTCATGAAAAAGGATCGATCTGTTTGCCCAGATTAAGGATTTTTTTTTACAAAATATTGCAATGAATGTGCGTTGATATGTGCGTTGATCGATCTGTTTGCCCAGATTAAGGATTTTTTTTTACAAAATATTGCAATGAATGTGCGTTGATATGTACGTTTATGAGGAATACTGACCATTAATGAGGACACCGTATTTGCATGTTTTCCCCCACCTACTTTGATATTTTATCCAAATCAAGTTCTAGGCCTTCTTGATTATGGTTTCTCTTTTTACGGTGGCTGTACATAGGTGCCCAAAATGTCACCCGTTCGTTGTCCACGTGGCAACACGGATGAGTGAAACGTAGCAGTTCGGATGTAGGCACGTGGCAACGTGATGAAAGTCTCGAAAAAGATCTTAAGACAAATTGGCTAAGTTGAAGTGTGGGATCGTCTGGAGACGAGCCCGATGAGCGACATTGATGCCAGCAGGGAGCTCGTCCGAACGGCAGAGAGCTCGTCCTGAGATGAGCCCGATGAGCCGACAGTGACATAAGAGGCCAAGGAGCTCGCCTAGAGACAAGCACAAGGAGTTCATGCTGGCATCATATATGTTAACGTCATCATGATGATAACATGGAGCTTGCTTCGAGGTGTGCCTAGCAATCTGATGTGATTTCTGCTAATGTCACCATGACGTCGGAAGAGAGCCCGACTAGGAGGCCAGGAAGCTTGGCTTGTGATGTGTATGGCGATCCCACCATATGGTGGCCATGCTGGCATGGGACAACCTATGGACGACTTAATTGGTGACGTCATGAGTGAAGGCATTGTGACATCAACAAGGAGCTCGCCTCGCGGGCTGGGGAACTTGCCCTTAAACGTGCGTGGCAAGTTCATCACAGATGACCTGGTAACTCTCGCAACACTTAGTGTGTGGGAAAAAACCCGCCGGCCACACCCGATCGTCAGATGGAGCGGCTCACCTCCATCTCCTTCGTGCGGTATCTGCAAGAAGACCGAGGCTCGCCTCCGAGCCAAGGTCCCTCCGCGCTCAAGTCAGGGAAGGGAAGAACAACAAGAAGAGGACCAGACATTGTCTAGGGTTCAGAAGGGAGAAATTGCTTACCTATCCATGAAAGGGCAGGGTTCTTTTATAGATCTTCTCATGTGTGTTGTGCACGTATTGCTCGTGGGATTTCCTCTAAGAGTCTCGGGATGACTATGACGGATCTTTCATGATCGGACGCCTTTTGTTTCTTTTCTTCTATGCTTCCGTTGATCGAGGGCCCCTAATTAGTCATGGGTGACCTTGATCTTAACGGGCGAGATATCATCGGGATCGTCCAGCCTGATGAATCCCTAGACGTCCGCCGAGTTTCTCTGGCTGTTACGTGCGTCTTCCAATCTTTCCTTGCCTAGGGGCAGCCCCTCGTCGCCGATCAGGTCAGCCTTCTCTGGGGTCTGGGTTGCTGGGCCAGGTCCACGACCTACCCGACCCTTTCCCCGACCTGGTTCCCATTAGGGAGCTCGGGTCAACTTGACCTCTTTAGGGCTCGCACGCATCTCGCAAACCAGGTTGGACCGGATCAGACCCGATTTGACCTGTCCAACTCTTTAGATCTCTAGGCCAGGCTGAGCTAGGCGGTTTCGCTGTACATATGTCATCATCTGGTCGGCGTGCCGGGAAACACCTTCTACAAAAGCCCCCTATCAGTCCTTGTGTCTAGAGACCATAGGCCAAAAGTTTCGCCCATCAGGGTTTCGCCACGTGCTCTGAATCCGAAGTGACGGCTCGTGGATGCGACGGGCAATCATCACTGTCTTTCTCGAGCCCCTGTAATGGGGCAACAATCCCGTTATCTTTAAATGGAGATCCCAACCATCGAGGCGGTTGGTTTCATGACCATTGGATCTCTCCCCTCTCGACGCTCCGAGTCATTCCGTTGTTCTGGTTGTGTCGATTTTGAAACGTGGGCGATGTTTCAACACTTCAAATCTCCCCTTTGGGCATGCAAACAGGATGCATGTCCTTTGTCGCCTTATCCCTTCCTTCTTTCTTCTTGCTTTCTGCGATCGCTTCCTTCGTCCACAATGGCTCGTCATGGGAATAACATGATTCTCACCCTAGAGGAGCAGCTTGTCGTGCTGAAGGAGGAGCTCCCCTTCCTTCACCAGTGCGATGTTCGACCCATCGATATCACCAGCTCCATCGACCCCGGCTATACCATCATCTACAGTGGGCAATTGTAAGCCGAGCTGTCGTTGCCGCTGAGGCCCTTCTCCGGGAAGCTCCTCGCCTATCTCCATCTTTGCCTGTGCCATTTGGGCGGGAACTCCTGGAGGATATTCCGTTGCTGTGACGTTCTTTGCACCCATGGGGTTTCGGTCGACCTCGACTGTTTCTTCGACAAATACCTCGTGAAGAGGATTCTGGTCTAGGGGATCCAGGGAGTGTGCTTCAGTGGTCATTCCTTAGCGGCCTCGGTATTCGATGGTCTTCCAGACTCCGACCCAATTTGGATGGTCCTGCCTCTGCGACTGGCTGGGGACTAGCGTGGCGGGTTTGAGGTGCCGGAGTTCAACCACCTAGTGCTCGAAGGGATCTCTCTTCGCTACAAGTTCACCAAGGGAAAGAGGGCACAAAAACAACGTAACGTCGTCGATGCCAATTTTTTGAGAGATCATTTTCTGATTCGATCCCGGCGCGCCTGCGGCAAGGCAGGATATGCCTTGAGGCAGGTTGCTTGACGAGAGCAGCAAAGCAGAAAGATCATTTGGCGATGGTGATGGGAGTAACAACAAGGAGCATGAGGAAGTGGATCGATGGCGACGGTGAGGATAGCGATGACGAAGATGGCGGCGATAACGGCAACGACAATGATGATAGTGACAATAATGATGGAGGGGGTCTTGATCGCGATACTGAAGTCGATCCCCTGGGCTGTGGCGACGGTGACACCAAGGGTAAGCCTGGTGGGACCAACCCTGGCGGTGGTCGCACTGTCCCCAGCCCCATGCGCTTAGATTCCAGTGAGAGCGTGGAGATTTTAGGGGTAGGGCCCACCCGAACTGATCCACCGGGTAGCCCTGTTATTAGTCCTCCTGAAGTTATCCCCCTTCACTTGGGTGGTGACCACTTTCGGCCGGACAGCCTTCACGATGGTCTGGTGGAGAAGAGAGCTTGCAAGGCGTCCCCCGTCAAGCCCAGGGGCTCAGGGGGGCCGGATTCAGACCTGGAGGCGTCGCCCGGGTTTTGAGCTAAAGCGGTACGAAATATGGTTTGCCTCTCTTCGACGCGGAGCCCTTGCGACTCTCCATTGGATTCGTTAGTCCAAGCGAGCACGGCTGCAGTTGGAGCAGCCTGACAGCTCTCTTGAGGGTTCAATCAATGCCTTCCAGGGGCTGCCCGAGCAGGAGCACCCGAAAGGCATAGCCTCGGAAATCCCATCGGTCTCGATCGTAGACTCAGAAGGGCCAGGTGTGGCAAGGGACGATGTGAGCGTGGTGGCACTCGCCGAGGCTGATGTCCAAACGATGGGCGAGGTCTTCGGCGCAGGAGTTCAGCTTGGGCTTGTTGGTAAGTTCTTGTGAGGTAGTCTCAGAAATCTTCTTTTGCGTAACTACCTGTCTATCAATTTTTTGTTTCTTCATGTAGTCAAGGGTGAACAGCCCGAGGACGATGTGATCGAAAGGTCGGAGCGGCCCTTCAAAGATCTGCTCAGTGGCGCGGGGCTAGCGGAACAAGGCGCCCACTCTTCCGGCCTCCCCTGATTGTCCACGAGGAGGGAGAAGGGATCCGTTCAGTCCTGGAGGAAGTTAGCTCTGTGGATCCTTGGGTCGCTCTAGCCTTGGCCCGGGGGTATATCCTCCCCAAGGATTACGATGGCGATATGTCCAAGCCGTGGGCCCCTCTTCTGTGGAGCTCGATCTCACACTTCGTTCATATACATTTGTCCCGTATTTTATAACTGAGGAATAGAGTGCTCTGTGCATCTGACCCTTGCCTTTCTCGTAGGGTCTTGCGGGCCTTGCCCAGGTCGGTGAGAGGGCGCAAGAGGCTCGAGAACTTTGTTTCTTCCACGAGCTCTCCAATTCGATACCTGGACCTGAGAACGCCCCCCTGGTCACGCACCTAGTCCACGAGCATGCCTTTCTTGCAGAAGCGGTGGAGGTTGAGAAGAGGAGAGTTTGTTGGACACAGAGCGTGGCCTAAGAGGACTTGCGGAAGAAGGACGCAGTGGTTGCCCAGCTCCAGGGCGAGTTGTCTAGCCTTCAAGAGTCTCTTACGTAGAAAGACTCTGAGGTCGAGGCTCACCAAGTCAGGGAAGCTTGGCTCGAGCAGGAGGCCGTTGGACTATGAGCGGAACTCACCAAACTCCAGTCCCTATTGGAGACGAAGGAGGATGAGCAAGAGGCTGCAGCTGTCCTCGTCTGTGGTCTTCAGTCTGACCTGGACGGTGCCAATGCGGCTCGTGAGGTCGCTCTGATGGGTCGCGAGGAGGCCTGGCTGACCTAGCTGCGGAGCAAAAGGCCCGAGCAGCCGAGGTCACTACCCTTCATAAGGTGCATTGAGCTGAGCTGGTAGAGTTGTTGTAATGCCTACGTACCAGGCTCTTTTCTGTATCCATAGTGTCAAAAATCAATGAAATATTGCTCTATTGTCTCCAACAAATGTTCAACTATGATTGTGTCCTTGCTCGCGTCCACCAAGCCTGTTGGGATGCCCATTCTCTTCATTCTTCGGGCTCCTGCCCATTAAAAACATCACGTCACCTTTGAAATTGACCAGCATCGCTTTGACTCTATACGTTGAAGTCTCGAAAAGCCCCCATTGTTCGCTTGGTCCTGAGGTGTTTATCCCAAGAGGATGTGATGAGTCACGACATTAATGCTCTGCAATAAATGCATGCTCGACAATAAATAGGGAAAACTCAGAGCCATTTTTGGTCATAGCGATGAGGCCGAAGGGTGCGACGAAGTCCTTCCTCACAGGCGTTGGTGTCTTTCCACCGGGTGAGGCACCATGGATGGGATCCCGGAGTAGTCAAAAGGTGGGCAGATGACAGTCTTCGTTAGAGGATAGCATGTAAAGGGGGGTTGTGCGTGTCCTCCGTGACCTTGTATGTCACAGGAGGGCACGTAAGGCCCCTATCGCTCCTCGCAAGGATCAGCCCAACTGGAGTTTGCTGGGCTAGGCTGACCTCCAGTCCATGCTTCTCCAAACTCCAACGCCGGAGACGAGATCAGTAGCGGGCCGGACCCTACGAAGAGACAGGAGGAAAGCCAAAGGTTGGAGACGAGATCAGCAGCGGACGCATCAGCTTTCTTTTTTTCTTTCCTGCTTTTCGACAAACTCGTGGTCTTCCTTGTAATCAACTAAGGGAAAGGTAATAATAAAATTCATTTTCCGTCATCTCCATACGTCTGTGTTGATTTATCTTTCCTCCTTAATCTGCAAGGTTTTCTCTGCTAGATCCTTAAGGACCCCTAGCCCCGAAGGGCGTGCTTCGTCCTGCTAAGGGCGTGGCGTGCCCTTCTCGTGGGGGATGCTTCGTCTTGCCAAGGGCGTGGCGCGTCCTTCTCATGGGAGACTTTGAAAAGTCAGACCCCTAGCCCCAAGGGCATGCTTTGTCTTGCCATGGGCGTGGCGCGCCCTTCGTGAGGGACTTTGAAAAGTCGGACCCCTAGTCCCCAAGGGCGTGCTTCGTTCTGCCAAGGGCGTGGCGCGCCCTCCTCATAGGGGACTTTGAAAAGTCGAATCCCTAGCCCCCAAGGGCGTGTTTCATCTTGCCAAGGGCGTGGCGCGCCCTTAGTGAGGGACTTTGAAAAGTCGGACCCCTAGCCCCCAAGAGCGCTCTTCGTCTTACCAAGGGCATGATGCGCCCTCCTTGTGGGAGACTTTGAAAAGTTGGACCCCTCTTCTTTTATCTCGAACAATCTATAAGGGACGTTAAGGCATCAAACCTCTTGGCTTTCACCTCAAAGACATCGGACCCCTCGGCTTTCATCTCAAACGACCTACGGAGGACGCTAATACATTGGACCCCTCAACTTTTCTGTCTGTATAGGACTCCGTATGGTTGCGTCATCTTTGACTTCGATGTTGCCTCCAGAATTGTATTTCTTTATGTCCCATCGCTTGTACCCTTTTCGAGAGTGTTTCGTCCCACTTTAGCTGCTCGATTTTTGAACTTTGTTATCTTTTTCTATCCAATCGGCTATAAATAGATGGTATGTGGGTGTCATTGTTCAGCTCAAGTCATCATCCCATGGCTTTGCTTTGGTAGTTATTTCTTCTTATTTTTGATGAGGTCGATCCGTGCCTTTACCAACTTCGTCAGAGGACAGCACGTAACCGGGCAGATTTCGAACCTTCGGTCTCCACCCTCTCTGGCTGATCTCATGGGGCTCTACAGCTCTTTTGGTCTCCACCTTCCGGCGCGCCGAAGGGCGAGGCTGAGGAGATTGGTCAAGAGAGATGGGGACGGCTGATGAGGGTTGCAAGAACCGCAAGAAGAGGGGCCGAATCTTTTCCTCTCCCTGCTCCTAGCTCCTTTGTGTTGAACCAGTTGAGCTGGAGCTCAAATGCCTCGAATGGCGTTGGAAGTTGGTGCGGCAGTTCTGCGGGGGCGAGCACTGCGATCCTCCGGTGGCAGGGATCCCCTCCTCCTCCTAGCGCGGAGGAGGTGATGACTTCGATGGACCTCGAGCCTTTTGATCACCTTATCGCTTAACGGAACCTCTGGTTCTTGCAGGATCTGGACCACCTCCTCTGTCATGCCTTCCCGATCAGTTTGACGGGCTCCGCCCTTAATTGGTTTCATAAACTCCCACCGAGGTCAGTGCTAATCTTCATGTCACTGTCTGCCCTCTTCCTCGAGTAATACCGCTACAATCATCAGACCCAAAGCATATCGAATCCTTGTTCGAGTCGACAATGGGAGCCTGCGAGTCTCTAAGGACTTCTTCACACGGCTTTGAACCACTACGCGCTTAGGCAATGGTAGGAGGTTGAGTACGCCCAGAGGGTTCACTCCGTCTCCCTCCAGCTGACCTTGCACCACCTCAGAAATAAGGATGTACCCTGAGCCATGGTCTAGTTCTTGGACGACGATCCGGCCAGGGTGGTCACCCCCATAACAATCACCTAGTCATCCACTTAATTGATGGCGGCGAATGTCGAGGTCCGTAACTAACAAGGTAGGTCTCACTACTCGCTAACTGGTCTTTTAGGTTTCTTGACAGGCCCTCTTTCAGTCTTTCCAAGTTCCAGTTAAAATTTAATTACCATAGTGTATGTTATTAATTAGTGCTAAGATGAGACAAGGATATGGTCGAATTGATAATATAGAGAAAAACTTTGGAAGATATTTGTTTAAAAGTCAGTAGAATTAAAATGAGTATAGAGAGCAATTTAAATGGAAGTAGTAGTACTGAAAAATCCCTAGTCAAAATGGAGGCCAAGAAATAACTTATGATATATGTAATAGATTATAGTTAGGTGGATGAGGTGAAGAGGGGATTCTCAGATGTTATGTATTTGACACATTCTAACAGCAATAAGCCTATAATGTTGAATGGTTCAGTGTGTTGGTCCAGAAAGAGGGCATAAGAAGAGCATGGCATATAGATGAGTTTGTTGAAGTGGATGTGTGGAACAACTAGGAGGGATATGGCGGGTTATTGTATATTAATTAGAAGAAGTTGTATATACAATGTAGAAGAAGTTGCTCATTTAATTCTTGTATTTTAATAAACATATGGGATAATGAATGAAAAAATAGTAAAGCAATGAATGATACAAATTAGTATCTTCCATGCAGTTGTTGACTGTTGAGGAAGTCCACCGGTTAGTCCCACATCGGTAAAGGGGGTACCTATCGCCCGCACCTCCCCTTATGACCTGGGTTTTAGGATGTGAGGGTATCTAACATGGTATTAGGGCTGGGTTCTCCGTCTCCCTCCGGGTGTGGCCCCTTCTGTTTGTGCGTCGCTCGCTCTGCGTGCTCCGCTTGAGGGGGGGTGTTGAGGAAGTCCACCGGTTAGTCCCATATCGTTAAAGGGGGCACCTAACATCCGCTTTATATACCCTCTGTGGACCTCCCCTTACAACCCAGATTTTGGGGGGTGAGAGTATCCCATATGGTATTAGACGGGTTCGGCCCCTTCCGATTGTGCCTCGCTCCGCGTGCTCCGCTTGAGGGGGAGTGTTGAGGAAGTCCACCGGTTAGTCCCACATCAGTAAAGGGGGCATCTATCGCCCGCTTTATATACCCTCTGTGGACCTCCTCTTCCAACCCGGGTTTTGGGGGGTGAGGGTATCTAACACTGACATTGGTATATATCAGCAACAAAAGACTTTTTAGATGAAGAGGTGAGTCGAAGTGCTAGTTTTTGTAGCAGGCTTATGCTTGGGCTGCATGATGATCAGGCATGTATCGATGTTATTTTTGGGTCTGTGGCACCATGAATAGATTCTCCTTGGTTTCTATAAAAAAAAAAACGTGGTTCCCAGATTTGGTCGTTAATGCGAACGCATTTGACATTTTGAATGCCTAGGGAACGAATTTGGGTTGATAATCCTAGAAGCATTTGTGAGTATATTTTCTCTTTTTAAGGAGATAATGCAACTTCTGTTTACATGCCCAGTTATCTGTTACATGCCCAATTATTTAAGCTAATGCAACTTCTGTTTAGATTGAAAAGACAGCCAAATAATATGATGCAAGCTGCTTCATACCCATCCCTTCTCCATGCAGAATCTCACACCCGTTAGCCTTGTATCGGGTTGACGGACATCTTAGGTTCACAGAACACTCGGGTATACCAGAGTACGATGACATGATTGCATCATGTATAGGAGAATGTGATCATTTCGAAATATAATTCGCGCAATATTGGGAATGAATTAATTGGTTTGAATTGAGATTGTTTTGTTAGCCAAGCCAATGTTTTGTTTTGTTTTGTTTTTTCAATCATGCAAAATGAATTTCTGAATTTTGTGTGTGGACTTGTGTGACGAATTATGTAACCCTATTATTAGTGTATGTATTTATGTTCTCAGATTTTTTACGATTATTAAAGTTGTAATATTCTTTGGAAACATCCATTATTGGTTCAAAATATATAGATAACTGCACATGTAATGACTTGAAATTTCTCATTGCTCTTTTGTGGTTCTAAAGTTTGCATTCTACATACCAGAAAGCAGACAGGATGAAGCTGCTTGCATCAGAGAGAAGTATCCTGATCGTATTCCTGTAAGGAACTTGTGTTTTTTTTCAGATTTGTGTCACATGACCTATCAATCTCAGCTCTCATCTACTTTTCCAATGCACTCTAGGGAATTGTCGAGAAGGCTGAAAGGAGCGACATACCGGACATTGATAAGAAAAAGTAAGTTATTAACCACATGTTTTATAGTATCTTCTAAAATATATCTGGGTTATTTAAGTCATAAAATTTTCAGAAGTCGGTTACTCTATGCACAATCAATTTACCAGACTGGTATATTTATATACTAGTAATGCTCGTGCCTATCGGCACTTTCCCGAATGCCTTCGGCAGTACTAACCAGTCGCCTCCGTCGGCCACGGCCCAAGCTCTCAGATAGTGTGAAAAACTTGGATTTTTTTCTCACTGTGTTAAACTGGCCGGATCTATTCCTGTCACTCACACAACTTTCCTTCATAATGAGATGACCCTCTTAAATACCTTTAAATTAACTAACTGCCATAAACCAAGAGTCACATGCATTTTGTATGTGTCAAACATAAAAAATCTAGATGTTAAGATTTTAAGGAACACAACTACAATAAACCAAAAGTCACATGTGGTAGGAGAGGAGAGCTAGGATTTGGGAGAGAATCAGATCGATCTCATTAGGGGGGGGGGGGGGGGGGGGGCTCGCAAGGCCTAAATATATACAAGAGAGAGGCCTCATTGTGAGGCTCATACATGGATATTATACAGTGACCCAACCATATATACATTGTTTAACAACCCCCCCCTAAACTTGTTGTGCGCAGTGGAAGTGGCGATCGGTACGTACTCGCCCAAACCAATGACACAAATAATGAACTAAAGGGAAGACGCAAGCCAATTAAACAAACGAAGGAAAGAGAATAAAGCACACACCAGAGAGAACACCCAGAGATTTTCATAGACTACTCCTAGGAGATGCATCTGAGATTAGTGTGTGAAGGTTTCATAGGGCTGATTTCCACCCTAGGAAAACTGCTACTCAAGGAGTCTATCAAAAGCCCCTTCTTGCTTTTTACTATTATGGCAACGCCAAAAGCAGTTAGGTCGTCGGTTTTTACTATTTGCATTGGTGAGGGGATGACAATGATTGTTGTGTTTCACAATTCACATGGTGGAATCAACTCACTGATGAGTGGATCTTTTGTGTATTACTTTGAATCCTCACATAGAAGATCATTGGAAGGGGGGGGGGGGGGGGGGGGGGGGGGGGGGGGCGGTTGGCACAAATTGTTACATCTTATTATTAGGGCACAAAATGATCGTACCACCATATCGGGGATATTATATATACGTTTAAGGTATAAGAAAGTCATACAAGAATAAAAAGATTCATCAATGGCCTGCTTGTCAACATATTTAGGTTATGTTTGAACTATGTGTAAGGGATAATGTTGCTTTGCTAACTTTCTCCACTAGTTAACTTTAGAGTGTCTCCTTCACCAAAGAAGTACATAAGTGACTATTTTGATTAGTTCAACTCATGTTTCTCATGGGTTAATAAAGACGGCCACCTGCCAATCATGAATTAGCCCATTGGATGATATTATAGATACATCGATAGTCAGTGTATGGACATATATGATGTCAAAAACTTGTGTACACAATACTACAATGCTAACTACAACTTCACCTTCTGGTTTGGCTCAAGTGAGGGGCTCGGTACTACACCACACACACACACATAACCAAAAACACACATGCTAATTATAGCTTAATCCATTCTTGGACTCCTGTTTCTTGCTATGCCAAGAAATAAAGGAGTTACCAAGAAACACACAGTAGCTAGTAGTACAATGACGGGTGGGAATATCTCCTGTCCAGGCTGCATCGGAGTAAGCACGCATCACTATATGAGAGGTGGAAGGTAACAGAAGTGAATGAGTGATGGTGCCTCGGAGATAACGGAGGATTCAGAGTACAACTGCATAGTTAACAGAGCGGGGAGCCTAAACAAACTAACTGACAATACCAACAACATGGCTAATGTCTAGTCTAGTTATAGTGAGATAGGTGAGTATCCCAACAAACTGTTGGTATCTGGAGACATCACGCAGAGGCTTACCATCTGTAGGGAGGAGCATCAAATTGATCTTCATCGGTGTGTCAATAGCGCAAGAGTCGGTAAGTGTAGCATCAGCAAGGATATCAGAGATGTACTTCTGTTGGGAGACCAATAGACTACGGACTGAACATATCTCAAGTTCGAGGAAATAACGAAGAGGATCCAGATCCTTCATCTCGAACTGACTCCGGAGATGACGTTGAAGGGATGCTATATATGGTGACATTGTCGTCCAGGATGACGATCATGTCATCCTTATATAAGAGCAGTATAGCACGACCCTGACTGGAGGAGTGAGTGAACAGGGTGTAGTCAGAGTGACGCTCCACAAATCCGGCCTCAAGAACGACATTGTGAAACCGCTTGAACCAGGAATAAGAGGCCTACTTGTGCCTATAGATGGCCTGACACAGACGACAAACATGCCTTGAAGGAGCAGAGAGGCCTGGTGGAGGGTCCATGTACACCTCCTCGGAGAGGTCACTGTGAATAAATACATTTGTCACATCCATTTGGTGGAGAGGCCACCCTCGAGTGGCTGCCACAGTTAGGAGGGTGCGCACAATTATCATCATAGCAACTGGAGTAAACGTCTCCTCGTAGTCGATCCATACTCCCGAGAGAAGCCACGAACAACCAGATGCAAAGCTACCTCACAATACGACTGGGGCTCTCGATGGGTGTGAAGAACTGCAACGAAGGCTTGATACAAAGGAGAGTATAAGGCAACAACATAGTAGCCATAGCTGTTAGAAGAGTCAGAAGTAAAGGTGGAGTAGCCAAACTTGTCAAGAGAGTTGTAATATCTATCAGGAGGGTGATAGTCACGCACAGGGTAGCGAATCAAGCCAGGATCCATATCCGAGGAGAAGGGAGCAGCTGCAGGTGCAACAGTACCAGGGGAGTCAGCCTCGATGATAATAAGGGGAGGAGGAGGAGGGACCATGGGACGATGAGAGTAAACACGACTGATGGGCAGTGGAGACAAAAGTGGGGGTAGTAGGGGCGGAGGGAGGAGGGTCTCGACTGTAGCAAGGGGGTCTTAATAGGAGAAGAGATAAGAGAAGGTGTGAGAGTGAGAACAGATGCAGTAAGGGAAGGGAGAGGAGTGTAAGAGGCAGAGAGGGTGACACAGGTGGTGGGAAAAGATCCTAGGACTCGGTGGAAAAGTATGGTATATCCTCAACAAAGAAGACGTGGCGGGAGACGCGAATCCGATGAGCTAAGGGATCGTGGCATCAATAGCTCTTGTGCTCCCGGCTTAGCCCCAAGAACAGTGTTCTAAAAAGCTGCCTAGGTGCTGGAAGGCCCCCCACCACCTAGCCTAATCCTAAGCGGTGTAGAAAAGCAGCTCAGGCCTCTTGGCGGGACTAGACGGCCGCCTAGGTGGTCCCAGGCAGGGCTAGGCGGCCGCCTAGGCAGGCCTAAGCACTAGAATGTGTATAGATGTTATTCTATTATTGGTAATCATAAATTTATGGTTTGGAAAGTACTAAAATTATCGATATTATGATATTATCTGAGATAATATCATGCTTGCTTTTGTTCTTGTTAATCTTGAGTTTAGGGTTATGTAAATGATACATGCTCTTTCAAATAATAGTTGGGATAGTCTTGAATTTATAGTAAGTTAAAAAATATGATAAATTACACATAGACCCTCTATAGTTTGACCATTTTCACTTATACCCCCTCATGTTTAAAATCCTACAAATGCCTCCCTATAGTTTGGAAAACACATCACTTGCACCCCCTCTAGAGGTGGTTTATGTGTATGATTTTTCAAACTATAGGGAGGCATTTGTAGGGTTTTAAACATGAGGGGGTGTACATGATAATCGATCAAACTATAGGGGGTCTATTTGTAATTTACCCTAAAAAATATATAATATATATAATATATGTAATATCAAACTAATTAAAAAAAGCAAAAAAAGCTCATGAGGAGGGAGGGAGACGAAACATGTACACCTAAAGGTACTAAGAAAAGAGTACTCAGGGGAGGTGGACTACATACTCTCGTGCGGGATAACACTAGAGAGAGCAGATGACAGAGCGATGTTGATGAGGTAAACGGTGGTCAGAGTAGCTTTGGCCCAGTAGGAGTAAGGAAAAGAAGGAGAGAGAAGTAGTGCTTGATCTATCTCAACTCTCGAGCACATGACAATGTTTGCGCTTTGTAACCCCATTCTGTTCATGTATGTAGGGACACAACTACTAGTGAAGAGTACTATGAGATTGAAGAATGTCACGCTTCTCAGAAGAGAGGTACCTCGGGCACAGTCAGACCGAAAGGTCCTAATGTGCCGACCGAATTGTGTGTGAAGCATGCTGGCGAAGGTCCGGTAAATGTGGGGATCTCAGAGCAGTTACACATAAGATAGACCCATGTGCATTGTGGATTAATCATCGATAAAGTTCACATAATATAAAAAGTTAGTGAAAGAAACAACCAGAGCAGAACCCCAAATGTCAAACTGCACTAAATTAAAAGGGGAATCAGATTGAGAAGTACTAATAGAGAATGGGAGGGCTAGATGCTTTGCTAATCTACAACCCATACAGATAGAGAGTGGGGGTGGATACGCGACCCAAAGCGCCCGAACAAAAAATGCTTTTAAGTCGATCACTGAACATATGACCTAACTTTCTGTGCCACACGTCGGCATCAGAGGTAACTGACGTGGCAGACACAACAAACTGAGAGGAAGAAGAAACATAAAGATGCTCCAGCTTTTAAAGTCACTCTATGGCCCAGCCTAGTCCCCTGACCCATCCGTGAATCTTGCATAGAACAAGCAGAAGAGGCGAAGGTAACTATCAGTCCAGAGTCACAAAAAGAACTAACAAAAATCAAATTGATGTGAAGGAGGGGAGCGTAGTAAACAAGGGGTAAGGTAAGGCGGCTAGTGAGGTCAGAGGAATGAGTAATGAACCCATACTGCGAAATGGGTACAAGGGCCCCATCAGTAGTACAGACCCCCAGGTGAGTGGGAGCAGGGGTGTAGTCGGTAAGCATAGTAGAATCAAATGTGAGCTGACAGGAGGCACCAGAGTCAAAGATCCATGGAGCAGCAGTACCAGAAGTAGCGGACAGGCCGTGAGCAGTCGAGGAGCCAGTGGAGGTGAGATTCTGAAGGAGTAACTCCTTGAGATACTGAAGGCGGTCCAGCTCAAGCGGAGAAAGTGTAGTGGTAGTAATGGAAGGCGCTAGAGTAGCTAAATCAACAGTAATAACAGTATCTCTATAATGACGAAAGCGGCCTTGACCACGCCCACAGTTACGACAACATCCCGAACTATGTCCGTTGCCGTCACGAGTAGCAGGGGTCCAAATTGACTCATGCTCGTCAGGTCCCCAATCCGGATCATGAGGATGCAAGGGATACTCATGCTTTATGTGATCGGGCTCCTTGCAGTAGTGGCAGAAAACCGGCCCATCGTGGGAGTTGACGGCACAGTGCACTGTCAGGTCCTGGAGTGGGGAGAAGAGGGTGGGCCTTCCGAGTGCGCAGGTGAGTCTCCTTATCAACCAGGTCGAGCAGGGCATCCTCTAGACGAGGTAGCAGCTCACAGTGAAGGAGCTGAGCAGCAAGGAGCGCAAACTCAGGCTGGAGAGCGACTAAGAACTGGTGAAGGTGTCCCTTGTCGAGGTATCGATGGAAGTCCTTGGAGCGCAGGCAGGTATACCACTCAGGGATCATATTCCAACTCATACCGGTAGGTACTCATCATGCTGAAAAAGTCCTGAATTAAGCACTCCCCCTGGCGCGTTGACTGGGAGTCGCATATCAGCTGATGCTGGCATGCACCGCCGTGTAGGAGAAACCGATCCTGGAGATACTCCCATATTGTGTGCGTGTAGGTAGGCAGTCGATGGGATCAAGGAGAGGACGAGCAATAGAGTCCATGAGATAGACCCGGATGGCCTGGTCATGGCGATGCCACGTGAGAGCGCCAGTGGCAGCAGCAGTGACAATAAACCCACTGCCATCGGTGGCGGCATCGTTGATGACCGTGAAGGAGGCGGGAGAGGTAACCGGAGCTGAGTCCTCACTGGTGATGTAACCCTGGAGATCGCGGCTGGAATGAGCGGCCTCGACGATGAGCGACCAATTGAGTTAATCACTCGCTGAGGTCAGCTGAAATGGGATGACCTTCAGAGGCAGAGAGACCTTGGCGACGGGTGGTATAGTGACGAATGACTTGGGAGAGGATCACACGTGAGGCAAGTTGTAGGGAGGTGACAGAGTCCGTGAGAGGGCGAGGCAGTCGGAAGGGGCTACGACTGCGAGTGAGGGAGGGTTGCGAGTAGGGTAGGAGAGGAGGGTGGCTGCAGGTGAGGGAAGGTTGTGTTAGGGTGGGAGGGTGTTGGGTGAGGGAGGGCTGCGGGTAGGGAGATCGGAGAAGTGGGAGGGGCTGCTGTCATCGTTGATGTTGTAGAGGGAGAATGCCGTTATCGTCGGAGGAGGAGCCCTAGCGCTCTGATACCATGTTAGGAGAAGGAGACGCCTAGGGTTTGAAGAGAAGGAAGTAATTCTCATTAGGGAACCAAGCCCAATATATATACATGAGATTGTACAGTATAATCCGACCCGTCTATACATATAACCCAACCCGACTATACATACGGTTACAAAGTTAGCCCGTGTTGGTCGAGGTTCCCTTTAGGGTGTATGTTGCCTCTTAGGGAGAGTTTGTACATTCTATTTCCTTTAATAAACTGGTAGGGGTCAAGGCCGAACGCCCCCTCATCCACTAATAGGGATTTCTCCAAAAAAAAGAAAAACTCTCTCTACCAGATACCTTTTCGAGAACATCAATGACCATTGTAATTAGTACTATATTGTTCCTGGTTGATTAGTAGAATGATGGCCATGCACCATACCATTCAAGGTTAGCACAATGATGGCCATTTACTGCCTAAGATTACATGAATTATATACTCACAAAAAAGTGAGAATAAATTAACTAATGATTTCTAGAGTAGTCAGTTTTGAAAAATGAGTTCACTTTTTTGAACTAATCTCCTCAAGTCCTATTATCTATAGAAATGTTTTTAAATGTTTTGTTATATATAAATACAACACACTTCAATGGCTAACAATTTTTTAAAGTTTTCTCCATTTTTCCTCCACTCAGCCAAAACACATGCTACTTGAAATTTCAGTCACTATGATAATTTTAAACCTTGCAGGACATTGGGCACTTCAACAGATGCTCTTGTGGAGGAGTTCGAGACGAGCTTGAAGTTAGGAGTCGGAAATTATTCAAGGAGATTAGTCGAGTTTTGCAGCTCAAAAACGCTCAAGAAAATATGCTGTAACCTAGAAGAAAAGCTCAGTGATGGATCTCTTAGCCGGTTAACGTTTGATATGATGCTGGCATGGGAAACATCGAGCCCCGCTGATGAAGAGTCCTTCTCGGTTTGGATCTTCTTTTTTACTTAAACTAATGCAACTAACGGTGTTCTAACTGCTAGCTCGTAGACTTGTATTTTATATTTTATCATCGGTACACACGCATATGCGCTCACACAAACAAACAAAAAAAACCAACTCAGTCAACCAAACCCATAAAGAGAAAAAAAGTCTATGCGTGTGCAACTGCTTAATTTCAATCGAGGGAGGGGGAGAGATATATTTGTATGGATTAGTCTTAGTTTGAGACCTGTAGTGCACATGGTCATAGAGAAGTATATGATCTTTGCACAGATCAAACCATGATTGTATAATTTGCTAGATAAAAAACACAAATGTAATCATGCCAGTGTTAGAGCATCTCTTCCATAAAAAACTTAGAAGAGTAGATGTCATAGGATTGTTTTCTCTAATTGTGTTCTAAAATTGCTGAACTTGTGGACTACTTTTTTCTCTTTCTAAGAGGATTTTTGCTTTTCATTAGCGTTCTTAATTTTTCTTTGAATTCATGCTATTTAGGAGAGCATTGCGAAGGAGAAGGAAGATAGTAAGGAACCTTTGAAAGGAAATCAAGGCCTGATAGATGATGATATCCCCCTTTTCTATTCAGACATCATGCCGCTGCTTGTAAGCATTCATGTCTCCAATAAAGATGTCTTATGTTTTTTTTGTTTGTTTCAGCGTAGTCGATCTTTATAAACAATATGATAGGTTGACGAAGAGCGGAGTGTTGGTGAAGATGCATTTGCATGGTTAGCATCTATACTTCCTCTGGTTGCCGAAGTTGTCAATGCGCGATTCACTTTTGAAGCTCTTACGGCTCCAACAGCTAATCGGCTTCATTTTCCTGCTTACGATAGATTTCTTAAAGAATTGGACAAGTAAGTCATCTTTTACAAGAATATTGACTAATAGTGGTAGATTTTAGTAATTGTCGCTAAATCTTTCATACTTGTCACACTATTTATAACTTCAAAAATTAGTAATTTGATGTTTTTCTATGTTTGTTTGTGGGAAAATATTAGTTGCTATAAAAATTGAGGACTTTTCCATTTGTTTTAAGTTATAACAATGCAACTTTCTTGTAAAGACTTCAACAACACAGTTTTAGGAGGCAGTTGTATATTTTTGTGAGTTTTTTAAGATAAACCTTTTAATGTATAAATCGTAGATGGGTCGGGTTCTATGTACAGTCGGGTTGGGTTATACGTTGTATATATATATTGGGCTTAGTCCCTCAATGAAGACAATTCCATTCTCTCCAAACCTTAGCCGTCATCTCCTAACATGGTATCAGAGCTTTAAAGTTTCTCCCGCTGCGACGACGACGACGGCGGCAACCCCTCACCCGGCTCATTCTCCGATCGCCTTCACCGGCAACCTCTCTCGCACCGGCAACCCCTCCGGCCCCCCTCAAGCCCCTCCGGCAGCTCCTCCTGCCCTCCGGCAGCCCCTCCCGCATTGACAGCCCCTGTAGCCCCTCCAGCCACCCGATCCCCCTCTCACCTGCCGACCCCCTTCCCGATCCCCTTCACCCGCAGCCCCCTCACCCGATACCTCTCCCTGCAGCCCCCTTTCCGACCCCTTTGCTAGTCGGTTCCCTATCGTCTCTCGTTGAGGGTTTTCGAGGGCACTTCTACACCCGCCTCTATGTCTCCTCCCTTTTGCACGATGAAGGCATCTCCTGGTACTATGGCCTTCCATCATGCTCCTCTGTCACTTTACTTTGAGGGTGTTCTCGGGCTAGGTCCCTTCGTCGAGACAGTCGGTCGTGGATGTGGTCAGGCTCTCCTCCACCATGGTGGCGACATTGATGCTGCTATAGATCCAGCTACTCCGGCACCTGCCGTCACCACTACTGTTCCGCCCTGGTTTGACTCCGATCGTCTTCAGTGACTTAAGGAGCTACTTCTCGGTACCTCGCCTTTATTAGCTCATCGACAGCTTACGGCCTGTCTGTCACTTTTGGTACTGCTGCTTCATGGATCTTCGACTCAGGTGCCTCCTGCCACCTCACTAGTGATTCTATCATGCTCATTGACTGTACCACTGCTGCCACCCACCTGGGTGTTCAGCCTGCTGATGGAGCTCTTGTCCCTATTTTGCAGTATGGATCTATCACCTCTGCTTCCGATCCCACTGGTCGTTTGA
The DNA here is from genome assembly GCA_947650365.1 of Chamaelirium japonicum. NCBI lineage: Eukaryota > Viridiplantae > Streptophyta > Magnoliopsida > Liliales > Melanthiaceae > Chamaelirium > Chamaelirium japonicum. Next base: position 40,621,625 of record OX393555.1, on the reverse strand, counting down.
CCTTGCCTCGTGTTCACCATGCTCTCCTCTTAAACATTAATTTAATATCTGTAAGTTCTCTTTGTGACTCGGGCCTGAACGTTATCTTTACTTCTTCTTGTTCTGTACAAGATCCGTGGACGGGTTAGAGAGTTGGGCTTGATCGTAGAGCAGGGGGACTATCAGTTGGATCACCTTCAGGTTCCTACTTCCACTCCTTCCGTTCAGTCCGCTCTTTCTGTCACCTCTGATGCCGACCTATGGCACAAAAGGTTAGGTCACATATCCAGTAATCGAATCCAAAGCGTTTTCCGCTCTGGCGCTTTGGGTTGAGTGTCATTCTCCCCTCTGTCTGCCTGCACTGGTTGATGATTGACAAATCACCTAGTTCTTTATTTCGCTGCTAGTACTTCTCGATCCAACACCCCTTTTGATCTAGTATATTCTGACGTGTGCGGTCCTGCTCTAGTTGCTTCTTTTACTAGTTTTATGTATTATGTGAGTTTTATAGATAATTACTCCCGATGTACTTGGGTCTATCTCGTGCGTTGTCACTCAGAGATTCCTCGTATCTACAGGACCTTCACTACTATGCTCCACACCCAGTTTGATCGGCACATTAAGACCTTTCGGTCTGACTTTGCCCAGGAGTACCTCTCCTCTGAGATGTGTTAGATCCTTCAGACTCACGACACTCTTCACCAACAGTCATGTCCCCACACCTATGAACAAAATGGAGTCGCCAAGCGCAAGCATCGCCATATTCTCGAGACAGCGCGAGCACTAGTTTTGTCTGCTTTTGTTCCACATTTCTACTGGCCTGAGGCTGTTATGACCGTCATTCACCTTATCAACATCACTCCATCCTCCACCCTCTTTGGTAGTATCCCTTATGAGCGACTTGACTCCAAATCTCCTGACTATTCTCTTCTTCGTACCTTTGGGTGAACGTGTTTCGTCCTCCTCTCTTTCCATGAGTGCACGAAACTCTCTACTAAGTCTGTTAGGTGTGTCCACTTGGGGCTTAGTCGTGAGCACAAGGGCTATCGGTGGTACGATCCCTTGGATTGTCGGATCCGTGTGTCTCGTCACATCTCCTTTGTTGAGGATGTCCCGTAATTTTCTACTAAGTCCTGGGATCTTCCCTTACCGCTTGTGTTACCCTCTATGGCTCCACCACCTCTCACCATCCCCTTTCTACCTCCGTACTTTGCTGCCACACCCACGGCTGTGCCTTCCCCGATTGAGCCTCCCTTACTATCGTCGGGACCCTCCTCGCCTCAACCTCCTATACCTCCCCCACCTCCCCCACCCCCATCTACTATGCTCCCTCCGCCTCCACCTTCACCACCCCCACCTGTCACTTGTGCCTACGTTCGTCGGTCCACAGTTACTCCCACTGAGCATATATCCACTTATACTCCTTTGCCTGCAGCTGCTCTCTCCTCTCCGGTCGCGGATCCTGGCCCTGTTCGGCGCTACCCTACACGCAAACATCACCCTCCTGACAGATATGACTACTCTCCTGACAAGTTTGGTTACTCTGTTTTTACATCTGCCTCTCTTGACACCTCTAGACACTCTGTTGTTGTTTCCTATTCTCCGTCCTACCAGGCCTTTCTCACTGCTCTCCACATCCACCGGGAGTCCTAGTCGTACCGTGAGGCAGTTTTGCACCCAGAGTGGCGATAGTCCATGACGGTCGAGCTAGAGGCCTTTCAGCAGACTTAGACTTGGGACTTGGTTCCTTGCCCCACAGGTGTGGTTCCTGTCAGCTGCAAATGGATCTTCAAGGTCAAGATTCAACCTGATAGTTCTATTGAGCAGCACAAGGCTTGTTTTGTTGCTCGTGGCTTCTCCCAGGAGTATATGATTGATTACGAGGAGACGTTTGCTCCAGTCACTCGGATGATCACCGTTCGTACCCTCTTACCTGTGGCAGCGGTTCGAGAGTGGCTTCTCAATCAGATGGACGTCACTAATGCATTTCTCTACAGTGACCTCTCAGAGTAGGTGTACATGGCTCCTCTGCCGGGCGTCTCTGCTCCTTCTGCCATGTTTGTCGTTTGCGTCGAGCCATCTATGGGCTCAAACATGCCCCTCATGCTTGGTTTGAGCGATTCCATAGTGAAGTTCTAACAGCTAGATTTGTAAAACGACATTCCGACTATGCCCTGTTCACCCGCTCCTCCAGTCAGGATATTGTTGTTTTGCTTCTGTATGTGGATGATATGATCATCACCGGGGACGATAGTGCCACCATAGCGTCACCTCCAGAGTCAGTTCGAGATGAAGGATCTGGGCCCTCTTTGCTACTTTCTTAGCGTTGAGATTGCCTGGTCAGCTCGTGGATTATTGATCTCCCAGCAGAAGTACATTTTCGACATTTTTACCGATGCTGCTCTCACTGACTCTCGCACTGCTGATATACCGATGGAGCTCAACTTGAAGCTTCTTTCTATAGATGGTTAGTCTCTCTAGGATGTCTCCCGATACCAGCGGTTAGTGGGGATGCTAGTTTATCTCACCATGACTAGGCCGGACATTGCTCATGCTGTTGGCATTATCAGCCAGTTCGTTCAGGCTCCTCGCTCTGTTCACTATGCAGCGGTCCTTCGAATCATCCATTATCTCCAGGGCACCATCACCAGTTCGATGCTTTTTCCCTCCACCTCTCTGTTAGTGCTGCGTTCTTACTCCGATGCAGATTGGGCAGGAGATGTTGCTACTCGTCGATCTACTACTGGATACTGTGTGTTCCTTGGTGACTCTCATTTCTTGGCGTAGTAAAAAACAGGATTCTGTCGCTCACTCCAGCACCGAAGCCGAATACAGTGCTGACTTTCACTACCGCAGAGATTGTCTGGCTACGCCACCTCCTTCTCGACTTGTGCTTTGTGATCTCTGAGCCTACTCCTATCTTTTGTGACAATCAGAGTGCTATTCAGATTGCTAGCAACCCGGTCTTTCATGAGCACACCAAGCATATTGAGGTTGACTGTCACCATGTTCGTCAGGAGTTTCTCGCCCACACCATCTCCTTACCTTTCATTCACTCGATAGAGCAAACTGCTGACTTTCTCACGAAGCTCCTTACTATTGCTTGCTTCCAACATTTTATCAGCAAACTCTCAATTCATGATCCACTGTGAGTTTGAAGGGGAGTGTTATTGTATAGATGGTAGATGGGTCGGGTTCTATGTACAGTCGGGTCGGGTTATACGTTGTATATATATATTGGGCTTAGTCCCTCAAAGAAGACAATTCCATTCTCTCCAAACCCTAGCCGTTATCTTCTAACAAAACCTAAGTTTGAACTCCCAAGCCATTCCATATAAGTATATGTCTGGCAACACCTTACAGATTTCAATCAACCTGACACCAACCTCGGTGTGACGAACCCAAACCCTTGGATTCCCGACTCCCCACAAAACCGGCTTGTAAGGGGAGGTCCAAGGCTGGCATATAAATGGCCCATCACCCGCTCCCATTACCGATGTGGGACTAACCGTGCGAGGCATGACCATCTCAACACTCAGTAGCTTTGGTGCCAAATTCTCTTCAGTGGTTACTTGGAAAAGAAATAGGTCTTCCATGATATCTCAAAGCCCAGTTGGCGGTAAGGAAAAGAAAAAAAAGAGCACACTATTGGTTACACAATATAAATATGCAACTGTGAATCCTGCCTCCAAGATTCCTCAGAAAGGGAAAGAGTAATTAAGATGGAAGATGATAATTTTTTATATATTGTAGATCTACTTTCATCCCTGAATGCATCGTATATATCATATATCTATATAACATGTTAAGGCCGTTCAGGTTATTTACAACCCTGTCATCCTTAAAATATCGCAGAGATAACTTATACATCCGATCTAATCGTACGGATCAAACACATCACGATCCTCATATCCCTCAAGCCGTTCGATCTATCAATTTTCTAAGACTATTCATTGACAACCGTCCATATAGAGAGAGGGCACGGGCATTCACTAGTATGGTCAACAGATAAAATGCTATCAGTTCATTACCAAGTTTACAATCCTTTTGCATACTTATTACTATTTGGCTATGTATCATCAAAATCTTACACAGTTCCTCAGTGTTGGTAAATTGATAATTTGTCACATATCTGTAATCCTGAATATTTTCCAAAAGGTGAGGCTCAACCTTGTTTCTCTAATTATTTAGGTGTATTAAGTACTTGCAAAAACAATCGCCTCCGACAAGTTATGAACTAGAAGAAGGCGATCTGATATTGCATGTGGATGGGACTGCTAGAACACAACGAGTTATACGTCATATTGGATCAACCAGTTGGCCAGGTCAGTCCTCCAAGTTCCCCTATCACTTGATTTATATGACATGATGGATATGTTAGACCCAGTTGGCCACAATTTATCTCATTAATAGTGCAGATCTTTTATAGAAAATGTCAGATTCAGTTAAATTGGTGATGAAATACTTTTCTATGATGATGGCTTTGCCAGGTAGGCTCACTCTAACCAACCAGGCATTATATTTTGAGGCTTCTGGAGTTGTGTCATATGAAAAGGCCCTAAGGATTGATCTCTCAAGACCTGATGTTGATCATCAAGTGAAAGCAGCTTCAACTGGGCCTTGGGGTGCTCCCTTGTTCGACAAAGCAATAGAATACAAGTCTTCTCAGTTGTAAGGACCCATCCTACCTGGCTCTATCTCAGTTGTTCATGTCTTCATACAAAAGGGGGCTTTCGTTTATTCCCATTGTATTGGACATTAAATTGCTATACATTCTAGAAGTATGATATTATATATTTATATTCCATGGTTACTACGGTTCTAAGAGATGTTCAAATAATATCTCACTTTTTCAAAATCAAGATTTACTAGTTACTGTTAAAATGTACCATCAGAATGGTATGATCGAGTTATGAGGGAAGTGTTTCATAAACTATTTTCAAACATATTTTCTAAATCAAGTTCTCTCTGCAGAAATCTTGTAAAGCACTGCGTAATTCATAAACAATCCAAGTTCTGCATTAGCTTCCCATTTCTACTTTCCCTTGTCATGTTTGAAGCATCTAAATAACTTTGCAGGTCGGAACCTTTGGTTCTAGAGTTTCCAGAGATGACAAGCTCCACTCGGCGTGACCTTTGGCTTGCGCTGATAAAGGAAATTATCTTACTGCATGAGTTCATATTCAAGTACAAAATAGAATACCCTGTGCCAGCATGGGAGATGCATGCAAGGACTATTTTGGGGGTTTTCAGGCTTCATGCAGCACGAGAGCTGCTCAGAATTGCACCACCAGCTCCCATTACTTTCCTAATATTCTCCTTGTTTGACGAACTGCCCAAGGGGGACTACGTGTTGGAAGAATTATCCAGTAGCTTGAAGCAGATAAATGCGATGCACCCATGTAGCGCGACTTCCATCCTGAAGAGTTTAAACATGTCCCTTCCGGTTGACTCGAGTGTGGAAACTGCAAAAGTGTTTGAGGAGCAGGTAAGTAGCCAAGCAGACACTTTGGCTTCTCTAGACACGACCGTTAACCAAGTAAGGGAGGAAGCTAGGGAGGTTAGTATTGCCAAGGCCACTGTTGAAGGGATGGAAGAGGAAGGGATCGCTGATAGTTTTCTTGTTCTTTCGGTAAACCTGCTCCTGAACTCTTATTTTTCTATTTTTTTGTTTTTTCTTCTGATTTTGTCAATATTTATAATATCTAGTGCAAATTCAAAGGTTTTTTAATGTCTCACTCTATGGATCTTATTGATGCGTAGGAGGTATTGAGTCCACTTGAATATGTGTTCTATTGGTTCAAACGGATTCTTACATGGGAGAGGCCAGCACTTACTCTATCTGCACTTCTCATTACTCTACTTATTGAATACAAGTAAGTTGTTGAACATCCCTTCAAAGTGTATGCCTGCAATAATTGTTTGGTGAATACTTCTTCTGGAAGGAAAAAATAAATCGCGTGCTGCAAACAGGGAATGGGTTGGTTATGCCATGTCAGCATTCTTGATGTGGGTGGTTGGGTTTTTGATTTGGGCTAGACATGAAAGGCTTGGAGAGAAGTGCACGGAGGTCATGGTATCCACTACCTCGGATAAAACAACCATTGAGAGCATAGTGGCAGCCCAACATAGCTTGAAAAATTTACATGAATTGGTTAAGAAAGCAAACATCACGATACTGAAAATTCAATCGATACTGCTCTGGAGGGCACCAAAGGTACCATACATGATAACTCATCCTTTAGATTTTGGCCATTAAGTGCAATTTGAACTTGATTGCTATTTTTTCCGGCTTTGCATCTCTCTTTCCTTTCTTAAATGGCAAAGCGATCTCATTTTGAGTGGAAAATGCACAACAGATATAGGAAACCGACATCTAGTATGCATGTACTAATGTTTGCCATGTCACCGCCTGCTAAATATGCAGCATTATGTAGCCCAACCACTTCCTAAAATTTCTACCCAGCTGTTGTTTTCATCATTGCACGTATGTTATGATATTATCCTTTATTATTTAATTTCTGATTGAATTGAGTAGTTTTACGTACTATGAACTAAATACATTTTCTCTTGATGCATAAACCATCGACCCCCCCTACTCCCTCCCCGCGTCAAAGTTTGGGTCACTAGATGATGAGGACATCGAGCCGCGCTTGTGGCGTGTGTACCAACGCAGGAGGCGCCACCTTAGTATGGTCTGATTGGCTAGCAGAGCTGTTATTTTATTTTCTGTTATTTTATTTCAGCAGGGTCTGTTGTGTCGAGTGTCTAGTCCAACCTTATTTTTGGGATATTTTTACTTTTTCTTGTAAGCCTATATATAGGCCCCTTGTTTTCATTTGATGACACTGAAGAATAATAAAATTTTTGGTTTACTCCACTTCGTGTTGAGAAACTAAGGGCAAGGTATGTGAAACCCTAGGTACACACTAGGCGTGTGAAACCCTAGTTGTGCCCACCCTTCTTGCGACGGCCGGGCCTCCCTCCTCTTCCCCACAACCCCGCAGCGGGCCCACTCTCACCCTCCCTGGTACGCTCCTACCCCCTCTTCCCCTCACCCGGCAGCACCTACCCCTCTCCCTCTCCCTTACCAGCCACCCCACGCCTTCCTCCCTTCTCTTCCCCCTTCTCTACAGACCGCCCAACCACCCCGCGCCCTCCTCTCTCCTCTACCCTTCCTTGCAGGCCCATCCCCGTTACCTCCTTCCCCCTCCGCTCGCCTACAGCCGCCACCCCCTCCTCCGTCCGGCCATCCTCCCTATAGCCAAGCCCAACCCTAACCCCGATCTCCCTTTCCTCCCTTTTTTGCACTCGACCCCCGCCTCTGCCTCCTTCCCCCGACCTCGGCCTTCTTGCAGCCCCATGCCCTGGCCCTTTTTCTCGAGCCACCACCCACCTCGTCCTTCCCTCCCTACTGCAGCCACCATCCGCCCCCCCTCCCCTTCCCTCTCCTGAGCCAGCACCTGGACCCCTGGCCTCCTCTCTAGAGCCACAGCCACCCTACCCCCCAACTCCGCCTTCGCTCCGTGCCTCGCAGCCAACCATTGCTTGATCCCTTTTCCACCCAGCCTTGGAGGCGTTTGATCGCAGCTCGCCGACCCCTTCCTGATTCATGCTCCTTGATGAACCGACACGAATGTACGGCTGACCCGGACTCTGATCACGGGTTCGATTAAGGACGCTGACGGCTTTCTAGATATTTGATCACAATTTTTGGATTCCAGTTCGATTCGGGTTCCTGAGGTCAAGCGTGGTTTTCAGTAGGTGAGTTTTCTCTCCCGGTTAGGTATTATCAGATAACACCAGTAATCAAGTCTTCATTATTTTTTTGTGCTGCCTGCTATCCACCATTCATGAGTTGAGTGTTTTACCTGCCGCTAAGGATACTGAACCTGATATTGCGATTGGGATCATTGCCACATAATTTAAGCATTATCATTTATATTCTTAGAATTAGAACCGACCTATGCTCGCGTTAGTAATCTTTGTTAAATCCATTATTCTATGTTACCAGTTCGAATTAAATCTCCTACCTGAAGCTCATAACTAAGAATGAAGCATTGCTGGGATTAAGCTATTGATCTCCTGTTTGCATACATTGTTTCACTTCATTTTGGTATCAGAGTATGGTTGTGGGTAGGAACTGTCATTCATCAGTTGTGTTACATCTAGGGAAATTTTCTGTTTAGCTTTTGCATTTGATTGTCATAGTTTTTCAAAACAAACAAAAAATTCAGCAAGTGCATCATTTGTGGGTTAGTCCCTTGTCTTTGTTTTCCTGTGCATGTCAACCCGTAGAAGTAGGCCTATCACGTAGGAGAGTCTAGCAAGTCGGACAATATGAATCCCGAGGCCTTGACTAGGGCACTGGTCGAGTTAGCCCAAGGTATAGTAGCTATGAACAAGAACCTCACCGCTTGTCAACTTGACACCAATGCCATGTTAGATAGGATGAACCAAGCTTGAGCCGACCTGAATGTTGGAGTACCCAGTCCTCCTCAAGGGCACCGCTCAAACAGCAAAACAACCAGGACCCTGATGACAAGTACCTTAGAACCATCAGGCTGGAAGTGCCCGATTTGATGGTAGGCATGATTCCCAATTTTTCTTGGATTAGCTCCAATCTATGGATCAATATTTCACATGGTACCCTTTGATTGAGATTAAGAAGGTTCGTTTTGCTACCATGAAGCTCAGTGGGTCGGCCATCCAATACTGGACTAATGTACAAGTGATGGGGACATCGAGCAGCGCCCCTGGCGCGTGTACCAGCGCAGGAGGCGCCACCTGAGCTTATGGCTCTGATCGGATAGTCAGCACCATCGTGGATGTTTGCATTTGTTTTATTTTCTGCATTATGTTATTTAGTCCCATCTCGACTTTCAGGGGTTTTCATTTGTTATCGCAGGCCTTTATATAAGCCTGCCCATGGAACCTGTAATGGCATTGATTGATGAATAATAAAATTTTGTTTCCCTCCACATGAATGTTGAGAGAACCAGGGTGAGGTGTGTGAAACCCCAACCCCAAGCCTAGGTGTGTGAAACCCTAGGTTCAGTTTAGGCGTGTGAAACCCTAATCTGAAACCCTAAATCTTCCCCCTCCCTTCCCTAGTGTAGCCGCCACCCCCTCCCTCCTTCCCTCTTACCCGACTGGCCCACCCAGGCGCCGACCCCCTTCCCCATCCCGATCCCCTCCTCTCCCCCTCCTGCTGCTGCCGCCGGTCCCAAACCCCCAGCCACCGACCCCTTTCCCCTTCCCCCATTCGGCCCGGCCCCCTCTCCCTTGTCCACTCCGACCCCCTCCTCTCCCCCCCTCCTGCTGCTGCCGCCGGTCCCAAACCCCAGCCGACCCGACCCCTTCTCCTTTCCCCCCACCAGGCCCGGTCCCCTCTCCCTTGTCCACTCCGATCCCCCCCTCCTCTCCTCCTGCTGCCCACCCGACCCCAGCCCCTGCTGCCCGAAACCCCTCCCTCCTCCCCTCATTGCCCGATCCATCCCCTCTCGGCCTCTCGCGCAATCCGATTCGATCGGATCCGGACCAACCCACCATCCCCCTCACCGCTCCGGCATCCTCACAAGGATGACCCCGACGGGGATTATGGAGTGATCGAAGACGAAGAAGGGTGCCTCGACATCAACTCCCCCTTCCTCGACTCGGAAGAGAGAGCGTGGAGGAATATGTGCCTGCGCCATCATCAGCATCTCAGCAGTACGGATTTCCCTACTCGACCAGGTACCGACGTGCTTCACCCATTTGGGTCTCTAGTATATTATCTTTGCCAACTGCTGTCCTGTTGTAAGGTTGAGTGTCCACCTGCCTGTAGCGCTGTTAATCTAAATATTGCAAGTAGGACTATTAAGGTTGTCTGTTATCGCCTGATATCGAAATCGATCGGCATTGTTACAGTAGTTCCCAACGCATCTGCCCGTGTTATTTATTTGAATTACTTTTCTCGCTTGGTATCACAATTAATAGTAAGCCCTGCCTGCTCAATTAATTAATAACATTTTGCGTCACCTGCATTGTTTCGCATCATTTTGGTATCAGAGCATGGTTGTTATATAAGAACCCTGCATTTCTCATATGTCATTATTTCCTCCGCATTAGTTGTTGTCGTGTGTGCATGCCAACCCGTAACGGTAGGCCATATCTGTTAGGGGAGTCTAGTGAGTCTGACAGTTGCACCATGGATCCCGATGCCCTAGCTAGGACACTCGCTGAGTTAGCTCAGGGGATTGCCACAATGAACCTAAACTTCGCAGCTTACCAGCGCGATACAAATGCTCGTTTTGACCGTCTGGATCAAGTTCCACCCCGAACTCCCCCACCCGTGGACCCTCAAGATTTTCGGCCACCTTGGCAGAACAATCAAGATCCGGATGAACAATATCTCCGGAGCATCAGGCTAGAAGTGCCCGCTTTTGATGGTCGGCATGATCCCCAATTCTTCCTAGACTGGCTCCAATCCATGGACTGGTATTTCGCCTGGTACCCATTAACGGAACCCCGGAAGGTCCGTTTTGCCGCAATGAAACTTAGTGGTCCCGCCAGTCAGTACTGGACTAACGTTGAAGCCCTGAGAGTGGCTCGAACCCAAGACCCCATCGACACTTGGGTAGCCATGAAAAACGAACTGAAAGGGAAATACGTGCCACCGTCCTATCAAGCGCGTCTCTTAGATCAGTAGCATCAATTCACCCAAGGTAACAAGTCAGCGAGGGACTACGTCACCAAGTTTGACGAGTTCTTGACCCGCTGCAACGTTCTAGGGACTGAGACCCCTGTTCAGATTTTATCCCGTTTTCGGTCAGGTCTAAGAGAGGACCTGAGGAACGAGCTTCTCGCTCGAGATGTTACGGAGCTAGAAAGGGCCTACGCGTTAGTGCAAGATCTCGATAGCTTTAGGTCCACCCACTCTCATCGGGGCCAAGATTCCCGAAGTCACGCCCCCCGTCCTTCCTCGAGCAACTATCTGAGTCGGCCTAATCCCAACCAATCCCAACCCAGGACAGACTCCACGAGTCGGAGCAACGAAAGGGACAGTCGTGGTAAGGGCCCTGAGAGGGACTTTTCCAAAGTCAGTCCCCTCATCAAATGCTACAAGTGCCAGGGTTATGGGCACGTGGCTGCGAATTGCCCTAGCCCCGTCAAAATCAACATCATTGACGGCACACCTGTTGAGGCCCTGGAGTCAGACGTGGATGGGTTCGTTTACCAAGCTGATGAAGAAGGAGACTTTGATGAAGAGGGCGATGACGTTACCCTAGGTTGTCTTAGGCGCACAGCCCCCACTGAATTGGCCGTTGTTAGGTGCGCGTTGTCCCAACCCAAAGAACAAGATGATTGGAGGCGTACCAACATCTTTCACACCTTCACCCGAATCGGAGATAAGAACTGCAAAGTGATCATCGATAGTGGAAGTTGCGTTAACGCAGTCTCGTCTGCCGTGATCTCCAAGACTGGGTTGAAGGCAGTTCCCCATCCCCGACCATACCAAGTCTCCTGGATCAATTCTACGGCAATGGAGGTCAAACAGAGATGTTTGGTCCCCATAAACTTCAATGCCTACCAGGAGAAGATCTGGTGTGATGTTTTGACTATGGATGTGGGTCAAGTTATATTAGGACGACCCTGGCTCTTCGACAACGATGTTCTCATCTACGGCCGATCCAACATGTGCATGTTTGAACATGAAGGCAAGAAGATTAAATTGTTACCCTCTCAACCCAAGAGTGGTCAGCCTGCGCAACAGCCCACCTCCAAGAAGAAAACCAGCAACGTCAGTTTTATCGGGGCCAAAGAATTGAGCCTCGAGCTGGAAAAAGGGGCCCCAATCATGATCCTTGCAGCCCGGGAAGTTCCTAGAGAGTCCACCCAAGTTGTTCCCCTAGAGGTTGCCCCAGTATTGAGAGAGTTCGCCGATGTCTTCCCTGAGGACCTCCCAGACCAATTACCTCCGATGCGTGACATACAACACGCCATCGACTTGGTTCCTGGAGCCAGCCTCCCCAACCTGCCCCACTACCGAATGAACCCTACAGAACATGTCGAGTTGAAACGGCAGGTTGATGACTTACTGAAAAAGGGTTTTATCAAAGAAAGCATGAGTCCTTGTGCGGTTCCAGCTCTGCTTACGCCCAAGAAGGATGGAACCTGGCGCATGTGCGTAGACAGCCGAGCTATCAATAAGATAACGGTCAAATACCGTTTTCCTATCCCTCGCCTGGATGATCTGCTAGACCTGATGTCTGGAGCCACAGTCTTCTCCAAAGTTGACTTGAAGAGTGGTTACCACCAAATTCGCATTCGCCCGGGAGATGAGTGGAAGACGGCATTTAAGACTAAGGACGGACTGTACGAATGGATGGTTATGCCGTTCGGACTGACTAATGCGCCTAGCACGTTCATGAGAGTCATGACACAAGTACTCCGCCCTTTCATGGGAAAATTTCTGGTGGTGTACTTTGATGATATACTCATTTATAGTCAGTCCCAAGCGCAGCATTTAGATCACCTCCGGCAAGTCTGTGCGGTGCTAAGAAAGGAAGAGCTGTTCGCCAATCCTAAAAAGTGCACCTTCCTCACCACCGAAGTCCACTTCCTTGGTTTTGTCGTGTCTGTCAACAGGGTTTCTGCCGACCCGGAGAAGGTCCGCGCAATTGAAGAATGGCCTGAACCCAAAAACATCCGGGATGTCCGAAGTTTCCACGGTCTCGCCACCTTTTACAGAAGGTTCATTAAGGGGTTCAATACCATTACGGCCCCAATCACAGACTGCCTGAAGAAGGGCGAGTTTGAATGGACGAGTGCGGCCACTAGGGCCTTTCTGGAAATCAAAAAGCGAATGGTTGAGGCCCCTGTGATGCGCCTCCCAGATTTCACCAAAGTCTTCGAAGTAGCTTGTGACGCCTCCGGAATCGGCATTGGGGGCGTCATGTCCCAAGAAGGTCATCCTGTCGCGTATTTTAGCGAGAAGTTGAATGAGACTCGACAGCGATACTCCACTTACGATAAGGAATTCTATGCGGTGATCCAATCGCTTCGCCACTGGCGACACTACCTGCTTCCACAAGAATTCGTTATCTATTCGGACCATGAGGCCCTGCGGTATATCTACTCACAGAAGAAGCTTAACGCACGGCATGGTCGCTGGGTTGAGTTCCTCCAGGACTACACTTTCACCCTGCGCCATAAAGCGGGAGTAGAAAACAAGGCGGCCGACGCCCTCAGTCGCCGCATGTTCATTCTGTCTAAGTTGACCGCTTCGGTCGAAGGTTTTGAAAGAGTGAGGGCCGAATACGAGTCTTGTCCCGATTTCGGTGAGGTCTATGCTGCACTAATCGACGACACAATTCAAGAAATAGACGGGTACCTCATGCAAAACGGGTACCTCTTCCGTGGCCGTCGACTGTGCATCCCCCGAACATCCCTTCGCGAATTCCTTATTTGGGAGCTTCATGCAGGTGGTCTTGCTGGCCATTTCGGCGTTAACAAGACCATCGAAGCCATCGAGTGCCGATTTTATTGGCCGAGCCTGAAACGTGATGTCGCCAGACACGTGGGTAGGTGTCATACTTGTCAACTGGCCAAACAGAGAAAGAAAAACACTGGCTTGTACACCCCTCTCCCAGTTCCTAACTGTCCCTGGCAGGACATTAGTATGGATTTCGTACTCGGCCTCCCGAAAACCCTGCGTAAACATGACTCAGTCTTGGTAGTGGTAGACCGCTTCTCTAAAATGGCTCATTTCCTCCCGTGCTCAAAAACTTCCGATGCGTCCCACGTCGCAAAAATCTTCTTTGAGGGCATCGTGAGGTTACATGGGTTGCCCAAGACCATCGTGTCGGATCGAGATGTCAAGTTTACCAGTTTCTTCTGGAAAACTCTCTGGCATAAGTTAGGAACAAAGCTCCAATTTTCCATGGCATTCCACCCCCAAACCGACGGTCAAACCGAGGTGGTCAATCGGAGCGTGGCAAACCTTCTGCGAACATTAGTGGGTGAACACGTTGGGAGTTGGGATCTGAAACTGTCAATAGCCGAATTTGCATATAACTCATCTGTTAACAGAACTACCGGCATGAGTCCACATGAAATTGTCTATGGTTTTAAACCTAGGCAACCCATAGATCTCATTCCCATGGCTAATCATCCTAGGGTCTCCGAGTCTGCATCTGCATTTGCATCACATATGCATGAACTACATAAAGAAATCAGTAACAAAATTGAGCAGAGCAATGCTGACTATAAATTACGAGCCGATGCCCGAAAACGAGCTCAAACTTTTAACATCGGGGATTATGTGATGGTCCGGCTACGCCCGGAACGGTTTCCCCCGGGGACTGTTAAGAAACTACATGCACGCAGTGCCGGCCCCTTTCGGATCCTAAGGAAGATAAATGACAATGCCTATGTTATCGACCTACCTGAGGGTTTTGGCATTAGTCCGACTTTCAATATCGAAGATTTAGTGGCCTACAAGGGCCCAAATTTCAACCCTAGTAACCCTCTGGTAGAGCCTTCCTTGGACCCTGTTTCTGAGAGCACCTCCCTACCTCCACTACCCCAAAATATCCCAAATCCCACAGCAGACGGCATTGATAAAATTCTAGATGACGAAATCGTCTCTGGTAGAGACGGTGGAACTCGGAGGTACCTGATTCGCTGGAAAGGAAAATCCCCATCTGAGGATATATGGATGGAGCGAGAAGAACTACAACGGCTTGACCCGGACCTGCTGGAGCTATACGAGAGCCGCACCGAGCCTTACTCGACGGAGTCGAGCTCTCTCCCACCCCGGGAGAATGATGGGGACATCGAGCAGCGCCCCTGGTGCGTGTACCAGCGCAGGAGGCGCCACCTGAGCTTATGGCTCTGATCGGACAGTCAGCACTATCGTGGATGTTTGCATTTGTTTTATTTTCTGCATTATGTTATTTAGTCCCACGGTCCCACCTCGACTTTCAGGGGTTTTCATTTGTTATCGCAGGCCTTTATATAGGCCTGCCCATGGAACCTGTAATGGCATTGATTGATGAATAATAAAATTTTGTTTCCCTCCACATGAATGTTGAGAGAACCAGGGTGAGGTGTGTGAAACCCCAACCCCAAGCCTAGGTGTGTGAAACCCTAGGTTCAGTTTAGGCGTGTGAAACCCTAATCTGAAACCCTAAATCTTCCCCCTCCCTTCCCTAGTGTAGCCGCCACCCCCTCCCTCCTTCCCTCTTACCCGACCGGCCCACCCAGGCGCCGACCCCCTTCCCCATCCCGATCCCCTCCTCTCCCCCTCCTGCTGCTGCCGCCGGTCCCAAACCCCCAGCCGCCGACCCCTTTCCCCTTCCCCCATTCGGTCCGGCCCCCTCTCCCTTGTCCACTCCGACCCCCTCCTCTCCCCCCCTCCTGCTGCTGCCGCCGGTCCCAAACCCCAGCCGACCCGACCCCTTCTCCTTTCCCCCCACCAGGCCCGGTCCCCTCTCCCTTGTCCACTCCGATCCCCCCCTCCTCTCCTCCTCCTGCTGCCCACCCGACCCCAGCCCCTGCTGCCCGAAACCCCTCCCTCCCCTCATTGCCCGATCCATCCCCTCTCGGCCTCTCGCGCAATCCGATTTGATCGGATCCGGACCAACCCACCATCCCCCT
The DNA here is from genome assembly GCA_947650365.1 of Chamaelirium japonicum. Classification (NCBI taxonomy): domain Eukaryota; kingdom Viridiplantae; phylum Streptophyta; class Magnoliopsida; order Liliales; family Melanthiaceae; genus Chamaelirium; species Chamaelirium japonicum. The sequence goes on along the minus strand of OX393555.1, from coordinate 40,606,004 downwards.
CACCGCTCCGGCATACTCACAAGGATGACCCCGACGGGGATTATGGAGTGATCGAAGACGAAGAAGGGTGCCTCGACATCAACTCCCCCTTCCTCGACTCGGAAGAGAGAGCGTGGAGGAATATGTGCCTGCGCCATCATCAGCATCTCAGCAGTACGGATTTCCCTACTCGACCAGGTACCGACGTGCTTCACCCATTTGGGTCTCTAGTATATTATCTTTGCCAACTGCTGCCCTGTTGTGAGGTTGAGTGTCCACCTGCCTGTAGCGCTGTTAATCTAAATATTGCAAGTAGGACTATTAAGGTTGTCTGTTATCGCCTGATATCGAAATCGATCGGCATTGTTACAGTAGTTCCCAACGCATCTGCCCGTGTTATTTATTTGAATTACTTTTCTCGCTTGGTATCACAATTAATAGTAAGCCCTGCCTGCTCAATTAATTAATAACATTTTGCGTCACCTGTATTGTTTCGCATCAACAAGCCTTGAGAGCCGCCTGAACTCAAGATCCCATTGATACTTGGGTCGCCATGAAGAATGAGCTAAAGGGCAATTATGTGCCCCCATCTTATCAGGCCCATCTCATGGACTAATGGCACCAATTCACCCAAGGTAGCAAACCAGCTACGGATTATGTTGCCAAATTTGATGAATTTCTCACTCGTTGCAACATCCTTGGTATTGAAACCCCTGTCCAAGTTCTCTTGCGATTTCACACTGGCTTGAGAGAAGATCTAAGGAATGAACTTCTAGCCAGTGATGTCACTGAGCTAGAGAAAGCTTATGCCCTAGTAGAAGACCTAGACATCTTTAGGTCCAGTCAAAAGAGTCAGAACCCCATAAGTCGTGTCTTGACCCCCCTCCAACCAATACCCTAGTCTGCCGTATGCCAACCCATCTCAACCTAAGCCCGACTTCAAGTGTAAGGGTCCCGAGGAAGACTTCTCCAAAGTCAGCCCCCTCATCAGGTGTTACAAATGCCAAGCTACGGACATGTGGCCACAAACTGTGCAAGCCTTGTCAAGATTAGTATGATTGAAGGAGTGCCTGTTAAAGCAATTGAATCAGACCTCGAAGAGTTTGTCTATTAGGCTGATGAAGAAGAAGACTTTGATGACATGGAGGAGGAAGATATGTGAGGTCATCTTAAGTATGCGTCATCCACTAGGTTGTTAGTCATTAGGTGCACCCTATCTCAACCTAGGGAACCAGATAATTGGAGACGTACTACCATCTTCCCCACCTTCACAAACATCGGAGACAAAAACTGTAAGGTAATTGAGGATAGTGGCAGTTGCATCAACACAGTTTCTTTAGCTATGATCTCTAAGACCGGATTGCAGACTGTTCCCTATCTCCGACTCTATCAGGTCTCCTAGATCAATTCGACTGCCATGGAGCTCAAACAACGCTGCCTTGTTCCCATAAACTTCAATGTCTACCAAAAAAAGATCTAGTGTGATATTCTGACCATGAATGCGGGTCAAGTCCTTCTGGGACGACCTTGGCTGTTTAACAATGATGTCCTCATTTATGGTTGGTCGAGCATGTGCCTATTTGAGCATGAGGGCAAGAAAATCAAACCGATTCCCCCCCAAACTGAGTAGCCAGGCCGAACAGAAATCAACGCTAACCAAAAAGGTTCTCAGGAAGCATGATTTGGTCCTAGTTGTCATAGATCTATTCTCTGAGATGACCCATTTCCTACCCTGTTCTAAGATGTCCAACACATCCCGAATTGCCAAGATCTTCGATGGCGTCATAAATTTACAAGGATTACCTGAAATCGTTGTGCCCAACAAGGATGTCAAGATCACCGGTTTCTTTCGGAAAACCATGTGGCACAAGCTGGGCACCAAATTCCAGTTTTCAACTGTATTCCATCCCCAGACCGATCGTCAGAATGAAGTTGTCAATAGGAATCTGGGAAGCCTCTTACGTACCTTAATGGGTGAGTACATGTCGGGAGTTGGGATCTTAAATTGTTCATTGCTGAGTTTGCGTATAATACATCTACTGGCATGAGTCCGCATGAAATAGTACATACTCTTAAGCCTCGGTAACTCATAGATCTCATCTCTAGGGCTGATTATCATTGGGTCTCAGAGTCTGCATTAGCATTTCCATCCCATAGGCATGATTTACATAAGGAGATCAGTAGTAGAATTGAGCAGAGCAATGTTAATTATAAGTTACAGGCTGATTTCAGGAGACTTGTTCAAACTTTTAATATCGGTGATTATGTAATGGTCCAAATTCGTTCGGAACGGTTTTCCCCGGGGACTGTTAAAAAATTGCATGCGGCAGTGCAAGGCCTTTTCAAATTTTGAAGAAAATAAATGACAATGCTTATGTCATCAAACTTCTAGAAGGTTTTGGCATTAGTCCAACTTTCAATATCGAGGATTTAGTGACATACATGGGCCCAAATTGTAACCCTAGCAATCCTCTACTAGATAAGCCATCCCCTGACCTTGTTTTTGAGAGTCCCTCCTTACCTCCACTTTTCCAAAATCTACCCAATTATACAATAAAAAGCATTGATAAAATCTTGGATGATGAGATTGTCTCTACCAGAGACGGTGGAACCCGACGATATCTGATTCATTGGAAAGAAAAACCTCCTTCTGAGGATGCATGGCTTGAGTGTAAGGATCCGAATATGTTGGAGCTGTATGAGAGCCGCACCGAGCTCTACTTGACAGGGTCGAGTTCTTCCCACCCCAATAGAATGATGAGGACATCGAGCCGCGCTTGTGGCTCGTGTACTAGCGCAGGTGGCACCACTTTAGTATCTGGGTCTGATCAGCTAGCAGAGCCGTTATTTTATTTTATGTTATTTTATTTCAGTAGGGTTTGTTGTGTCGAGTGTCTAGTCCCGCCTTATTTTTGGGAAATTTTTTGCTCTTTCTTGTAAGCCTATATATAGGCCCCTTGTTTTCATTTGATGGCACTGAAGAATAATAAAATTTTTGGTTTACTCCACTTTGTGTTGAGAAACTAAGGGAAGGTGTGTGAAACCCTAACCCTAGATACATACTAGGCGTGTGAAACCCTAGTTGTGGCCACCCTTCTTGCGACAACCGCTTCCCTCCTCTTCCTCGCAACCCCGCAGCCGGCCCACCCTTACCTACCCTGGTACGCTCCGACCCCCCCCCCCCCCCCCTCCCTTCACCCGGCAGCACCTACCCCTCCTCCCTCTCCCTTACCAGCCACCCTGCGCCCTCCTCCCTCCTCTTCCCCCTTCTCTGCAGACCGCCGAGCCACCCCGCGCCCTCCCCTTTCCTGCAGGCCCATCCCATTCCCTCCTTCCCCCTCCACCCACCTAAAGCTGCCGTCCCCTCCTCCGTCTGGCCATCTTCCCCACAGCCAAGCCCAACCCTAACCCCGATCTCCCTTTCCTCCCTCTTTTGCACCCGACCCCCACCCTTGCCTCCATCCCTCGGCCCCAGCCTTCTTGCAACCCCGTGCCCCGGCCCCTTTTCCCGAGCCATCGCCCCACCTGTCCTTCCCTCCCTACTGCAGCCACCATCCGACCCCTCCCCCCCCTTCCCTCTCCTGAGCCACTATCCCGACCCCCGGCCTCCTCTCTTGAGCCACAGCCACCCCATCCCCCAACTTCGCCTTCGCTCCGTGCCTCGTAGCCAACCATTGCCTGATCCATTTTCCCCCATCCTTGGAGGCATTTGATCATCGCTCGCCGACCCCTTCCTGACTCGTGCTCCTCGCCGACCCGACACGAATGTACGGCTGACCCGGACGCTGATCACGGGTTCGATTGAGGATGCTAACAACTTTCTGGTATTTGATGACCATTTTCGGAGTCCAGCTCGATTCAAGGTTCCTGAAGCCAAGCTTGGTTTTTCAGTAGGTGAGCTTCCTCTTCTGGTTGGGTATTCAGGTTCTTGAAGCCAAGCGTGGTTCTCGGCTTGGTATTCATATGTCGTTAGTGTTGTGCCCTCACTCTGTTCACTTTATGGTGGTACTGTGTATTCTTCGTTCCTTCTGTGGGCCTATTACCCACTCACTACCCTTTTTTGCTTCTTTTGATTTGGAGATTCAAGCTTATTAGGATGCTGATTGGGCTGGTGATCTTATTGGCCAGTGATCTACCACTGGCTTCTATGTTTTTATAGGTTATTCCCTAATTACCTCGAAGAGAAAGAACTAGGTGATTGTCTTTCACTCGAGTATTGAGGCCTAGAATCGTGTGATGTTCCAGACTGCAGTAGAGGCCGTATGGCTTCATTGTCCTCTCAGATCTAAGTGTTGTATTGAGTATTGACGACTCCTCCGCTCTAATGTGACAAGTTGAGTGCTATTTAGATTTTAAGTAATCCAGTCTTTCATGAACGGACAAAGCATATTGAGATTGATTGTCACTATGTCCATCACTACTATCTTGATACGCTGACACATTCCTTTATTCCGTCTATGGAATAGCTTGCCGACCTTTTCACCTAAGTATCAGACATTGGTTCACTTTCAGTATTTACATGTCAAACTTTTTGTGGTTGATCCGTCGTTAGTTTGAAGGGGGTGTTGGATGTATATACATGTATAGTGGTTTTTCATCTTTTAATCCTATTTTGCCTATTAGTGATTGGTTCCCTTGTATACTTTATTATATATATAGGGCCTTTGCTCCATGGAATACGATCTCTCTTTTCCAAACCTTACACCTGCTATTATTGATGTATAAGTTGTACTAAAAATTACTCCTCACATATTCTTTAAAAGACATGTAGACCTAGATTTCCATATGGAATTAGAGTTGTTAGGTTTGTTAATGTATATAGATGGGTCGGGTTACATGTACAGTCGGGTCGGGTTGTATGGTCATACATGTACATATATATTGGGCTTGAGTCCCTCAATAGAGAGTATTCCATTCCTCTCCAAACCCTACCCGTCATCTCCTAACATGGTATCAGAGCTCTAGGGTTTCTCGCGCGACGACGGCGACGACGGCACCAAACTCCGGCATCTCCTCCACCCCGGCAGCATCTCCGGCCTCTCCTCCACCCCGGCAGCACCTCTGCCCACTCCAGCCCTCTCCCTCTGCCCCGACAGCCCCACCGGCTCGCCAGCCCCCCTCGCCCCCCTTTCTCTGCCCCGACAGCCCCACCGGCCCCACCGGCCCCACCTGCCACCTCCCCAGCCCCCCCGCCCCCTTCCTCTGCCCCGACAGCCCACCCGGCTACCCCCCCTGCCCCGACAGCCCCCCCCGCCACCTCCCCAGCCCTCCTCCGCCACCTCCGCCCACTCCCGCCCCTCCCTCTGCCCCGATAGCCCTACCGGCCCCACCCGCCACCTCCCCCGCCCCCCTTCTTCTGCCCCGACAACCCCACCGGCCCCACCTGCCACCTCCCCAGCCCCCTTGCCCCCTTCCTCTGCCCCGATAGCCCCCCCCCCCCGCCCCCTTCCTCTGCCCCGACAGTCGCCCCCTTCCTCTGCCCCGACAGCCCACCCGGCTACTCCCCCCCTTCCTCTCCCCATCACTCGCACACCTTCTCCCGGTTCCCCTCTCCTTTGAGTCTTCTCCATGACGTCTCCTACAGTGCCGTCCGTCGTTGCGATCTCTCCACCGCTGAAGGCGGTCACCTTTCAGTTGTTCTCGGCCAGTGACTGGCCTGATTGGTCGCTCACCGTCGAGGCCGCGCTCTCCAGTCGCGATCTTTGGGGTCACATCACCGGCGATGATCCCCCTTCAGCTGCCTACTCCGGCTTCTCCTCTGTCACCAGCAGTGCCGCGTCTTCTGCTGCGACTGCTACCACGGCAGTCACGGTTGCTGTTCTTACGTGGCGCCGCCACGATCAGGCCATCCGGGCATACCTTATGGACTCTGTTGCTCGTCCGCTCCTTGCTCCCATCGGCTGCCTTCCTACAGCGCGTGCGATGTGGGAATCTACGGGACCGGTTTCTTCCGCGCGGCGGCGTACGCCGGTATCAGCTTATCTGTGACTCGCAGTCTGCACGTCAGGGGGAGCGCACGATTCAGGATTTCTTCAGTCAGATAAGTGCATACTGGCATGAGCTGGACTCCATGATCCCGGAGCGGTGTGCTTGCCCCCGCTCTCGGGATTTCCAGCGCTACCTTGATGAGGGCCACCTGCACCAGTTCCTGGCAGCACTTCGGCCGGACTTTGCCCTCATCGCTGCTCAGCTCTTGCACCGTGAGCCACTCCCTCGGCTAGAGGATGCTCTACTCGCCTTGGTCGATGAGGAGACCCGCCTTCAGACTCAAGGCGCTCGTCCTCCTCCACTTGCTCCTAGCTCCGACACTGTCCTGGCGGCCGGGTTCTCCGATGAGGCTGTCTTCTGTCACTACTGCAAGGAGCCCGGACACATGAAGCGCGAATGCCCTACACGTCCTACACGCAACCCTCGCTGGGGTCCGGATGAGAGAGCCCCACGTTGGGCTTCGACTTCCCGCGACGATCGACGCAGCGGTCGAGGTGGACGGAGCCGTAGACGTGGTTCGTCCTCCTTCCGCCACTTTGGTGGTACAGCGGCTACAGTAGAGGCTTCGACGCTCCCCACTGCTACCACAGCACCTTCTCAGCCTGAGTCGGACCGTCTTCAGCGCCTCGAGGAGCTCTTTCTTCGCCACCTAGCCTCCACCGGCTCTGCGACTGATCACGGCCTGTCTGCCACCTCTGGTACTAGTGGAGTCAAAGGTGAGGTGACAGGAGGCACCCGAATCAAAGATCCATGGAGCAGTATGTTCTCCCACTACCACCCACCAGGAGGTTCGCACTGCGGATGGGACTCTCGTCCCTATTCCGCAATGTGGATCCATCACTACCACCTCTGACCCTTCTGGTCGCCTGACCCTACCCCATGTCTATCATGCCCCTCGTCTTAACATTAATCTGATCTCTATCAGTTCTCTTTGCGACTCTGGCCTGACTGTCACCTTCACCCCTTCTGTTTGTGTTGTGCAGGATTCGCGGACGGGTCAGAGGATTGGGCTGGGCCGTAGAGCAGGACTTTACCAGCTGGACCATCTACATGTGTCTTCCGTTTCTGTTGCGAATGTCATGTCTGTTACCTCTGATGCCGACCTGTGGCACAGAAGGTTAGGTCATATATCGAGTGATCGATTCAAAAGCGTATTCCGTTCGGGTGCTTTGGGTCGAGCGTCCTTCACCCCCCTCTCTGTTTGTACGGGTTGTAGACTGGCAAAGCATCTAGCTCTTCCATTTTCTGCTAATGCTTTCCAATCTGATGCTTTATTTGATTTAGTACATTCGGACATTTGGGGTCCAGCTCCTGTTGCATCTATTTCGGGTTACATGTATTATGTGTGTTTTATCGATGACTATTCTAGGTGCACCTGGGTTTATTTTATGCGTCATCGATCTGAAGTCCCTCATATCTTTTGGAGATTCACCACTATGATACACACTCAGTTTGGTCGGCGCATCAAAACCTTTCGGTCTGATTGTGCCAAGGAGTATCTCTCCTCCGAGATGCGTGAGATTCTTCAGTCTCACGGCACTCTTCATCAGCAGTCCTGTCCTTACACCCATGAGCAGAACGGCGTTGCCGAACGCAAGCATCGTCATGTCCTTGAGACTGCACGAGCCTTGCTTCTCTCTGCGTCTGTTCCTCACTCCTACTGGGCTGAAGCTGTCATGACGGCTGTCCACCTCATCAATATCACTCCGTCGTCTGCTCTGTCCGGTGCCACCCCATATTAGCGCCTCCACTCCAGGCCACCTGACTACTCTCTTCTTCGCACGTTTGACTGCACGTGCTTCGTTCTTTTCCTCCCCATGAGCGCACCAAACTCTCTGCGAGGTCTGTTAGGTGTGTTCACTTGGGGCTCAGTCGGGAGCATAAGGGGTATCGGTGCTACGATCCCTTAGCTCGCCGGATTCGTGTCTCCCGTCACGTTTCCTTTGTTGAGGATGTCCCGTACTTCTTATCTGAGTCTCGGGATCTTTCCTTGCCTCCTGCGTCACCCTCCTCGCCTTCCTCACATCTCCACATCCCCGTTCTACCCCCGTTTTCTGTTGTCCCATCCACGCCTACTCCTTCTCCATCTTCCCCGCCACCTCCACCACCACCATCACCACCGCCACCACCTCCTTCGTCTTCCTCGACACCTCCACCACCACCTGTTACTCGTGTCTATGTTCGTCGGTCTGCAGCTCCTCTTTCAGAGTCGGTTCACACTGGTACTCCCTCGCCTGATGCTGCTGCCCCCTCCTCCCCGGTCGTGGATCCTGCTCCTGTTCGGCGCTACCCAGCGCGCGAACATCACCCTCCTGATAGATATGACTACTCTCCTGATAGGTTTGGCTACTCTGCCTTTCCCTCTGACTCTCCTGACTCCTCTGGCTACTCTGCCAGTGCCTCATATTCACCATCTTTTCAGGCTTTTCTTACTGCTATACACACCCATCGGGAGCCCCAATCGTACCGTGAGGCAGCTTTACATCCAGAGTGGCGGCAGGCCATGTCAGTTGAGCTTGAGGCTTTTCAGCGGACCCAGACATGGGATTCGGTGCCTTGTCCCTCAGGTGTGGTGCCTGCTAGCTGCAAGTGGATATTCAAGGTCAAGACTCGACCTGATGGGTCCATTGAGCGGCACAAGGCATGCCTCGTTGCCCGTGGCTTCTCCCAGGAGTATGGGATTGATTACAAGGAGACGTTTGCTCCAGTTGCTCGGATGACTACTGTGTGCACCCTCTTAGCTGTGGCAGCTGCTCGAGGGTGGCCTCTCCATCAGATGGATGTCACCAATGCGTTCCTCCACGGTGATCTCTCCGAGGAAGTCTACATGGCTCCTCCTCCGGGCGTTTCAGTTCCTCCAGGGCACGTGTGTCGTTTGCGCCGAGCCATCTATAGGCTCAAGCAGGCCCCTCGTGCCTGGTTTGAGCGATTCCGCAGTGCAGTCCTGACCGCCGGGTTTGTTGAGCGTCACTCCGACTATGCCCTGTTCACTCGCTCCTCCAGTCAGGGTATTGCAGTTCTTCTCTATGTGGATGATATGATCATCACTGGGGATGACAGTGCCACCATAGCATCCCTTCAGCGGCACCTCCAGAATCAGTTTGAGATGAAAGATCTGGGCTCTCTTCGCTACTTTTTGGGCCTTGAGATTGCCCGGTCAGCTCGTGGTCTGTTGGTCTCCCAGCAAAAGTACATCTCCGACATCTTTGCTGATGCTGCTCTTACTGACTCTCGCACTGCTGATACACCCATGGAGCTCAATTTGAAGCTTCTAGCTACAGATGGTGAGGATATCTCCCGCTATAAGAGGCTGGTTGGGATGCTCGTCTATATCACTATGACCCGGCCAGACATTGCCCATGCTGTTGGCATTGTCAGTCAGTTTGTTCAGGCTCCACGTTCAGTTCACTATGCAGCTGTCCTTCGGATTATCCGCTACCTCCGGGGCACCATCACCCGTTCACTACTGTTTCCCTCCACCTCTCCGTTGATGTTGCGTGCCTACTCCGATGCAGATTGGGCAGGAGATGCAGCCACTCGTCGCTCTACTACAGGATACTGTGTGTTTCTGGGTGATTCGCTTATTTCGTGGCACAGCAAGAAACAGGAGTCTGTTGCTCGCTCCAGCACCGAAGCCGAATACAGGGCTATGGCTTCCACCACCGCAGAGATTGTCTGGCTTCGCTGCCTTCTGCTCGACTTGGGAGTTGTGATATCCGGGCCCACGCCTCTCTTCTGTGACAACCGGAGTGCTATTCAAATTGCTAGCAACCCGGTCTTCCATGAGCGAACAAAACATATTGAGGTTGATTGTCATTATGTTCGCCAGGAGTTTCTCGACCACACCATCTCCTTGCCATTCATTTCATCATCGGAGCAGACTGCTGATTTTCTGACGAAGCCTCTTACGATTGCTCGCTTCCGGCACTTTATCGGCAAACTCTCGGTTCATGATCCACCGTGAGTTTGAGGGGGAGTGTTAATGTATAAAGATGGGTCGGGTTACATGTACAGTGGGGTCGGGTTGTATGGTCATACATGTACATATATATTGGGCTTGAGTCCCTCAATAGAGAGTATTCCATTCCTCTCCAAACCCTAGCCGTCATCTCCTAACAAGGTTAAAGTGGAAAGATGCTATGAGACTGCCATGTGATTGAAATTTTTTGAAGCATATCAAAAGTGAAATTTATTAAGATTATCATTATGTGGTTCAGAGGATAGACATTGAAAAAACTTTGATATGGTTAAGGTGGAGGACAAAGAAAAATATATGTACATAGGATGAGTGTAGTGGAAATGATGATGTTGCGATGGATGTGAGACAAAAATAGGAACGACAAGGATACAAATGAAAAAAATCAGAGGCAACCTAAAAGTTTCTTTAGTAGAGGATGAGGTTTTGGAGTATAGGTATTAAGGGCTTAGGTATATATGCAATGAAGAATAGAGGATGCAACTATGAGGATTGGACTAAAGCTCGAGTAGATGCTAAAGGGAAGGAGTATGCTTGAGTTAATAATAGATTCCTCTGTAGATAGATATGAATGATGGAAATCCTAAGACTTGACCCTAAATATATGGGCGTGACAGATTTGAAAAAGAGTATATGGTGCAGTAGGTGGGGTGCAGGGTTCATGGATATAGTTCTTTAGTTGGCTGCAACCCTCTATTGTTATTCATAATTGTATTTAATATGACTATTATTAGCTCACCCCCAACCCCCCTTCTCTTTCTCCCCCTCTCTCTCTCCTCCTTCCAATTGGTTTATGCCAGGATTCTTGGCATATTTTTGTGGGAAGGATCGCGTCAATTGCCAGATGACTTCTGCATGATCTTTTGTTGTAGCCTTCTTGTTTTAGAGTTGTGTTCAATAGCAAACCGTAGGATATGTTTGGTTGTCATATCGGTGATGGATTTCTTTGGGAATTTATTTGAAAAGTGGTGTCCAATTTACACAAGGGAAATGATGGCATCACCTCCACCATATTCCAAATTTACAAGGCTAATAGACTTCCGTCGTAATTGGTCGTTTTTATACTTTTGCTTGTGGCTCTGCTAATACTGGGCTGTGAGGCAGCATGAATCACAAGTTATGTCTGGCTTTTCAGCCACTTGGCACTCGGCCCCCGTCTGTGTTTAGTCAACCGAAAACCCAATCCAACCGTTCAAACAAGCAGTCCCGATCCGATCAGACAAACGTGCAGTGATCAGGCAAACGTGCAGTGATGTCCCCAGGAGGATGGTCCGATCATTTCCATTTATGTTATGTCATGGAACTAAAAACTGATAATACCATAAGTATACTTTTCTGAAACAAAAGTCCTTAAATGAACATCTGACCAGCAGCTCCCTTTCAAACAGATAACACATCATAGTAGCTGCTAAAACACATGCTTAAAAATGGCGCTAATGTCTAAGGTCATACATCCATGGGCTCAACTTTGATCCCGTAACAAAACGGCCAGTAACATGCAGGTAACGCCCAGGCCCATGTGATGCGGAATCAGCGGCCACAGTGCATACTCTGGCAGCTAGTGGCGAAAGCACCCTTTGTGTATTGCAGTCGCTACTTCTGCATCACACACACCTGTGCACTACCGACCTGCTGTTGGCATTTTTGTTACCAGAGTAGAGTCGAGCCTGTGCATCCGTATATCAAATTGGGTCCCCTTGCAATGCTATTTGTTTTACTCGGATGATTCTCTTTTTTTTTTCGTAGAAGGTTGACTTTTGTTGTACAAATATATCATGCTTGGTAGTAATCCCACCACTGACTGTACCTTAGTTGCAGACTTTGGAATTGGATCTCTGGCCTAATGAGAGTAAAAAAGCCCATCATCCCTCTGTTATCAAGAGGCTCATCTCTGACACTTCAATTTGTTACGCTTCTTATGCTCTGATATCTAATTGGTAGGGTCTAAGGCGCATTGATTATATCATGCTTTTGCTGGCTATTGCAGCATTCCAGTCAGGTGATGTGGGCACTTATCGGGCTGGCAGTTCTTCTGGTGGTGATCCCCTTCAAGTTTGTAGTGATGGCTTTAACTCTGTGTTGCTTTGTGGCAAATTCAAGGGTCTCCAAGTCCATGTCGAACGACAAGGGGAACAGACGGCTGAGGGAATGGTGGGAATCGATTCCAGTTGTACCAGTTCGCACTGTAAGCAACCCTCTTTGATGTAATTGGTTTTCTACAGGTAGCAAGGTCTGATAGTATCTGAAATAACCCCACTGTCCGCGTAATTTTAGTTTGTTCATGTTACACTTGTGTATAAAAGATAACAAGTATGGTATGTAATTGCCTTCAATTTCTACCGCTGATTGTCATCTAAGAGAAGCAGTCTGATATCGTACTCGTAAAAGCTAGAGAGAAATCTTCTATCCTATAGTGTGTTGTTTCCTGGAGTGCCTGAAGTAATTTTTCGACCTCTAATGTGGGTGTTGTGTTGGAATGGAATTTTCTATGCAATTTTTCGACCTCTTATCATTCAGCTGAAATGGATTTTCTATGCAATTTTAGAGAGAGCTGGCTGGTTTAGTCTAAAATTGGGGTCTCCTGGTAGAAATTATGGCATTTTGTTCTTCTTACTCAGTGCCATAATTGTGTTGGATCTAATGCATTGTAAACCATTTTTTACTGTGTATAGCACTTGATCGCTGAAATTTTAGAGAGTAGGCTGGTTTAGTCTAAAATTGGGGTTTCATGGTAAAAATTTTGGTCTTCTAGCTTGTGTATCGGAGCATTTTGGTCTTCTTACTTGGGGCCATAATTGTTGTTAATGTATAGAGATGGGTCGGGTTATATGTACAGTCGGGTCGGATTGTGTGTATACTTGTACATATATATTGGGCTTCAGTCCCTCAATGAGGTTCATTCCATTCTCTCCAAATCCTAGCCGTCATCTCCTAACATGGTATCAGAGCTCTAGGGTTTCTCCGCGGTAAAGGCGACTCCTCTGGCAGCCCCTCCAGCACCCTCCTACACCCGATTCCCCCCTCTGGCAGCCCCTCCAGCACCCGGCAGCCCCTCCAGCACTCCGGCAGTCCCTCCAACCCCTTCCTGCACCCGATTCCCCCCTCCAGCAGCCCCTCTAGCATCCTTCTGCACCCGATTCCCCCTCCGGCAGCCCCTCCAGCACTCCGGAAGCCCCAGTCGCTCTCTCCTGCAGCCACCGCCGCCCCTCCAGCACCCGATTCCCCCCTCCGGCAGCCCCTCCAACACTCCAGCAGCCCCTCCTGCACCCGATTCCCTTCTCACCCGCACCGACAGCCCCTCCAGCCCCCTCCTGCACCCGATCCCCCTCTGGCAGCCCCTCCAGCACCCTCCTACACTCGATTCCCCCCTCCGGCAGCCCCTCCAGCACTCCGGAAGCCCCTGCCGCCCCCTCCTGCACCTCCAGCAACCACCGTCCCCCCTCTCCTGCACCTCCTGAAGCCCCGCCGCCCCCCTTCTGCACCTCATGCAGCACCACGCGCCCCTCCTCTTCCAACAGAACCCCCCTGCAGCCCCTCCGACCCCCCCGTCATCCCCTGAAGCACCCGCTGCCCCCTCCTGCACCCCCTGACGCCCCACCGCCCAGCCGCCCCCCTTCTGCACCTCCTGCAGCCCACACCGCCCCCCTCCTGCACCCCTTGCTGCCCCCCATCGCCCCACCGCTCATCCCCTGGCCCTCCTCCTCCGGTCCGGCTCCTCTATATCGAACTGCCCGGGACCTCCCTTGTGCCGGCTCGCCCCCGTATTTCAGAGGTATGGCTTCATACAACATCTCTCGGCTCCCATACTGCCTGCACACAGTAGCTGATCATCGAGTCCCTCCGTCTTCTCGTTTTGATGGTATTCTCAGGCCACATCGCTCCACCACGTCAGTCAACTGTGGACGTCGTCAGGGTCCCCTCCGCCATGATGGCGGGACTGCTGTTGCCGCTGATCTTCCTACTTCAGCACCGACTGCCACCACTCCTGCTCTGTCTCGGTCTTACTCCGACCGCCTCCAGCGCTTTGAGGAGTTACTGTTTCGATACCTCGCCTCCACCGGCTTTTCGACAGATCACAGTCTCTCTATCACTCCGGGTACTTCTGCTCAGTCTCGGTCTTACTCTAACCGTCTCCAGTGCTTGAGGAGTTACTGTTTCGATACCTCACCTCCACCAGCTCTTCAACATATCACAGTCTTTCTGCCACTCCGGGTACTACAGCTCTATGGATCTTCGACTCGGGTGCCTCCTGCCACCTTACCTCCGATCATTCTGTACTCACGGACTGTAGCCCTGCTCCCGCTCACCTAGGGATCCACACTACTGACGGGACTCGTGTATCCATTTCGCAGTGTGGATCCATCACCCCTGCCTCCGATCCCACTGGTCGCCTAACCTTACCTCGTGTTCACCTTGCTCCTCGCTTAAACATTAACTTAATATCTGTTAGTTCTCTTTGTGACTCGGGCCTGATCGTTATATTTACTTCTTCTTCTTGTTATATACAGGATCCGCGGACGGGTCAGAGAGTTGGGCTGGATCATCTGATGCTGATTTGTGGTACAGAAGGTTAGGTCACATATATCCAGTGATCGACTCCAAAGCATTTTTCGCTCTGGCGCTTTGGGTCGGATGTCATTCTCCCCTCTCTCTGTCTGCACTGGGTGTCGATTAACAAAGCACCTTGCTCTTCCTTTTTCTACTAATGTTTCCCGTTCCAGCGCCTCTTTTGATCTCGTGCACTCTGACGTGTAGGGTCCTGCTCCAGTTGCCTCTTTTACTGGTTTTTTGTATTATGTAAGCTTCATAGATGATTACTCCCGCTGCACCTGGGTCTATCTCATGCGTCGCCGCTCCGAGATTCCTCATATTTACAGGACATTCACTACTATGCTTCACACCCAGTTTGGTCGGCGCATTAAGACTTTTCGGTCTGATTGCGCCCAGGAGTATCTGTCCTCTGAGATGCGTGAGATCCTTCAGACTCATGGCACTCTTCACCAATAGTCGTGTCCCCACACTCATGAACAAAACGGAGTCGCTGGGCGCAAACATCGCCATGTCCTCGAGACATCACGAGCTCTACTTCTGTCTGCTTCTGTTCCATATTCCTACTGGGCTAAAGCTGTCTTGACCGCTGTTCACCTCATCAACATCACTCCGTCCTCCTCCATCTCTGGTGTTTCCCCGTACGAGCGGCTTTACTCCATATCTCTTGACTACTCTCTTCTTCGTATCTTTAGATGCACGTGTTTCGTCCTCCTCCCTCCCCATGAGTGCACCAAACTCTTTACTAGGTCTGTTAGGCGTGTTCATTTAGGACTCAGTCGGGAGCACAAGGGATATCGGTGCTATGATCCCTTGGTTCGCCGAATCCGTGTCTCTCGTCACGTCTCCTTTGTAGAGGATGTCCCATACTTTTCTATTGAGTCCCGGGATCTTTCCTCACCACCTGCGTCATCTTCTACGTCGTCACCCCCTCTCACCATTCCCTTCCTACCTCCGTATCCTGCTCCCAAGCCCACTTTCCCGGTTGAGCCTCCTCTACCTTTCTCGCCTCCTCTGTCTCCATCACCTCTACCTCCCTCGTCTCCACCACCTCCCCCGCCACCTCTTTCTCCCCCGTCTCCCCCTTCACCTCTACCACCACCACCTGTCACGCGTGTCTACGTTCGTCGCTCCACAGTTCCTCCCACCGAGACTGTCTCCACTGGTACTACTTTGCCTGCAGTTGATCCCACCTTTTCGGCCGCGGATCCTGGTCTTGTTCGACGCTACCCTTCGCGCGAACATCACCCTCCTGACAAATATGACTTCCCCTAACAGGTTTGGTTACTCTGTGTCTACTCTTGTTTCTTCTGATACTTCTGGACACTCTGTTGCTGCCTCCTACTCTCCGTCCTACCAGGCCTTTCTTACAGCTCTTCACACCCACCGGGAGCCCCAGTCATATCGTGAGGCAGTTGTACACTCAGAGTGGCGACAGGCCATGACAGTCGAACTTGAGGCCTTTCGGCGGAATCAGACGTGGGATTTGGTTCCTTGTCCCACTGGCGTGGTTCCTATTAGCTGCAAATGGATCTTCAAGATCAAGACTCGACCTGATGGGTCCATTGAGCGGCATAAGTCGCGCCTTGTTGCTCGTGGTTTCTCCCAGGAGAATGCGATTGACTACGAGGAGATGCTTGCTCCAGTGGCTCGGATGACTACCGTTTGCACCCTCTTAGCTGTGGCAGCTGCTCGAGGGTGGCCTCTACATCAGATGGATGTGACCAACGCATTTCTCCACGGTGATCTCTCAGAGGAAGTATACATGGCTCCTCCACCGGGCGTCCCTGCTCCTTCAGGTCACGTCTGTCGTTTGCGCCGAGCCATCTATGGGCTCAAGCAAGCCCCTCGTGCCTGGTTTGAGCGATTCTGCTGTGCAGTCCTGGCCGCCGGGTTTGTTGAGCGTCATTCTGACTATGCCCTATTCACTCGCTCCTCCAGTCAGGGTATTGCAGTTCTTCTTTATGTGGATGATATGATCATCACCGGGGATGACAGTGCCACCATAGCATCCCTTCAGCGCCACCTCCAGAGTCAGTTTGAGATGAAAGATCTGGGCCCTCTTCGCTACTTTTTGGGCCTCGAGATTGCCCGGTCAGCTCGTGGTCTGTTGGTCTCCCAGTAAAAGTACATCTTCGACATATTTGCTGATATTGCTCTTACTGACTCGCACTGCTGACACACCCATGGAGCTTAATTTGAAGCTTCTTTTTACAGATGGTGAGCCACTCCAGGATGTCTTCCGCTACCAGAGGCTGGTTGGGATGCTCGTTTACCTCAATATGACTCGGCCAGACATTGCCCATGCTGTTGGCATTGTCAGTCAGTTCGTTCAGGCTCCTCGTTCGGTTCACTATGCAGCACTCCTTCGGATTATCCGCTACCTCCGAGGTACCATCACCCGCTCACTACTTTTTCCCTCCACCTCTCCGTTGGTGCTGCGTGCCTACTCCGATGCAGATTGGGCAGGAGATGTAGCCACTCGCCGTTCTACTACCGGATACTGTGTGTTCCTTGGTGATTCTCTCATTTCTTGGCGAAGCAAGAAACAGGAGTCTGTTGCTCGCTCCAGCACCGAAGCCGAATACAGGGCTATGGCTTCCACCACCGTAGAGATTATCTGGCTTCGCCGCCTTCTACTCGACCTGGGAGTTGTGATATCCAGGCCGACGCCTCTCTTCTTTGACAACCGGAGTGCTATTCAGATTGCTAGCAACCTGGTCTTCCATAAGCGAACAAAACATATTGAGGTTGATTGTCACTATGTTCGCCAGGAGTTTCTAGACCACACCATCTCCTTGCCATTTATTTCATCATCGGAGCAGACTGCTGATTTTCTGACGAAGCCCCTTACGATTGCTCGCTTCCGGTATTTTATCGGCAAACTCTCGGTCCATGATCCACCGTGAGTTTGAGGGGGAGTGTTAATGTATAGAGATGAGTCGGGTTATATGTACAGTCGGGTCGGGTTGTGTGTGTATACATGTACATATATATTGGGCTTCAGTCCCTCAATGAGATTCATTCTATTCTCTCCAAACCCTAGCTGTCATCTCCTAACAATTGTATTGGATCTGATGCATTGGAAACCATTCTTTATCGTGTCTAGCACTTGATCGATGAATTTTTAGAGAGAACAGGCAGGTTTAGTCTAAAATTGGGGGCTCATGGTAGAAATTATGGTCTTCTAGCTTGTGTATCGGAGCATTTTGGTCTCCTTACTTGGTGCCATAATTGTGTTGCATACTTGCATCTGATGCATCGGAAACCATTCTTTACCGTGTATAGCACTTGATCACTGAAATTTTAGAGAGTAGGCTGGTTTAGTATAAAATTGGGGTTTCATGGTAAAATTTTTGGTCTTCTAGCTTGTGTATCGGAGTATTTTGGTCTTCTTACTCGGGGCCATAATTGTATTGGATCTGATGCATTGGAAACCATTCTTTATTGTGTCTAGCACTTGATCGATGAATTTTTAGAGAGAACAGGCAGGTTTAGTCTAAAATTGGGGGCTCATGGTAGAAATTATGGTCTTCTAGCTTGTGTATCGGAGCATTTTGGTCTCCTTACTTGGTGCCATAATTGTGTTGCATACTTGCATCTGATGCATCGGAAACCATTCTTTACCGTGTATAGCACTTGATCACTGAAATTTTAGAGAGTAGGCTGGTTTAGTATAAAATTGGGGTTTCATGGTAAAATATTTGTTCTTCTAGCTTGTGTATCAGAGTATTTTGGTCTTCTTACTCGGGGCCATAATTGTATTGGATCTGATGCATTGGAAACCATTCTTTATCGTGTCTAGCACTTGATCGATGAATTTTTAGAGAGAACAGGCAGGTTTAGTCTAAAATTGGGGGCTCATGGTAGAAATTATGCTCTTCTAGCTTGTGTATCGGAGCATTTTGGTCTCCTTACTTGGTGCCATAATTGTGTTGCATCTGATGCATCGGAAACCATTCTTTACCGTGTATAGCACTTGATCACTGAAATTTTAGAGAGAGCAGGATGGTTTAGTCTAAAATTGGGGTTTCATGGTAGAAATTATGGTCTTCTAGCTTGTGTATCGAAGCATTTTGGTCTTCTTACTCGGTGCCATAATTGTGTTGCATCTGAAGCATCGGAAACCATTCTTTACCATGTATAGCGCTTGATCGCTGATTTTTATGGTGTTTTTGTGCACAAATTTGGATAATAGGAAAAAAGATGATTAGTCCAATGTATGATATCTAAGATCCCTGGCAGGCATTGTAGGGGCAATAGGTGAGTTGCATGATTTGAGTTCCTATTCCTTTTCCAATTCTTTGGTCCGCAAATTGTTAGAACTATGAGGATGCTCTCGAGTATTCGAGGATTTTTCAGTTGGCTGTCCATATGAATGCAGTTATCAAAAGATGGCATTGGCGCCGGTTATAGCTACACTTGACGATCTATGGTTTAATGAAGTGGTGTTCCTCGTGAATAGGTTTGAGGTCTCACATGTGATGGATGCACATCCTTCGAATATATTTTCACTCCTTGAGTTCAATAAAATTTCATTGGCCTTGTATTATCTGATCAATGAACTCTCGCTCGGTCCCCCGATTGGAGTGTGAGATGCTCAATAAGGAGTCCACTACTATTTTTATGGGCACCATTGGTCTGCACGCGGGTACCAGCCCACCTGTGG
This sequence comes from Chamaelirium japonicum, assembly GCA_947650365.1. Lineage (NCBI taxonomy): Eukaryota > Viridiplantae > Streptophyta > Magnoliopsida > Liliales > Melanthiaceae > Chamaelirium > Chamaelirium japonicum. Next base: position 40,586,844 of record OX393555.1, on the reverse strand, counting down.
CCAAGGATCGAAACGGACCTCCGAAGGTAGCGACTGCCACATCGTCAAATTTTTCTGCATACTCCACCGAGAGCTATTGGGTTTCGATACCCATAAAGACCTAGGCAGGGTGTGCGCACGACAAGAAGATCATCCCCAAAGGCGATAGTTATGTAATAATTTGTATTGTTTCAACCCAATCCAATCCAATTTAATTGGGGAATGGATTGGATGGAACCACCACCAACACCCTGGGGTATTTACAAGAAAGAAATTTTTATAGAAAAGAAAAGAAAAAAAAAAACTCTTTAATGGCGCCCCGCCCATGTGCTTGTCATCGGCTCTTGGAGCTGCAGTGCAGGCCGATGCTGCTCCCGTTGGCGGTGGCGAACTGGAGGCGGCACGAGAGGTGGGTATAGAACCTGACGGAGAGGAATATCCCCACCCTCCACCGAGTCCTCGCCTGCCCCACCACCCCGAACGCCACCCTCCCCTGCTTCAGCGCCACGTCCATCTCCGCCATCCCCGCCGCGTCAAGCGGTATCGGCGACACCGGCACCACGTAGTTGAGCGCGAGCGAGCTGTTCTTCGCCACGTCGAACGGGTCGGACAGCAGCTCCGCGATCCTCAGCCCGCCGAAGAGGAGGTCGAAGCCTACTTGGGAGAAGCTGGCGTCGGACTTCCTGTTGTCGTTCTCCGCCTCGATGGTGAGGGCCATCTCGATGGCCAGCAGCCCGGACTGGTCGTACTCCAGCTTGTCGAGGTGGGCGTTCGACACCTGGAGGTAGGGCATCCTAGGCTGGTAGATCATATAGATGGCGAACACCACGATGCCCGTGATGATCACGGCGACGGCCAGGACGGCGCAGAGGATCGCCCCAAGCCACACCAGCGGGCTGGTGTGCTTCTGGGGGGTCGGCCTCAGCCCGCCGATGCGGCTGGTGTGCTTCTGGGAGGTCGGCCTCTGCATCGGGGGGGATTTCAGGCATCCGGGCAAAGGTGGTTGCCTCCTGCGGGGTCGGGTTGTAGGCCTCTCGGTGGCTTGAGCATTGCAGAGGAGTTCTGTGGAGGGGGGGCCAAGGTTTGGTATCTTCCTTGCTCCGCTGCCGAGCTATCGGTTGTCCTTGGAATCTCGGTGGCTTTTACCGGATGGTTGGGCGATAAAAGCAAAATACTATGCTTGCATTGCCTGACACCTGCTCTGCTTTTTGCCTGTGAGGGGATACCCACCAACCTACACTACACTTCCTCCTGCTGATTGACTGATTCTTTATGGATCCTGCAACCCTTTTTGGTGTAGATCTTGCTTTCTGCTTTTCTTCCATTCGTCTCGAAACAACTATGGGAACCTTTATTAGGCTAATCTTTTGATAACAAGTTCTACTTGGCCATGCTAGGTTGATCAGTGATCATCTAAGTGAGGGTGGAGATTGGTAGGACCAACGATTGATTCCGTGCTCTTATATCCTAAAGAATATCCAATTCAAAATTATGGACCACCTCCAACCCTGGAGCACACATCTCTATCAGTTGGGAAGAGAAGAAATTATTGTGGGTGGGAGAAGCTTTGCTTGTTGACTCTGTTATTTCATCCTGTTGAGGTGGAGGGAACTGTTAGAAGATGAAAACTAGGGTTTGAAGAGAATTAAATTATCTCTTCATAAAGGGACTAAGCCCAATATATAGGTACAACATTACACAACGAACCCGACCCGTATGTACATAAAACCTGACCCATCTCTACATACATTAACACTCTCCCTTAAACTCACGGTGGATCATATACTGAGAGTTTGCTGATAAAATACCGGAAGCAAGCAATGGTAAGAGACTTCGTGAGGAAGTCAGCAGTATGTTCCGTCTAATAAATAAATGGCAAGAAGATGGTGTGGGCGAGAAACTTCTGGCGAACATAGTGACAGTCAATCTCGATAAATTTTGTCCGCTCGTGAAAAACTTGCTAGCAATCTGAATAGCACTTCGGTTGTCACCAAAAACAGGTGTGGGCTCGGATATCACGACTTTCAGGTCTAGTAGAAGGCGGCGAAGCCAGACAATATCGCGGTGGTGGAAAACATAGCCCTGTATTCGGTTTCGGTGTTGTAGCAAGCAACGGATTCTTGTTTCTTACTGTACCAAGAAATAAGAGAGTCACCAAGGAACACACAGTAGCCAGTGGTAGAACTACGAGTAGCAACATCTCCTGCCCAGTGTGCATTGGAATAGGCGTGCAGCACTAGAGGAGAGGCGGAAGGTAGAAATAATAAACAGGTGAGTGCCTCGGAGATAGCGGTGGATCCGGAGAAACGCTGCATAGTGAACAAAGCGGAGAATCTGAACAAACTAACTGACAATACCTACAACATAGGCAATGTATAGTCTAGTCATAGTGAGATAGACTAGCATCCCAACCAACCTCTGGTATCTAGAGACGTCTCAGAAAGGTTCACCATCTATAGAGAGGAGCTTCAAGTTAAAGTTTATCGGTGTGTCAGCAGTGCGAGAGTCAGTGAGATCAGCATCGACAATGATATCAGAAATGTAATTATGTTAGGAGATCAACAAACCACGAGCTGAACGGACTATCTCAAGACGAAAGAAGTAGCAAAGAGAGCCCAGATCCTTCATCCCAAACTGACTCTGAAGGTGACACTGTAGGGATACTATGGTGGTTCCCGGTGATGATCATATCATCCACATATAGGATCATAACAACAAAGCCCTAACTGGAGGAGCGGGTGAACAGAGCATAGTCAAAGTGTCGCTTTACAAACACATCGGCAAGAACTACTGTAACATCCCCCCCAAACACACAAGATATTGTTCGCTTTGCCTGTGCCCGTACCTGTACGAGAACTTTCCAAGGGGGTTACCCATCCTAGTACTACTCTCGTCCGAGCACGCTTAACTACGGAGTTCTAACGAAATCCGTAGTAAGGCACGGTTTTAAAACACGTTTTTTATGTTTGGGAGGGGAAATTGTATAAGTAGCTCATGATCTCATTCTCTCCAGATGACGTGGGGCTAACTCGTAGCCTTGTACACCTCACATCACCTCATCCATCTTGGCATCATAGCCTTAGGAGTCTTGGCTCTTGACTCTTAGTCGTCACAATCTACCTCCCTTAAGGGCTACACGTCCTCGTGTAGGGTTAGACCCCCCCATCCCGAGGAGAACCGGCTCTGATACTATTTTGTAACATCCGCCCCAAACACACAAGATATTATCCGCTTTGTCCGTGTCCGTATGAGAACTTCCCAGGGGGGTCGCCCATCTTAGTACTACTCTCGCCCGAGCACGCTTAACTACGGAGTTTTTACTAAATCCGTAGCGGCGCACAGTTTTGAAACGTATCTTTTATCATTAGGAGGGGAAATTATATAAGTAGCTCAGAATCTTCTTCTCTCCAGGCGATGTGGGGCTAACTCGTGGCTTTATACACCTCACCTCAGCTCACCTCATCCTTCTTGGCATTACAGGCTCAGGAGTCTTGGCTCTTGCTTATTGGTTCTTGGTTGTCACAACTGCACTGCGAAATTGCTTAAACCAGGCACGAGGGGCCTGCTGGAGCCCATAGATTGCCCGACACAAATAACAGACATGTCCCGAAGGAGCAGAGACATCCGGTGGAGGAGCCATGTACACCTCCTTTGAGAGGTTACTGTGAAGGAAAGTATTTGTCACGTCCATCTGATGGAGAGGTCACCCTCGAGCGGCTTCCACAGCTAAGAGGGTGCGCATAGTAGTCATCCGAGTAACTAGAGCAAAGAGGGTGCACATAGAAGTCACGAGCAACAAGACGAGCCTTGTGCCGCTCAATAGAGTCGTCAGATCGAGTCTTGGCTTTGAAGATTCATTTGCAGCTGACAGGCACTATGTCTGAGGGATAAGGAATTAGATCCCAAGTCTGGGTTCGCTGAAAAGCCTCAAGCTCCTCTATTATGGCCAGTCGTCATAATAGATGCAAAACTGCCTCACGTTACAACTAGGACTCTCGGTAGATGTGGAAAACAATAAGAAATGCCTTATATGACGGAGAGCAGGAGGCAATAGCAGAGTATTCAGAGGTGGTAGAGGAAGCAGAGGTAAAATAAGAGTAGCCAAACCTGTTAGATGTGACGAGAGACACGGATCCGGTGAGCCGAGGGATCGTAGCACTGATAGCCCTTGTGTTTTCGACTGATCCCCAAGTTGACACACCTAAGAAACCTAGCAGAGAGTTTGGTGCGCTCATGAGGAGGGATAAGGACGAAACACGTGGACCTAAAGGTGCAAAGAAGGGAGTAGTCGAGGGATGTGGAGTAAAGCCGCTCGTACGGGGTAACACCAAAGATGGTGGAGGACGGAGTGACGATAAGGTTAACCACGGTCAGAACAACCTCGGCCTAGTAGGAATGTGGAATGGAAGCAGATAAAAGTAGAGCTCGCGCTATCTCAAGGACATAGTGATGCTTGCGCTCGGTGACTCCGTTCTGTTCATTGGTGTGAGAGCATAACTACTGGTAAAGGGTGTCGTGAGTCTGAAGGATCTCACGCATCTCAATGGAGAGATACTCCTGGGTACAGTCAGACTAAAAGGTCTTTATGCGCCAACCAAACTAGGTGTGGAGCATAATAGTGAAGGTCTTGTAAATGTGAGAAATCTCGAAGCGGCGGTGCATGAGATAGAGAGGGGGGAGAAAGACACTTGACCCAAAGCACCTGAGCAGAAAACGTTTTGGAGTCTATCACTGGATATGCAACCTAACCGTTTGTGCCACTAGTCGGCATCAGAGGTGAAAGACAGAGCTGACATAACGGAAGGAGTGGAAGTGAGAGCCTGAAAGTGATCCAACTGGTAGTCTCCCTACTCGACGACCTAGCCCAACCTCTGACCCATCCGCTGATTCTGCACAGAACAAGAAGTAAAGGTAATGCTTAGGCTAGAGTCACAAAGGGAACTAACATATATTAAAATAATATTTAAGAGGGGAGCATGATGAACACGGGGCAAGGTCAAGCGACAAGTGGGATCGGAGACAGAGGTGATGGAACCACACTGTGACATAGGTACAAAGGTCCCATCAGCAGTGTGGACCCCTAGATGGGTTGGAGCAGTGGTATAGTCGGTGAGTACAGTAGAGTCAGAAGTGAGGTGGCAAGAGGCACCAGAGTCGAAGATCCATTGAGCAGTAGTACCAGGCATTGTTACCAAGTTGGAAGTCGGGAAAAAGTCGATAAGGAAAAAAAACAAAAAAATCAGAAATGAAATCGAAAAAATCAAGAAAAAGACGATAAATTATTTTAAAATTATATATATATATATATATTTATATATATATTGTAACATATTTTTGGGTAATATATAATGTACATGTCATTTTCATACAAAACTAATATTAATAGATTGCAAAATAGATCTAAACGTTTAGCTTTAGATCGGCAACCTCCTTCTCTTTCTTTTCTTTATAAACGAGGCAATCTTTGGTTGACCTTCACCTTCGAAGAAAGATGAAATTGAATCTCCCATGCCTAAGCTCCCTTGTGATTAAGAAATAGGGGAGCTTCCGCTAGATGACTTATCCCCATCACCAATTTGAGGCCTCTTGTTCTTTTCATCGATCGTCGCGACTGCCTCCTTAGCAATTTGACAAACTTCATCACTAACTACTAGACATGGCCTCACATCAAACCTTTCAGACATGGCCAAATGATATTTCATTCTTGTTATTGTTGCCGTAAACAATTCATTGCAACACTTACAACGAAGTTTGCCATTCACAAGCTTGATAAAGTCCCAAAATTTATCCTTAACTCTCGGCATGGTCCAACACTGATAATCAATTAAAAGAATCAAGCAAAAATGAATACATAGATATGCTGAAATTTTAACTTTCATCATATTGAAACTTCCATCGTATTGAATCAAGCAAAATTTTCATCAGAATTTTTATAATCAAGCTAAAATTTTCACAATGATAAAGATGACTGATAATGCAAAAGTTGTTACCTGTGTAGTAGACTCTAATTTCTCAAGCTTAATTAGTGATTGGGTTTTCGAATTAGCAAGGACTTAATGGACAACAAGCTTATGCTCATAATTTTTTTGCAGGAATCCCAACAATTCAATAAAAAAAATCAGCAAATGAGTTCTTGCAAAAAAAAATAAAAAGCAAAGGGGAGGAGGGAGGAGGGGACTGAGGAGGGTGGTGGGGGACTGAGGAGGGAGGAGGGGACTGAGGAGGGTGGCGGGGGACTGAGGAGGGTGGAGGGAGGACTGAATGAGGGAGGTGGGTGGCAGGGGACTGAGGAGGGTGGCGGGGGATTGAGGAGGGAGGAGGGGACTGAGGGATGATCGAGGAGGGATGACTGAGGAGGGAGGAGGGAGGCGGAGGTGACTGAGGAGGGAGGAGGAGGACTCACCTGTGACTGCAAGCCATCGGAGTCCATCGCTCGAGCATCAGAGCAGTACAGTAGGCCGGAGGTCACCGATCGTTGATCGCTCCAAACCCTAAGCGAGACAGCGCGGCGCAAAGGCCAGAGGACCCGATCGCCCAAATGATCGAGATGGCTTAAAAATACAGGCTCGGGTCGGGTAGGGTTAAAAACGGGAAAATCGTGTAAAAAGCATAAGTCGCGTAAGTCGGCAATGTATTGAAAATTTTGCGATTTAATTCCGTAGCAAACACTGGGGGTTTAAGTTGCGATTAAATCGCGACTCTTTCAAATTATCGCCAACTTTGGTAACACTAGTATCAGGAGTGGCGGACAGACTGTGACCTCCCGAGGAGCTGGTAGAGGTGAGGCACCGAAGAAGTAGCTCCTCAAGTCGCTGAAGACGGCTACAGTCAGACGGGGGAGGTACTGAGGAAGCGAGATTGGCAGCAGCAACATCAACAGTGCCGCCATCGTGGTGAAGGAGATTCTGACCACGTTCACAACCAGTTGACTCGGCCAAGGGAATCGGCCTGAGAACACCCTCAAAATAGAGGGGTGGAGGGACGTGGCAAGCAGGCACTGGATGCAGTTGGCATGGGAGCCGAGAGGTGCTGCAGGTGTCCATAGCGGGGGTACCCACGGCTGGTGCCAGACATGGTCTGTAAGAAGAGGGAGGCAGCATGCCCATAGTAAGGGTATAGCATAGAGTGAGAGGTTATAGGGAGGTCTGCAGGGAGGTGGGCTGTAGGAAGATCTACAGGGAGGGTGCTGTAGGGAGGCTTTTGGGGAGGTCCAAGGTTCTAAAAAGCGCTATGCCCTAGTCGGGCGGTGAGGGGCCGCCTAGCGCCTTGGTGTTTTGACTTTTTTAATTATTATTTTGATATTATATATGTTTTAAAATTACTATAAATTCAAGATTATTCTAACCATTATTTTAAAGAACAAGTATCATTTATATAACTATAAATTCTAGATTAACAAGAACAAAAACAAGCATAATATTATGAGATAATATGCATGATTGTAGTAAAATCCAAACCATAAATTCAAAATTACCAACAACAAAATGAAATATGATATTACGATAAAGTATCCAAGATTCTAGTATAATCCAAAACAAAAAAGTCACTAAATACAGCATCATTTCTCCTAAGGCTGTATGTACTAGACTCCCTGTACTCTTCTTCTTCTCCATATCCCTCCAGGACTCTATCTTCATTTCTTGACCATCAAAATTGATTTAATGGATAATTGGTGACTATTCCCTGACACAACATTTGATATAACGTATAAAACATCCAAATATGATCGATTACATCAAGTCCTTCCGTTTGGCAAATGTCCACTTTATCCCCTATATACAACATACTGTATAAGGAGAAATCACATGGAAAGTAACACTTCTGTAATGAATAGTAGCGATTCACTGTAGCATTTTTTTTAAAAAAAAAAGATTTCACAAAAAAAATCTACAGTGATTTCACTGTAGCAAAGAGAAACAATTCGGTACCAAAGAGGAACAATTGATTTTCATTTTTTTTTGAGCAATTAAGTACAATTGATTTTCATTGTACCGAATTGTTGCTCTTTGCTACAATGTACCAAATTGAAACAATTCGGTACTAAAGAGGAACAATTACTGTAGCAAAAAATTAAACAAGATTTTTTAAAAAAATTCTATAGTGATTTCACTGTAGCAAAGAGTAACAATACGCCACTAAAGCGGAACAATTCGTAATGTACTATAGTTGCCCTTTGCTACATTGAAAGTAACGTGGGCTTTTAATCAGGGATATTTTTGTCATTTAAAGGGGATAAAAGTCAATGGAGGGACCTACTGCAAGTCTACAAGTGTATATGTTTCGGGAGGGACCTGGCGTGTATAGGGATATTTGGACGTCCTTTACGTTAATCATATATATATATCAGGGACCTACCACCAACTCCCCCTTGATTTTAACAACGCAATCATAGGCCTTTTCGGATTCAGATCTTTCACAACTTGCTGACAGGATGGTGCACATTGCCCCAACAAGAAAATTTTTCCCTATTAGCAATCTCTCATCAAGTAAACTCCATAGGTAAGCATTTTCAATTTGACCCGTTCATTGATCTCTCTCACTAGATTGATCTTATGCGGTTTGGGGTCTCATAAAGTCTATTGTTTCTTTTCACTCAGAGATACAAAACTAAAACTTCAAGAATTATTTTAATTTTTAACACAGAAGAGATCTGGCTGTCCAGATTGGAAACATCGTGTTGCAGAGAGCACAATCTTCCAGGTCTCATAGAGTCAGAGGTAACCTTGTCCTAACGGATTCAGGCTCCTGTCCTTGTAGAACACATGTAGGATCAAGTTGTAGCTACATAGCAATTACTATGTCTGTATTAAGTAATATATTGTTTATAGCCTGCAAAGGTAGAAGCTTTGCTTAGCAAAATAGTTAGAGAAGCAATGTTTTTATTTTGACTCCTGCTCTCAGTAGTGAAGACTATTTGATTATATTCCAAACTGGCTTAGAGGAGAACTCTTAATATCAGGCTTCCGACAAAAGAATCATAGAGAGCACTTTCTAGTAATTATTTAACATTAGATTTCATTCCAATACTTCCTTGTACCTGCGGTTACAGTAGTAGGAAGAGACCAAACTTTGTTGCTTTCTGTAATGTATTTGCCTTTCATTTGCATTGCCCTTATGGAGGTAATATGGTTAGTATGTTCCACACAACAGTTTAAAGGTAGAAGCTTCATTCAAATCTCAAACCTAATGCGCCGTTAGTCTTTATACTACAAAGTTTAGAAGAACCTACATATTTCATCCTTTCTGTGGGAAACATAGAAGGTTTGGTTCAATAGTCTTAATGGGGAAACTATCCTAGATTTGTTTACTACATGGGTGATCTCAAATTTTGTTCTGTTGGGCCTCATTCTACAGAAGTTTGGTAAGAATCATAGCACTCGAATTAGTCCTCCGTCATCATCCAGTCGATGTTTGGCAAGCTTTCCTGTAATATTGTGGACTTCTATTTGCACCTTCTTCATGATATCCTTGAAGGCATCATATTCATCACCTCGATTACGCTTGTGTGTCCACTGGATGTTGTCATATATGGACTCTAGCTAGTGAACGTGGTTCATACGTATGATGGTAATGAGCATTGTTGGTTGTCGTGGCATGGCTCTCTGCAAAGGCCTGAAGAAGCTCCATGGGTAGCTTGGTACTCCACTTCCAATTCTTGTAAGTTGTTACTACAAATTTTGATCACCTTGCTCCTGATCGTGCTAACAAGAAGGTTAATTTTGCTATGAACCTTTAAAGTAGAAAGTGTCTCATCAAGATTCGTTAACTTGTGGAGGATCTTGTCAAGAATTTCATCTGTCTGTGCATTTGTATAGTGTGTAGGGTTGTAATTTATTCCGTTTCAGGTTGCCATGATGATGCAAAACCTTGATCTCTGAGGCCAATTTGGTGTTGTGTTGTAGAATAAAAGACTTTGATGGGTTTAGGGAAATTGACACCAGATCTGACTATGGATTTGAGAGGATTTTACATTTAGATGAGTAGGAGTGAAGTTGAATAATAGTTGCTTACTGTATTGACGATTATATTACAAGATTTTAAGATTTAGGAAGGTTTATTAAGGGTTCATGATGGGCTTGTTGGGATTGTGCCCTAAAACCCAATCCATTATGTCAAATAAAGCAACATGGATCTGTGCTCTTCATGTACTTGGATCCCCATCATCAAGATATGCCATCTTCCCTTGATAAAACATTGCTACATTTTCCCATCTCCCCATGTTATAATCCTTGCTAGCTTGCAACACAATTCCTAAAACAATTGCAGGTATATTTGTAGAAGGATATACATTGCTACTTTCTCCCCATCTCTTCAATCACCAAAGTTTGCAATAAATTTTTACATGGTTCTGCAACTGCTACTCCTCGGGGATTAACCTCCTCTTGAGGCTTCATGCGGGTACAGTGGTACACTCACTATAAAAGTTGATGACAGATGAATACAATTATCATGATGCACTTACCCCCCCGAAGCACCCTTCTTTATTTGTCGTACAGCCCTGCAGATCTTGCACTCATCTTGCCTTGATATCTCGCACAAGTTCTGACGTCCTTGTATCCTGACATGATCTCGGAAGACCACGTTCTCCTCTCCTTTGCAAAGGATCTTCAAAGTCCTGCTTCGTCTACTTTTCAATAGTAACAAACCAATTATTGGTTTCTCTTCGAATCAACACATGATTCGATCTCTATAATCTCACAGAAATCAGAGAAGGGTTTCCTAAGGTTTCATGCAAGAAAGCACATAAAGTAAAGATGAAAAAGTTGATCAAGCAAACGGATATGTGATCACACTAATGCAGTCAAAGATACACAGCATATAGAACTCAAAATCATTGAAATGGACGATGCAATCAGAGTTCTAATATGATCTTAAATGCGAACTTTAGAAGATTGAAAAGCGATCAAACCGTGCTCATAGAAAATGACGGTAAAAAACCCTGATTTCCTTCACTTCTCTCATCTAAAATTTCGTGCCTAATGTGGCCTTAAATACCCATGCAAACCCTAGAACAACCAGCCTTCGAAAACCCATCAGAACTGTTCAGATTTCAGATCTGAAAAACCAGTTCTTCAGCCAATGATCGATTGATGGTAGATCATCCACTTTGTTAGCATGAAAAACATATATATGTTTTGTATGATTGAATGAATGATTGGTTCTCTTCTCTCTTCTGAAATTTCGTGCCTAATGAAGGCTTAATTACTCATATAAACCCTAGAGAAAGCGGCCTTTTAAAACCCATCAGAACCATCCATCCAGGTTTTAGATCTGAAAAACCAGCGTTGCATCCTATGATCGATTGAGGATTGACCATCCATTTTTTTAGCAGGAAATACAGAACTATGTTTTGTATGATTGAATTGATAATTGATTACAATAAGTGAGGATTCAATCATCTTAAAACATCTGCCGTAACAAAAATTTGGATTCAATCATCGATTGATGATGGATCATGATGATATATCATTCTGTGCAGAAAATTTCAGCGAGTTGGTTTTAAAAACTGTTTTCAAAATAGATTGAAACCAAACTTTAACAACATTTAAACCTCATTTTAAAGAACATTTCAAAACACTAAATCAACACAAATTCAAACTAAAATGGAACAAAATCAAGTCTTTAAAAAGCAAACAATAAACCGTGAAAATACTCATAATAATTAAAATGAAATGTATGAAATATTCAACCCAGACTATCTAGTTTTTAGGGCAACTTACCTGACCCTATGAAGATTGAATCTTCTTTGTAACTTTACTCATCACACTGTGTTTGAAACTGATGCTTTGAATCAATTTTCCTTTTACTTGTGTCTTCAACAGAAGTCTTCTTTATAGTTCATCTTACAACCTATTACATCGACTCATACAATTTGCCAATACAAAATCTTCACAAGTTGAAATGGAAACCAAATGCAAAATGTAAACCAAGACAATTTACGACAAATGCATTCTTATACTGATGCTCAAACCAATCTCTCCATCAGAATCTATCAAACAAGCATCCGGAAATTCAATCACAGGAGATTTTTAGGTGAAACTCAATTGAGAAAAAGCGCTGGTTGGGTCATGTACAGATGTGCAAATCCACTAATAGTTATCGAACTACAATCAAGGGGTAGAAATACTGCCATGGACAAATGACGTGCTTCCACAACCTGAATCCACAGGGACCTGTGGATGGATCAACGAACCTAGTACTCGCCTTCAGTTGTTTCCTATATGCCCCTCCATAATCAACTCCATGCTCAAATCCACAAGTGCCCATTAAGCAATTTGCACCCTCAATCCGAATCCACGAATTGAGGTCCTAAGAGGTCCTTTCTCTCGAAAGGACTAAACTTATCTGGCCAAAGGCTGTATATCCTCAAGCTCTAATCTCCGTAAACATTTATTTCAGATCTGTGAGGTTAGATTTAGAAGGAATGAAGGATCAAATCAAAGGCGGTGAAAAATGGGAACCGTCAGAGAGAAATTAGGGCTCCAATGTATTCACCAATACCCAATCTGGTGATATACCCTATGTGATGGTGTAAGATGCCTTTTATACTATTTTGAAACCCTAATGTTGTGTAGGAAATCCAGAAATGAATCAAGTATGATGCCCCTAACAAACTATCTCCCAATCAATCGAGAAACTAGCTCAAAAAACGTCTTGAACCATAGCCTCGACTTTGGCAGTATAATCGTCCAGCCCGAGATGGTTCGAATAGGCTAAAGGATGTTCGAATTGTCAGTTCAAACTGCGAAAAATAAATCATTCGTCTCTAAGCTCAACATTGAATCTTATCAGTCAATTCGAATGGTGGGTTTTAATCGTCAAAATAAATTCACTGCGATTCATATGTGGAACACTAGACGGTTTGAATGTTATCAGGCGGTTCGAATCTGTGGGCTGGAATCATCAAAAAATAATTACTAGGATTCAGCAACACTTTTGCAATTGAAGGTTCAAATCGTCGGTTCGAGCTGTAAGAATAATTTTACCAGTTTTGAAAAGCTTTATCAACGGTTCAAATTAATCTCAAGTTTGGACCATCAAACTTTTAACTTTGAAAAAACTGTACAGATTGGTCAAATTAGGGATTTGAAACAGCATACGAGAAGTCCAAAATTTTAGTATTTCGTCAAGGAATCCTTTTCAAAAACTTTTTTAAAAATTCCAGGTAAATTCAAAAAAATAACATGACATAAAACCAAAGATTTTTTCACTGTATAAGCGCGAGAATTATTTTCTAGAATCATTCAGGAAATCTATGATCCTATTAGCTGAACCTTCACCAAGCCCAAAGGAAATTCAACTTGATTGAAATCTTAACAACAATGGAGCAAAGTGGGTGCCAATTGGATGAACTCTGGTGATGCTTCAGATATTCCTTGCTGCTAAGCACATCATAAAACATGACTGGACTCTTGGACTTACTGGCACTGAGATACAATTTAACACGCAAAGCTTCCAACAAACCAAGGTTGTAACAAGATCTTTGATATTTTTATTCTTATCGTGCTTTATTTAAATGATGGTAAATACTAGTTTACTAGTATACATGTGCATGACATCAAAATTCTTGTATTCTTATTTTTTTTTATCTTACTTTTATTCTCACCTTGATTCGCATAAATGCTGATCCAATCTTGGTTTTCAATTTGGTAGGGCATGGCACGTTATTACATTTTGTCTTCCTAGGGCGGGCTCCATGGATATACCGAAGTTGGACGGAGACACAACCGGTGGATTTTCAGGATGCCTGCATTGTTCTTCATCAGAGCCACCAACTTGAGCAAACATCCACAATCAATCAAACATCACTTGAATCAGCAGTATCGGTATGTGATAATCAAGTGGCTTGGTTCGACCACTGCTGCTTTAAGCAGTTGTTAGTGGTATCGCTCCTAGTGAGCATAATACCCATTCGCAGCTTGGTGTGGCGCTGTTGCTTGTGCGGCGACTCCTTGGGGCTAGGTGGACCCTTCCTGTGCTCGGTGTGGTGCTTCCATTCGTTCGTGCGGCGACTCCTGGGGCCAAGTGGGGCCTTTCCTCACTTGGTGTGGCGCTCTGGCTCGTGGTGTAGCGGCTTTTCCAGTGGCTGTGAAGCCGAGAACCTGTGTATGCCTCTTGGGTCTAGCTGGGGCCCCAAAAATGTACCAAAAAAAAATATATAAAAAGTGGCTTTGTTCTTGTGTTAAAGATTGTCAACTTCTCTCTGGTTAAGTGTCATGGTCTGATGGTTCTGGTCAGATGGCTTTGGTCAAAGGTCATTAATAGATGGTTCATATCAAATGTCAAGTGCCCTGATTAGATGGTTCATGCCAATTTTCCTTGTTAAATGGTTCAAGAGAACTTTCCTGATCAGATGGTTCTGGTCAACTTCCCTAGTCTGATACTTCAGGCTAGCCATTCCTCTGATCTGGTCTGAGTTAAGTTTAATAAACTGGGTATTTATGGATATTAAGGTCATTTACATAGAATCTGCACTGCAGAAGTGGTTTTACAAAACAAGAATCATGGTATCAATCAAAGATCGCTGGTTCTAAAATAGAATTTGTAGATTTGATTTGGGTTGTTGGCTGCACTCAAAAGCCGTAGGTGCAATGGGTGCGCCTGTGCCTAGACGTGCCGGGATTTTTGCCCATTTTCGTATTACTGTAAGTAACTGCAGTATTCTTTTACGGAGGTACGTGGGTGCCTGCAGTAAGGTTAGCGGTGGGGAGGAAACTTTTAATACATCCATGTTGATGGATAGTCACATCGGTGAGGGATGCACCCACCACCTGCTTAATATATCCTCCTGTATCCGGGTTTTTGCAATCACGATCGAGTTTACTTCTTGATCTTCCATTATTAATTGTCTCTCCTCGACACATTCTGTTGATGCTTGTGATCGGGCAGCTCCGAATTGTTTTTTTTTTTAAATCCTCCCACAACGTAGTATTGTGATGATTTCCTTAGCAATTAAGTGGGAGCATTTCTCATTCTCTGAGGGCCACCACTGAACATTTAATACATAGTAGTAAAGGGAAAGAGGCAGGAGATGCTTCAGTAGGACTACTCTGAATTTGATCCCCTATGGCTATGGGTGGAGGAGGTGAAGATCGATCGACAAACACCAACTAAAAGATAAAATTTAATATTCTACTATGAATCTAATGCATGAACTCATCGCGAAGAAGCTAGGAAAAAATATATAAAAGAAATTGGAGTGCACACCCATAAAAAAAAAAAAAAAAAGAGAAGGAAGCCATGTGCTCTTCTGCTTTGAGCAGCAGCAGCAGCAAAGTAAAGGGTGTTAGTTAGTTGTGGTAATCCCACATCAGATGCTCCCCAAGACCTCACCCCTAATGGAAAAGATGCTAATCAATGAAACCCTATCATATCAAATCAGATCATGCTGGACTGGACTGGACTGGAAAATGATCTCTTTCCCCCACCCCCCACCCCCCACCCCAGCCCTGGCCCAGGTTGGTGGCTAATTAGTAGTTTAATTGGTCCCTCCATCCATTCTCTTATGTGGGCCCTAGCCTCTCATTGGTTGGTGGTAAGACCCAAAAAACTTCCATATATAAGGAGGACCCTAGCTTGAAAGCTAGTGTCACTCCATCTGCTCTAGTCAGCCCCTCAAGTCCCTTTGTAGTATCTCTCTCTCTCCACCATATATGGCCTTCTCCACCAAACCTCTCTCCCTAGTTGCAGCCCTAGTCATGGTTCTTCTGCTCTCGCTGCAGCTTTACAGCTGCGACTCCTCCATGTATCTGCATGCGCCTCCGACGATGATGACTACTACCGAGTGCTCCTCCGCCGCTGCTGCTGCCGCCAACCCAAAAGGGGCATGCATCGTCGCCTCATTCCCCCGTACGAGGCGCCTGTTGCAAGCTACGACCCCTGGCCATAGCCCTGGAGTTGGCCATAAAAACCCTCCCAGAACCGTATGTGATGGCCGGTCGCATGTTTCCTGCGTCTCTGAGTGATCGAGCTAGCTAGTTTTCGATGCAAGAGTACTAGGTTGTATGGAGACGATAATATTCCCCGTAATGTTGTGAGTTTGAGAGGTTTCGAATCAAAGATGGCTTATGGTTGCAGCGAGGGTACGTGGCTTCTGGGATGGAGAGCTCACGTACATGTGTGTGTGCGCGCGCATGCTCATTTGTTGTTTATACATGTTTTATGCTATAATAAAACCTTATGTTTTTAATGAATTATCTACCAACTTCCATTTGAGTGTGTGTGTATTGTACCAATTTGAATCATTACTAACAAAAAGGGGCTACGGC
This sequence comes from Chamaelirium japonicum, assembly GCA_947650365.1. Lineage (NCBI taxonomy): Eukaryota > Viridiplantae > Streptophyta > Magnoliopsida > Liliales > Melanthiaceae > Chamaelirium > Chamaelirium japonicum. The sequence continues at coordinate 40,570,597 of OX393555.1, read as the reverse complement.
TATTTATAGATGATCGATATCTCGAGTTAAACCAAAGGTTGCGTTGCGGCTAAAAAAAAGACATGAGCTAGTACATAAGAACAAAAATAGGGCTAAGAAGACAAGATGGGCATCATAAATGTATCAGCGTAAGATTCTCTAACCAAATTATCCCTGTTGAGACAAGTTGGGGGGGGGGGGGGGGGGGGGGGGGTTGGGCGAGCGAGCGGGGGCACCATTAGGCTACTTAATATACATGCATTCTGTGCTCAATCTCCCTCCTTCAAGAGGTTAGTACGTCTTGGAGCTCTCCGGGTATAGTAACATGGTATCAGAGCAGGGCCCGCTCTAAGGAACCCCCCCTTCTCTTGTGTCTTGCCATGCAGGCTCCACATAAGAGTGTTTAGACTGATGGTGCAAAAATTCTCACCAGTTTGTTGTCCACGTGGCAGTAGCGGGAGGCAATTTGAGCAGGACACAAAGAGAGAAGAAGCACCCGTGGCCGTGGCTCACAGCCTGCCTGGGGCCAACCCGCGGCTGTGGCTCGTAGCCCGCCCAGAGTCTCTACGCGAGGCCGCCTGTGGCTGGCGCTAACTGCCCGCCTGGAGCTGACTCCGGCCGCATGCGACCAACTCGCACGCGGAGGAGGTGGCACCGCGGCTGGTGCTCACAGCCCGCCCGACGCTTGCAGTAACGGATCGTTGCGTCTCTAGGACAGAGCCCACCTGCTGACATGGCTTACAGCCCGCCCAGGGTCGACCCTGACTGCATGCAACCAGCTCGCACGCGGTAAAGGTCGCCCAGTGACTGGTGCTCACAGCCCGCTCGGCGACTAGCTCGCACGCCAAGAGATTGCCCCCTTTTGCTAATAGGAAACTTAGAATGATATCTACGAACACTCACAGCTCGCTCAGGAGCTCGCCAAGGCACGGTACCCACAGCTCGCTCAGGAGCTTGCCAAGGTCCGACACCCACAGCTTGCTCAGAAGCTCACCGAGGCCCGACACCCACAGCACACTCAGGAGCTCGCCTGATCACGCCAACAGCTAAGGAGATCACCCCCTTTGCCCACGGAGGTTGCTTATAGTACAGCGGCACCAAATTGATAGGTGTCGTAACCCCCATGAAGCTACGTGGATGATTGTAGCCCACGGAAGACGGCAAGGTCGGTCTGGGACCTTCCAGACTTGAACTTTCCCAAACCGCCACTTGGCAAGGGCAAGACCGATGCATCCCCCTTTTCCACCGTTTGACAGGCTAGATGACAAAGGCCGTCAGAGCCCATGTGGGCTGGCATATGGGGCATAGAAGGTGTGGGAAGAAGCCGCCATGTGTCAGGCTCTAATGGGCTGCATAAGTCTGTAAATGTACCACCCACGGCTCCAAAGTACAGGTTCGAAACCCTTAACCCTACCACTTTCCAACTACTACAGCTCTCCCCTGTTCGTACTCGTTCTAACTTGAGCGTCGGAGGGTCTGCGCTCCTAAGGGAGCCAGCCATTGTTACGTTCTCTCTGTTTTGCAGGACGACTGTAAGGATCAACGAAAAATATCCCCAAATATTTGGCGCCGTCTGTGGGATTTTTCGACTGGTTCCTGCGAGAACACCCACAACCACACGGCTGAGAGTCGTCTTACTCGAAGATCCCCAGATGGCTCTGGCCACACGGGGACAAAGACGGGCAAAAGCCCGCACCGAGTCTACGCGAAACGGGCCGCTCGCTGAAGCCTCCCAACCCCTTGTCCCGCTTAGCGACCAGCTCCTTTTGGAGATGTTGGTCACTCAGCGGGCCATGATGGACGAGCTAGCACGACTGCACCAGGTTCAGACGATGAGCCGAAGGACTGATCTCTCCCCCGGGCTTGACCCGCAAAGGGGAGAGTCAGCGATCCCGCCCCAGCGTCTGGGAATTTCGGCAGGGATCGCTCCCCCTGTGCGACCTCCTCCTACCCCAGCGTCGCATCAACCCACAATGGAGCCCGCATGGAGGGCATCCCAGCAGGAGCCCCCTGTGAAGGACGTAGTGGCGCGTAGGATGAAAGGGACCGCTCTCGATCGGCTGCAGCGACTCATCACCCAGCGCTCCAGCAACAAGTAACCCCGCCAATAGCCCCTCCTCGCCGACGAAGCCAAAGTGCAGACTCGGACGGGCCAGGGGTAAGGTCTCGATGGAGAGACCGTAACCCACACCATCAGCGTGAGGAGGAACCCACGGTGGAAGTGTTACCCCATGCGGAGACCCGCGAGGTGACGGTCTCGCACAGATCTTTTCCTACGACGAGGCGACTACCGGTAAAGCAGCGTAGCAGACGTCAGGACGTAGTCTTCGAACATCGCCGTGTCGGGGGCGTGGTCCGACCTCGAGAAAATATGCAAGACCGCCTGGGGCCTGCGCAGCCGCTCTTGGGAGATCACCCTGGGTACTGGTAGTTACCCGGCATGCCCGTCGACCTCTTGGAAGACCTAGCCGCTCGGGGAAGGAGCTCGCCCTTCACAAGGGAGGTGCATCGAGGAGACTTCCCTCAGCACTGGACCCCACCAAAGTTTGTGTTGTTCGATAGGTCGCAAGACCCCGTGGACCACCTCTTGGCCTATCGAAAGTTGCTATTCTTCCGGGACCAGGATCATGTTCTGTGCCGTACCTTCCCAAGCAGCTTGACGGGTTCGGCCCTGGGCTAGTTTCATAAGTTACCTCCGGGCTCGATCCCAAGCTTCATTGTTCTGTCCGGGTTGTTCCTGGAATAGTATCAGTGCAATCGATAACCTTCGAAGCGAATCGAATCACTGTTCGATCTCACCATGGATACACGAGAGACCCTCTACCTCGCCCTCGAGGATTCAGCCGGGCGAGATCGGACAGCCGTGAGTGCCTTCCGGAGCACGCTCCCTGAAGGAGGTGAGCTTCATGACGCGATTGTCATTTCCAATCCCCGCACCATGATCGAGCTCTTCACCTCGGTCCAACAATACATTAAGCTCGAAGATGTGGTGTTGGATCGCCGAGGAAAGTGCCCAAACAGGAGCAGCCTCTACCTTGCGCGTAAGCGCCTTCTTATAAACTATTTTTGTGCAATGAAGAGTGTTTGGACTAAAGGAGTCTTCAAATCTGTGCTCGATAGTAATCCACAGAGAACAGCTCGCACGCGATCAGCTCGCACGCAGCTTCCTCAAAGAACAGTCCGCCGTCATGCAGACTTAAAGCAAGATCGGGGTTCTAAGGGGCTGTCCCAAACGACCTTGAGATCGTCGGGGTAGTCCACTGTCTAGGGGACTTTAAACATGACCGGGGTCCTTCGCATTCACATGCCATGAAAGGAAGCACCCCGAGGTGATCTAAGGAGACCTGAATGGGTGACCACCCGTTTAGGCGACCTGAAAATCTCTTGGTAATCCTTCGAAGCGAGATAACTTGGTAAGGTCGCAAGCCACTAACGTCGAAGGCTAGAGGCAAGGCCACTGTCCGCTGTCATGCGGATGCGATAAGCAAAACCGGGGTTCTGAGGATCCTTAACCGGACAGGGGGTAGCTAGCTTTTGATTCTTTTATCGCTCGTTGAACTTCCACCCTTTGGCCCCTACGCTCTGTTTTGGTTTGATTTCTATCGATTTGTATTTTTGTCGAGCTATAGGGCCCCACTATTTCGTACATGTCGAATTTTCATGCATATCGATCTTTTTGCGATGTCGTTTATTTTTTTTTATCAATTTAGCTACCTTGTCCGGGGTATGGTCCTCGGATCATCGGGGAAACCACATACGTGGCCTGATGCCACGTAGCTTAGCTCGTTGAGCGACCTAGTGACATCACGGGTAGACGCGGTGGAGATACCACACACGCGGCCTGATGCCACATTGCTTAACTCGTTAAGCGACCTGGTGACATCACGGGCAGACGCGACGGAGATACCTCACGCGGCCTGATGCTATGTAGCTTAGCTCGTTGAGCGACCTAGTGACATCATGGGCAGACGCGGTAGAGATACCAAACACGCGACCTGATGCCACGTAGTTTAGCTCGTTGAGCGACCTGGTGACATCACGGGCAGACGCGGCGAAGATACCTTACGCGGCCTGATGACACGTAGCTTAGCTCGTTGAGCGACCTGGTGATATCACGGGCAGACGCGGCGGTAGCACCTTACGTGGCCTGATGCCATGCTGTTTTACTCGTTGAGTGACCTGGTGACATCACGGGCAGACACAACGAATATACCTTACGCGGCCTGATCCACGCAGCTTAGCTCGTTGAGCGACCTGGTGACATCACGGGCAGATCGACATGGCGGAAGTACCTTACGCGGCCTGATACCACACAGTTTTGCTCGTTAAGCGACCTGGTGACATCACGGGCAGACACGGTGAAGATACCTTACATGGCCTGATGCCACACAGCTTAGCTCGTTGAGCAACCTGGTGACATCACGGGTAGACACGGTGGAGATACCATACGCGGCCTGATGCCATGCAGCTTAGCTCGTTGAGCGACCTGGTGACATCACGGGCAGACGAAGAGAATCTGGCGGAAGTTGGATCGTTATGCGTGCGAATCGAGCGTGTGGCACCGCACATAACCCACTCCAAGTCAAGATCGTCATCCCGCTTGGAGACCGAGAAGGAGAAAGAAGAGCAGCACGACGAGACAGTAGGATCCCCTAGGGAGGTCGCCCTTGCTTCGGGGCGTGCCCAGGGTGACTTTCAGTAATCAAAACAGGAACCACCCCTCCAGAGGGTACGAGACTTGAGGCCAACCCCGATTTTTGGGCAAGTAGCTTAGTGGCCTGAGCAGGTCTTGGAGTTTAAAGAACATTTCTAGGGAGCCCGCCCTGACCATCGAGATTAGCTCGCACAGGAAGGAGGTCGCCCGCGATTGGTGCTCACGGCCCGCCCGATGCTTATTGTAACAGATAGCTACGTCTCTTGGACAAAACAACATCGTCCTTGAGGTCTTACTCATGAGGTACTGCGAGTCAAAACTCCCGGCGCAAGATCGCCTGTGGCTGGAGCCATAACCCTCGGCACAAGGTCACCTGCAGCTGGTGCCTATAGCCCGCCCGGAGCTGATCCCGACTGCATACGATTAACTCGCATACGAAGGAATTTGCCCACGGCTATTGAGGAAGCGACCAGATCTTCTAACAACCAATTTCTCAGAAATCAAGCTCACAAATTGGCTCGTCGGCTATACACCAGTCGAGAGCGCAATCTGGAGTGGGATAACCTTGCTAGACTCCTGAATGAGCGGGCTATGCTTAGCCGCTCCCTCAGGAGGGGGTAATGATGGTGCAAAAATTCTTACCAGTTTGTTGTCCACGTGGCAATAGCGGGAGGCAATTTAAGTAAGACACAAAGAGAGAAGAAGCACCAGTGGTCGTGGCTCACAACCCGCCCAGGGCCAACCCGTGGCCGTGGCTCGTAGCCCCCCCGGAGTCTCTACGCGAGGCCGTCTGTGGCTGGCGCTAACAGCCCGCCCGGAGCTGACCCCGACCGCATGTGACCAGCTCGCACGCGGAGGAGGTCGCACCGCGACTGGTGCTCACAGCTCGCCCGACGCTTGCAGTAACAGATCGTTGCATCTCTGGGACAGAGACCACCTGCGGCCGTGGCTTATAGCCTACCCAGGGTCGACCCTGACCGCATGTGACCAACTCGCACACGGTAGAGGTCGCCCAGTGGCTGGTGCTCACAGCCCGCCCGGCAACTAGCTCGCACGCCAAGAGATTGCCCCCTTTTGCTAATAGGAAACTTAGAATGATATCTACGAACACCCACAGCTCGCTCAGGAGCTTGCCAAGGCCGACACCCACAGCTCACTCAGGAGCTCGCTAAGGCACGGCACCCATAGCTCGCTCAGGAGTTCGCCAAGGCCCGACACCCACAGCTCGCTCAGGAGCTCACCGATGTCCGACACCCACAGCTCGCTCAGAAGCTCGCCTAATCACGCCAACAGCCAAGGAGATCACCCCCTTTGCCCACGGAGGTTGCTTACAGTAAGGTGGCGCCAAATCGGCAGGTGTCGTAACGCCCATGAAGCTACGTGGACGATTATAGCCCACGGAAGCCGGCAAGGTCAGTCTGGGACCTTCCAGACTTGAACTTTTCAGAACCGCCACCTGGCAAGGACAAGACCGGTGATCCCCCTTTTCCACCGCCTGATAGGCTAGATGACAAAGGCTGTCAGAGTCCATGTGGGCTGGCACATGGGGCATAGAAGGTACGGGAAGAAGCCGCCACATGTCAGGCTCTGATGGGCTGTAAAAGTCTATAAAGGTACCACCCCCGGCTCCAAAGTACAGGTTTGAAACCCTCAACCCTACCACTTTCTAACTACTACAGCTCTCCCCTGTTCGTACCTGTTATGACTTGAGCGTCGGAGGGTCTGCGCTCCTAAGGGAGCCAGCCGTTCTTACATTCTCTCTGTTTTGCAGGACGACTGCAAGGATCAACGAAAAATATCCCCAAATAAAGACTATTAGATATAGTGTTACTATTAGTCCCACCTTAGTTGTGATATTGTAATGGTGTGCGTTCTCTCCTTATATAAGGAGAGGTAGTCTTATGTACTATGATAAAATACAAGGAGTTTTTCATATTACATAAGACTACATCTTCTTATATAAGGAGAGAACGCACATTATTATAATACCACAACTAAAGTGGGACTAATAGTAACACTATATCTAATAGAGACAAATGTACTGGTAATAATCCCACATCGAACAGGCCGGGGGGCACCATTAGGCCGCTTAATATACATGTTGTGCTCTCCCACCTTGAAGAGGTTAGCCTTTTGGAGCTCTCCAGGTGTAGTAGCAATCCCAATGTCCAAAGGAGGAAATTATCAATTTTAGCTTGTTAAGATGAAAATCTTGTTTATCTTGCAGGATATATATCAAGTATGATAAGTAGGATAGAAAGAGCAGTACAATTGGAGATGACAGAGAATATAGTAAAAGGATATATATGCGGAGGCTTTATTCTTCATCCGACATGCCCATGACGAGACTTTATTTCCAAGCTAGGATCTTTGGAGTATTCATCTCAAACGAAGCATGGGATTGACTCAACAACGAGTTCTGAGCCTCTGGTAAGGTAATATTTTTTAGATTACAAACCCTTAGTAAATTTGTAACTATGGTAATGAAATATTCGAAGTATGTTCTCTTTTTTTTAATCAAGAGTTACTAGTATTGTGAATCAAACTAGATCTCTTCGAAAAAACTTGAAACACCAAACATTAGATATGAAGAGAATTTATGATGCGTTACAATGCAGATTATGATTTTATTGTTGGTGCAATCAACAAGTCCAAAGATTTGACCACTTAATTTGTCAATTAATCAACTTATGAGTTCTCTCCATGCAAATGAGCAAGTATATCTGAAGAGATCTGCATAAATTTTTTGTGATTTTTTGTCAATCAGACCCAATACCCCATTAGAATTATGTCTCATATCCCACTATTCCTTGGGTACCAAATTCCAGCGGGTTGTCTAGAGATAGTGGAGCTAGTAGGATATGGAGAAGAACTATTCTGGAAAAAATTGGCGAAAGAAATATCATTCATATCATCTGAAAAAGAGTTATATTTATCCACTTCCAAAATAGAGGAGATACAATTAGGATGAGCAAAAGCAGTAAAGGATTTGTTACATAGAATGACAAAAGAAGCAAGGAGATGTGCTGCTTGATTACTCTCCCGTCTAGCATGAACCGACTTGTATGAGGAAAAAAGCTGAATGAGACTCCTACATTCCACCATGAGATTATGGATAGACCATAGAGAGGGCAAGTTTTCCTCAAACAGGAATGTGATAACACGGATGTTACCTCCCTCAATTATCATATTGTTTGCTTTAAGATTGATCAAGAGATTGATTCCTTCCTTCATGGCTCTGGCATCTGCCTACAACGGAGAACATAGTGGGAGCTGATATCTAGCACAATAAAATAATTCTCCCTTATCATCACAAATTACAAGCCTAGCTGTCGTGGAAACCTTTCCAGTCGCCTCATCGACATTGAGTTTTAGCCATCCCCGCTGAGGTCTGTGCCATCGAACATCAATGACCTCATGCTCTTCTTGGTCCAAAAGATTCTTAGTAAATGACAGAATATGATGTGAGCTGGGAACCCTATCTGAAAGATGACCTCATTTCTTTCCTTCCAAATAGCCCAAAGCACATTAATACCCAACCAAAAGACTTCCACATACCTCTTCCTTAGGTCCCACGGAGTATTAATCCAGTATAAAAAGCTACTTTGGGCCGGGTAGGCCACCCCCAAGAACATAGAATTCATCCATATTGGATTGGCCACATAACCTTCAAAGAAAAGATGTGCTCTAGTTTCTCAACTAGAACTACAAAGAGGGCAAAGGGGGTCAATATTGGACAGAAGGCTATGAAGTTTACCTCTCAAGGGTAGACTTTTTCCAATAGTACGCTAAAGGAACAACTGTACTCGAGGCATAATATTCTTTAGCTTCCAAATCTGTCTCCAATCAAACGAGGAAGAGTGGTTCGAATGATCAAATTGAACTCGTCTAATTTTATCAAAGATGGTTATGAGGAATCCAAGGCTATAGGAAGAAAATTAATGGAGAATTAGATTATCAAAAAAGAGGACAATTAAGGTCCCAATGAGAATCAGTAAAACATCAAGATTTAATCGTGAAACCTAACAACATTATCATAATATACATTATATTACCACAATACACAACATCGGACGATCACAAATAATTATAATATACTAAAATATATGACAATATTAATATTATTTTTAAAATATATTATGAAAGTATTTTTACACAATCAAAAAGTGCCCTAGCTATGTGCCCTCAACCCCTCACGTCGCCGTCCCGGTACTAAAGTTGGTGCTCTCATCCCCCTGACGTCGTACCTCCTACAATTAATAATATATATTTGTTACAAAAATGATTGACATCTATAATTAACATAAAAAGATGTTAAAAATATTAAATTAGTTAATCGATAAAAATAGTTTTGACATCTCTACCGTCGGTTTTCAAGTGTACCATTGGTTTCAACAAGTTACTTTAGCGCCGAATAAGATGCCCGTCGGTTTTCAGGACTTTTAGTAGCTATTTTACAGTTTCGTCTTCCGATAGACAAATTCTGAGTCCAAGTCAAAGATCTTAAGTTTTTCTCCAATTTTAAAATATGTACTGCGATTTGTGTACTGTCAGTTTCGATAAGTTATTTTGGCCCCTAGCGATGTGTCCATGTATAATTTTAGGACTTTTAGTAGGTATTTTATAATTTCACCGTTTGATGGACAAATTCTGAGTTTAAGTGTTAAAAAATCTTAAGTTTTACCCTCTGATGGAGGATCGAATTTGATAATTTGGATTTGTATTTTTTTTGTATTTTAGATTTACTTTTTATATTTTGGTTTTTCTTTTCGGATTTTGGACTTGGTTAGGATTCGATCAGATCGTTATCGGATCAAATGGTAGAAACTTCATCTACTGTCCACAGTCACCGTTAATTTTGCTTCAACATTTAATGACCCTAGAAATTTTAGAATTTGATGAAAATTGGTGAGGATGATCATCCTACCTTAGACAACACTCTCAACAAATTTTATCAAATTCCATAACTTCTACGAGTATCAAAATTCCCTTAGCTCATTTTCTCCTCTCGTAGCTAACAACTCATTGTAACACTCATATATATATATATATATATATATATATATATATATATATATACATATATATATATATATATATATATATATATATATATATATATATATATATATATATATATATATATATATAGGGGCATGCTATGCTGCGGCACCGCACTGCAGTCGTCTGATGCACGCACTGCGAGCATCACATGGCAAGCAACGGTGCATCAGACGACAGCGGTGCAATGCCGCACTATAGCATTTCTATATATATATATATATATATATATATATATATATATATATATATATATATATATATATATATATATATATATATATATATATATATATATATATATATATATATATATATATATATATATATATATATATATATATATATATATATATATATATATATATATATATATATATATATATATATATATATATATATATATATATATATATATATATATATATATATATAGGAATGGGATCCTGCATATCAAAGCAGGGTTTTTTCCTACTTTGATTCATTGTTTGACCATCCTAGAAGTTTTGGAATTTGATAAAATTTGGTGAGGGTGTTGTCTAGGGTAAGATGATCATCCTCACAAATTTTCATCAAATTCCAAAACTTCTAAGAGGGTCAAATGGTCGAAGCAAAATCTGCAAAATCTGCAGTCACCGTTAAAATCTGCAGATTTTGCTTCGACCATTTGACCATCCTAGGCAAAATAGAGAGAGAGAGAGAGAGAGAGAGAGAGAGAGAGAGAGAGAGAGAGAGAGAGAGGAGTGTTACAATGAGCTGTGAATTGCTGGTTTAGAAAGTGAGCTACGATTGATTTTCCCACCTTAGAAGTTTTGGAATTTGATAAAATTTGGTGATGGTGTTGTCTAGGGTAAGATGATCATAGTCACCAATTTTCATCAAATTCCAAAACTTCTAGGGTCATCAAATGGTAGAAGCAAAATCTGTCTTCTGCAGTCACCGTTAATTTTACAGATTTTGCTTCGACCATTTGATGACCCTAGATGTTTTGGAATTTGATGAAAATTGGTGAGGGTGGTCATCTTACCTTAGACAACACCTTCAGCAAATTTCATCAAATTCTAAAACTTCTAGGGTGGGTAAATCAATCACAGCTTACTGGAACACTCCTCATATATATATGTCGAACCTTAGCAAATAGCAAGTGGGTATCAAAGCGACCCCAACATATGGTATCAGAGTCCAAGAGATGGGATTATCAGATCCCAACACACATTGGCCAGGTTGAAGTAGGATTGGGTCGCCTCATCGGCCGAGGACGTTGGTATGAGATCATCGTGACGCTACACAAAGCTTGAAACTTTTCTTCTAGCTCTTGATAGAATCATCAAGGTTCGATCGTATGTGCTACTCGATCTCAACTCAAGTAGAGCATGCAGCTGGTTCCTCTTCCATCATGGTGCTTGATAAACAATTCAGACATTGGAGGAGACAGTGCATATATGCATTCCTTTGCTTAATCTGCCTTTGTTTCTGGTTCAGGACCAACATGTGTTCGTGCGTAACATGTTCTTTCCTACGTTGGGAAACGCACATTGAGTGGAGACATGATTCTCTCTCTTTTACTTCTTTCTTTTGGGGTAGTGGATGTTTGGGAAAGCTGGAGATACCTAGGAGGAGATAACCTCAGATCTCTGGACCCCACTGGCATGGCCCACATCCCATCATGAGTCGCACTCACCCATGTGTCTAGGTTCTCGGTGCTTTATACCTTTACTGCTTGCCACCTGTCCCAGCTAACCATAACCCAACAGTTGTGAAATTGGCATGTCTCCTCTGGATGATGTTCAAAGGTTAGAGAATTATACCTTTATAGAGATAGTTTAGATCTTTATCTAGAGGTCATCGTTTGTCGGATCATGAAAGCGAGTATCGAAGTAGCAGCCGAAGTAGACGTGCCGAATTAAGAACTCGAATGATTTAATTAAGACTTGGATAGTTGAACTTGAAGGAGAACTCAAACACAAACCTCCACTCTCTCTACTCTTCTTCCATCTTCTTCTTTCTCCTCCTCATTTTCTTTCTCTTCCATCCTTCCTCTCTCCTCTCTCTTTGCGGCCAAACCCTACACCGTGTTAACCTTCTCACTCTCCGTCCTTAAGTTCTCTTTCTCTCCTTACTTAACCTTAAAGCCACCCATGCTTTTCTTTTATAAGAGAGCAAGTTTATGGCATAGGAAACCCAAAGTGACCCAAACTTGCGACCAGATCGCACGCCCAACCCCTCCAAATCGGCCTCGGGCCGCTAGAACGACCTCCTGGTTCGCCCGAGCGAGTTCCCTGTACCTTTTACTTGTGGAGACCCCGGTCACCCGATTCGCCCAGACGAATCGACCTTGACTGCTGCCTAGGGTTGGCCTTTTAACAGGACAAAACCCAATAACAACACATCTTCGTTTACGCTCATTAAGACTCCAATGAACAGCTTCCTTTAAATTTACTCGTTTTGGGCTTATCTTCATAGATGTGGTTGATCTTATGTTCCTTTAAATACGATTGAAGATTGGACATAAGAATAATGGGATCTAGGAGTTTCAATAAAATCTCATTTTCCTTGTCTTGAACAAATGAAAAAGAGCATCAAGAAGTAATATGTTCATACATGAAATGAACATAGCAGATATGAGTATGTTGATAATGTTGAGATATGGCTCGACTGTTGGGTTCGTGCGCACGACTTGGACAAGTCGTGTGTATGACCCGGCCCTCCGAAAAAGTCAACGCATACTTGGAAAAAATGAGTGTCTGTCCCCAGGAGGTTGTGTGCACGACCTGGAGCACGAAATTTTTGACGCTTCCTTCAGCGAAAAAACGAGACCTGCTGTATGCGCAAAAAAAGATACGGGTCGTCTTAATTGCAAACACACGAAGATTACAGATGCCGGGACCCGAGGACTCGGGGGTGGTGAGTCTGGTGCGGCGAATATTTGATCAGGAGATTGTGGGAGAGATCCTCTGGAGGGTCTCTTTGATCCGCGTCTCCACATGGTATTCGTGTGAGAGCTCTAAAGGGGTTGCCCAGGACAGAGGTCTTTACAGGGTGAGGGTTTTTTGAGAGGCTAAGGAGTATCGACTGTTGCTTTTGTCCCTTCCGTGTTTCGCGCTTTCTCGGCTAGGGAGATTTTTGGCTTCGTTCCTCGGTCTTCATGTCTCCCTCGATCCTTGCTAGACCTTGGCGTCCTTGATTGTCGGTTCGCGGCGTCGATCATACTTTTGGCGCCGGCTTTGGCTTTGGCTTTGTTTTTGTGTGGCTCTGGCTTTTGCTTTGCTTTGGCGCTTATGCTTGAACGTAGACGGGTAGAGGCTTGTGGTGCTTTGGTTCTTCCGGACTTCGCATCGTATCGGCTAGAACGTGCAGTGCTTTGCTCGTGACCGGCGTAGTTGCTTGACTTTGGCACTTGCGTTGCTTTGGCGCGGGCTTTACCGGTTCTTTTGCTTTAGCTTCTTGCGTTGGCTTTTGCTTCAGCGTTGACTCGATCTTCTTCTCGAATGGTGATGGCTACTTCTTCAAGGCTTCTTTGTTCTTTCGGCTTTCTTGACGGTTATGGCGTCGGCTTGACTTCTCTTCTTCTCCGGGCTTCTTTGGCGTGATCGGAGTCGAAGGCTTTACTTTGAAGACAACGGGTGTAGCGTCGGCTTTGCTTCTCTTCTTCTCTGGGCTCTTTTGGCGTGATCGGAGTCGAAGGCTTGTTTTGAAGACGGTGGGGGTAGCACCGATCTCCATGCGACGGTTGTGGCATCGGCTTTGCTTTGAAGACGACGGGTGTAGCGCCGCTTCGAATGTCCCTCTCCAAGCTTTCTCCTTCGTGAATGGAGCGGGCGTTGTTGAAGACGACGGGGTGATGCCGCTTCGATCTTCTTCTCCGAGCTTTTGAGCTTGATCGGAGTCGAAGGCTTGTTGGAGGCGACGGGGTGATGCCGCTCCTATCTTCTTCTCTGGGCTATTGGGCTTGATCAGAGTCGAAGGCTCGTTGGAGACGACGGGGTGATGCCACTCCTGTCTTCTTCTCCGGGCTCTTGGGCTTGATCAAAGTCAAAGGCTCGTTGGAGACGACGGGGTGGTGCCTCTCCTATCTTCTTCTTCGGCCTTTGCTTTTGGCATCTTCGGAGTCGAAGGGTTCTTCTTCTCCGTGCTTTCTCCTTCGTGTATGGAGTTGAAGGGGTGATCTTCTTATGCAAGGGTCTTCACTTGATGAGGACTTTTGATGGACTAAGCTGGTCCAGAACGGATAGGCTTGCTCGTGCCTCGTGAAGTCTTGGGTCGATGAAGGGCGTGTCTCCTCCTCGGCAGAGCTTCTTCGCTTTGTCTTCAACTTCGACTTCGACCTCTTGAGCTTTCCCCCTCCCCCTTTATTTATAGGTGAAGTGGGGTGGGAGAGATATAGGAAGACTTATTTGAATTCCCTTTATATCTCCCCCATAACTACCCAAGATTTCTTCTTCCATTGATGGGGGGAATAAACCTTTATTTGCTTTCCTTTTCTGGCGGAGTAGTTATGGCCCAATCCTTTTTGAATATATTTGAATCTTGCACATAAAGTCGATGGCGACCCGGCTTCATTTCTTGTCCGTCGGATCGAGGGATCGGTACAGATCCACGCTTATGTAGACGTCATACGCAACCTCCCCCCGCGCATGGCGGTCTTTCTTTCCTTTTTCTCTTTTTATTTCTTTTCTTTCCTTTTTCCCTTTTTTTTCTTTCTTGCATAGCCGGCCACCCCCCTACCCGAGGGTAGGGCACGGTTTTCCAAGGGGCCGGGTGGGCCCCACCGTCGAATGGGTCCACCCGACCCCCCCCCTTTTTTTTGGTACGGGTCGGGTCCGAGTTCGTGTCGGGTTTGCTTTCGTGTTCGGTGCATGCGAGTCGGGTTCGAGTTCGAGTTCGTGTCGGGTTTGCCTCCGAGTCGGTGCGTGCGAGTCGGGTTCGGGTTCGAGTTCATGTCAGGTTTGCCTCCGAGTCGGTGCATGCGAGTCGGGTTTGGGTTTGACACAATTTGTGTGTCTACAAATGCCCCCTCAAGGATGAGTGCGCCGGCGGAAACGCGGAGTACTTGTGTACGTAGAAAACGCATAGCAGTTGTCCTTGATTCCTTTCTTGGACGGGATTGAGGATTATTTAAGGGCCACTACCCCTTTCATCCTACGCCTTGTTCTTACGGAGGGCTGGAGCTTGGAGACCGCCGTCGGAAGAAGTTGCCAAGTGTTGCACGCGACTTGCTCTGTCTTCCTAGTGTCGCCTATTTTCGTCGTCGGCGGCGGTGATGGTGTGCGAGTTGAAGATTGTCATGAAGGCGGTTCGAAGCGAAGGGGAGAGGATGACCACGACGGGGAAGACAGGGCAACGCGATGGAGGTGGCGATCCTACTCCTCCTCCTTCTTCTTCTTTTTCTTCTTCCTTCTTCTTCTTTCTTTTCTTTTTCTTTCTTTTCCTTTTCTTCCCCCCCCTTTTTTTTTTCTTCCTCTGATCTATGGAGGCAGCAACAGCGGCGGCACGTGCGGCGAGTGTGGCATGGGGCGCAGGGTGCAGCGGCGCAAAGGCTAGGGCGCAGCGGCGGCGGTCGGCAGCTAGGGCGCAGGCGGGCGAGGGCCGCGGTGGCTAGGGCTTGGGCGACGGAGTGCAGGCGGCGTGCGGACATGGGGCCCCGAGCGGATCGGCAAAGGGTGCGGGGGCCGGGTCGACTGGCGGCTGCGGCTCCGACTCGGGCGGACCCCCTCAATCAGGTCGGAAAAGAAGGGGGGCTACGCCCCCTTCCTCCCCCTTTTCTTTGGCTCGCGTAGGTTCGGAGAGGAGAGGCTGTGGGCCCTGGGTTTTTTTTTTTTTAACGGCTCGGATGAGGGAGGGGTTGTGACCTCGTTGGTCCCTTGTCTGATATAAGGATGGATGCTTGCTGTTTCTTTTTTTTTTTTTTTGTACAGCTTCTTCTTGCTTGTCTTGACTTGACTTGCTTCTGTGTTCTTTTAGGATCCGAGCTTTTGAGAGTTTGGCTTTGATGGGGTGGATAGCTGAGGACTTCTCCGACGGGAGTAAGTACATTCGCTTCCCCCTTACTCGGGTGTACTGATATCGCACTTCGAGGAGAGATGATCGTCTGTCGATGCTCCGGATTTCTATCCATGAGTGCATCACAGAGGACGAAGTTGCCAATGCAAACTGCAGGATGCCAAAGCTGAGCGAGAAGGTTTATACCGATGAGGTGATCTCCATGAAGCTTCTTCTCCCAAGCCTGAGTTTGCCCTTCCATCACTATACTGAAGACTTTGTGCCTGTTCCGGTGGTGGCTTCAAAATTTTGCTCTCGTTTGGCCTGATGGGGTGTCGACTCTTGGCCTCGTGACTTCAGTACCTCTGCGGCTTTTGTAAGTGGATGAGTGAGCTCTAAGAAGTTTTCGAGGCAGAGCCTGAGATGAAACCATTGGCGAAGTTCCTAGCGCTGGCTCGCCGAGAGTACAGTCATCCTAAGGGGATGTACCAATCTCTCTGCAAACTCTAATGCCCGGATACCAATAATTTTCTTACTGGAGTGGGAGAAATAGGGATCTCCCTCCGCGATGTCCATATCGTCTCTGGATGCCTCGAGGTGTGGAACTATTACCAAGAAGAGGTGCTGACTTTGAAGGATCTGATGGATAGCAGTTTTACCCCGAGTTCCTACCTTCTCTTGTTCAAGGCGTACGCCATTATTGTAGCGCGAGATCAGTCGGATCGAGTTTGCCATTATTTCTGGGTAGATTTCTGGTTCAGGGGTGAGTACAGGTCCTCTGCCCCTTCAGCTCACCCGATATGGAAAATTTCCCAGATGAAGAGGCCTCCACTGTGATCCTCTGTGAGGCCTATCAAGTCTTTAGCCCAAGTGAGGCATTCGATGGAGGGGAAACAGAGCCCGTGGGAGATTCTTGATCTGAAGCGTGACAGTGAGGACTGGCGAGCAGTTTATCGAGCCGCTGGGTTGGTCATTTTCCTTTGTCGATTCGTGCTTCCTTGTACTGGCAAGGCCATCCGTCCTGGAACTTTTCTTGTAGCGTCCCGGATGGCGAGGGGGGAGCTCTTCAATTTGGCTCCGGCGATCTTGTGTGCCTTGTACCAGGGACTTAGCGGCATTTACTAGAGCTTGTCCAATTCAGACAATGCCAAAGGGGAAATCGGCTGGTCTAATGCCTCTGGCCCTTTGCACTATTTGTATGGCTGGATGGCCCTTCACTTTCCAAAAGGGATTTTCGCTAGACGTGGGCATCCGACCGACCTGCCGTTCTTGATGGGCGTGGGAGGAATCTTGAATGCCTTCATTAGCCGGGAACGCCCGAAGGAGTGTGCTCGAACTCTTTTGCGGAAGATGGGAGGCACGGACTTCGAGTTTACGTCAGAGAACTCAGTGCTGCCTTTGGAGAGGTCGACGGTCCATGACAATGAGGAGCTCTCTGATAGCTTATACTTGAACATGGTCAGCTGCCGCCCTGGCTACTTGGTTTGGCGTCGGGGAGGTATAGTAGAGGTGGAACAATACTCCCCTCACCGTTTTACTCGTCAGCAGGGATTTTGGTAGGAGGTACCTGGCATGCCGCAGAGGCTGCAGGGGCGTATTAGTCCGCAAGAGGGTTATCGCCTCTGGGCTTCTCTCTATGCTCGACAGACTGGCGGTAGCTTCTTTCTTGGGACCAAGTCAGGGTCTCAGGATGCCACGACTCCAGGTTACTGCAAGTGGATCGAAGAACGAGTACCCAAGTTACTTGCGAGTCTTCCGGTTGATGTCCTGCCGAGTAGCGAGTTTAAGGGCTTTAGTTTTGATCCTTCCGCAGGATCGGAGGATCGTCACCTCCGATTGGGAGTTCAGAGGACCGAGAAGAGTCGCAGTCATCTTTCCAGTGCCTATCGGGTTCCTTCTTTGGCTCCCGTGCCCAAACCCGACCCTTCGAATGCCTCCGGGCCATCTATTCTTCAGAAGACTGTTATTGAGAGTGCCCCGCCCAAGAGACGGAAGTTGTGCATTCTGCATGGGGTGACTTCAAGGGTACCTTCTCCAGTCGAGGATGTCGAGGAGCCTGGCCTTTTAGGGGATGAGGTGATCCCTCCATCTGGGGTAGCTTTGTCCGACTTTGCAGGTACGTATAAAGTTTTCTCCTTTTGCTCCTTACTGGATTTCTGGGGATTTCATTATACTGAGCAGTGCATTGCCTTTTTCTTTTGGGCAGACTCCGTCGTAGTAGTGGAGCGTGAGCTGGACTCTTCGAAAGCATCCCACGGGCATCCACCTACTGGAGCTGCACAGGAAGTGCCCGGGAAGTGCGAGCTAGACGTTCCTCCGGATGATCTGGACCTTCTTGGGCTTTGCGGGGAGAACTATCCCAGTGGCGATATCGATCTAGATGATATTGACGTCGAGGCTTTGTCTTTTCACGAGGAGGCCGAGGTTTTGAGTGTCAACAGGCGGCATACCTCAATTGCTGTCTTCTCAGACTTGGTAGAGAAGATAATTGATGCGGTAGTGGCGACAGTTCCCCTATTTTTGCCAACCTCGTTAGCGAAGACGGCTCCTCCAGTGGCCGCAGCAGCGGGTAAAGCTTTACCCATATACTTTGAGGTACCTCGTCAGGTTTTGAGACCGAGGAGCAGAGTTTCGAAGTTCCTCCTTGAAAGTTGTCGGCAGTATATCAGGTCGACACTTGAATCTTTTCAGGACGAAGGTTTTGGTGCTCTCCAAGACTGGTGGTCTACTGATGGTGCTGAGTTTTATACGAGCCTGGCGGAGTTCAAGGTGGACAGTTCTTTTTTTGCTATGCAGATGAACTCTCTTGTGGCTGACAGTGAGGTTTATCGCTCTCAGTGGGCTCTATTGGAGGGAAGTACTTCTTTTGAGTTAGCGGCTGCCGAGGAGAGTTTATGTCAGTTGGAGCGCCAGCTTGCGGAGGCTACCTCTAGTTTGACGAAGGCATAGAAGAAGGTAGAATCGGTGCGAGTCTCGCTTCGGAAGGCAGAATCTTGTTTGGAGCGAGCTGAGACTGCAGAGAAAGTTTCGAGGGTGAGCTTCTTGAAGCAGCAATCAGACTTGTTGGCCTGTTGCGAGCTTTTGGCCACACATCCTTTGGAGCTGTAGCGAGTGGAGGCCACTAGAGAGGAATTACTGCACCGCCTTCGAGCTTTGGATACTTTCTTCTAATTGCTTCTTGTCTTGTCATTTCACATTGTAGTTCCTCTGTCGAACTTATGCCATGTACCGTCTTCCTTTTAATATTGAATAATGTCAATATATTTCCCAGATCATTTGTTGGTTTTCCTTTTTATCAGACTAAACCTGAAGTGACTTCTTAGGCTGCCTACGTACCCCCTTGAGGGGGATCAAGTCACACGTAGTTAATGTTTTTTTTTTTTCAGGCTTTAGGTATAGTACCTTTTGAGGTACTTGCCATTGATAGGGCCGAGCACAAGCCCTTCTAGCATTGTCAGGAGGTATGCGCCGTTGGAGTAGACTTCTTTGATGGCGTGCGATCCATCCTGTTTGGCGTCGAACTTTTTTCCTTCTCGATGCAAGAGAATGATGGGGTGTTTGACTGCCAGTACTAGTTCTCCGGTTTGGAAGGATCAGGGATGAATCTTCTTGTTGAAGGCGCGAGTCAATATGGCTTGATAACACTCCAAGTGTCACGCCCCGGATCCAACTACAAGGGTAAACCAGTCAAACCCGGGGGTGATGGGGTTATAAGGGTAAGTCAGGGTTATAAGGTCATGAGGTTGATTTTATTATTTAATTGTTTATTACTAATTTATCATGAACTAGTTACTAGTTGATGAGGGATGGCTTTGAGGAGAAGCCTACCAATAGCTTGGCCTTGAGGAAAGACCTACCGAGCATAAAGCTTGAGGAGAAGCTTACCAGGGGAAATATCACTGATTCTGGCATTATTCAGAGCATCTAGAATATGGTTATGCAGTTATTACATGATCAACTGAAAATATAAAACTAGTTAACACCTCTAATGTCCTCCCTCGATAGCTAATCAAGCTCCTCTAGGAAGCGCCTGAGAAGGATCTATGGTACCTGAAAAGAGTGTGCAACAACGGGGTGAGTTTACTAGGTAAACTCAGTGAACCATTAACCCTAAACTAGCTAGGGTAAACCATAGTCGTACCCTGCCCTTCTAGAAGTCTACGAGGGCGATAACATACACATACATATATTGCAAATAAGATAGTTCAGCTAGCTAATATGACAGTTCTACAATGGTACAATTATAACTAGTAAACGTAAGACAAATAATCATCCAGATTAAAAGTATGCAACTAATCACCGAAGGTTAGTTCTACCTACTCCTAAAGTGAACCGACAGTTTTCTAACTGAGTCTGCCAACAGAAACCTGGGTCCAAGCGTACCTGGAGAGCCAGAAATACCCATATGGCCATAAGGGGGCTTGGTCTTTCACCACGGGGCACTCCCGCCCACCTTGCTTTTCGGGGTCATTACCCAGGGGTGGACTACTAGGCCACTAGGGGCTTTACCGCCTGCCCAACCCTGTGACCCTACCTACTTGATTCGGATTATGCACAGGCGGTGGTTCACCTCCCATCCTGTGCACTCGGGTCCCCTACCCATGCCCGTGAGTAGTGAGTCTTCCCTCTGGGAAGAGAACCTCAACTGAGGAAGTACAATCACCAGTCTCTCCATTGAGACCACCGGTCTCTCCACCGAGACCACCAGTCTTCGTTGCTCAATAGCAACTGGACTGCACCATGCGATCCATGGTCACCAAACACAGTCATTCAATAGAATATTAATAAATAATCAGTACAAGTATCTACTTGTTTGCATGCATCCTAGTGTGAATCTAGGTTGAGTCAATCACCGTTACAGCTATCAAAATATTACATGCATGACTATTCAAAGGCAAGGGATAATATGCCCACCTCCCACATGCAGTAGCGATTTTCCGCCTGCATGCATTGGACATACTATGCCACATATGATTTTATTTATTATTTTACAGATACAATTACAATCTACTCTAACTAGAATAGAATTAATCATGTTCACCTGGAGAATAGCTCGGTAGTCCACGCTCCTCACGTCTATCGGTCCAGTGTACCGTCGAAGAAAAAAACTGACCATCATGGTTTGAAATGTATAAGTTGTTATATCCATAAATTAGTCAAACTAGGGTTCTAAAAAGATTGGTTTAGGGATGAGGGACCCATGGGATCTGGTCTTGCTCGAATTCGACTTCGGTCGGAGGTTTTAGGGTCAAACCGGTGAAAACCGGTCTACGATTGGTTCAAAAGGGTAAGGGGTCTCTAGGGTCCCAAACTAGGTTCAATACATCGGCATCGATGATCTGAGCACGATTCCACTGGTTTCGTTCAATTCCGAGATCGGACGGAGAATTGGCGGTCAAACCACGGTGTACTGACTAGATCGGGCTCATGGATAAAATGGGATACTATACAGTATAATTACTGTACCTAACTATATCCAACAGGTAGGATTTTCCGAGCCGGTCGTAATGGCGCTGGTTTCGTCCGATTCTGAGTTTGGACGAAGAAATGGTGGTTGAACCAATTTCAGCTAGTTTACTGGTCTGGTTCAATTGAACCAGACCGGTCCAATCAGTGGTTCGGGTCTGCTGAGAAGTCGGGTCAGGTTCAGGATTGTCAGGTCCGGTCTGCAGGTTAGGTCGGGTCTAGGGCCTGGGTTGATGGGTCGGGTTTACTGTGCAGTCGGGTCGGGTTGCAGTGTTAATACTTTCAAAATGACCTGTAATAAACTTTAATTACGGAATGGTCCCTGCTGTTTCTTCTATACGGGAAAACCAGTGCTCTGGTTTTTGCACGACGGCGCGGTGGCGGGGTGACCGGGTTTGAGTGCGCCGGCGGTGCCCGGCCGGTCTCCCCCGTATCATCCCCACGGAGGAGACACGGGAGGAGGGGACCGGAGCACCGTCGGAGCCCGGGAAAGCATTGGCCGGAGGGGTTTGCGCGGGTGGTTGGGTTGGCTTTGGTTGCACCGGCGGTCACCGGTGGGGCTTGGGTATTGGTCCTCTCGACGAGGACCGAAGGTGGGTTCGTGGTGACGTTCTCCACCCGAGTGGGCCTCGGCCAAGGGATGGAGGAAGGGGTCTCAAGTTTTGGGTTGGGTTCGGGTGGAAGAGGAGAAGAGAAGGAGGTGAGCAAACCTGAGCTCGGAGCTCGCCGGAGTTAGGGGAGGAGGCAGGGCCCGCTCTCTCTCTCCAGTCCTCTCCCTTGATCTCTCTACTCTTTCCCTCCTTCTTCCGATCTCTCTCTCTTTCTCTTTCTCTCTTTCTGTCTCTCTCTTTATAATTATCTCTTCTTAGTTTTGCCGTTCTTTCTTTCTCGGTTCAGCCGTTCTCTCTCTCGGCTGGCCATTCTCTTTCTCTCTTTAGGTCGGTTCTTCATAAAGATTGTTATGGTGGTAATTAAAGAGAGTTGTTATGGTGGTAATTAAAGAGAGTTGAGAGATCGGCTTCTTAACTTTTTAATTCCAAATAAAGAGGAATGAATAAAGGAACGGAAGACTTTGAGCTTATTACTCCAATTCTTGCTCGATCCTCTCCATCCGAATTTTAACATTTAATTACCTTGGGGAGGAATAATTATGAGCCTTAAAGCCAGCTAGGAGGTTAGAAGTCAGGTCCTTGGGTTGGTCGGCTCAGTCTCGCGCCCTGAAGTGGGCTCGGTAGGAACCCGGGTGCGATTCGAGTACCTACTGGGCTGAAAAGGATAATTAGTCGTAACTTATAAATAGGATATCAGAATTGGGCCTAAGAGGATTTGCTGGAAAGCTCTCGTCGACATGAAAGCGTCGGCGCTTGATACACAATTTTTCGACTTATGGCTCTCTTGAAAGAAAGAAATACTTAAAAATTTAAAATAGCAGTTACTCATCACCCAGGTATCGGATCGACCCCAGCTCAGGCTCGTTGAAAAGCTCTCTCAGATCCCCACCCAACGTATCCAGCCTTGCTGCGATCCGATTACCCGAACTTCCGTGGTAAATCAAACAATATCAAATGTCAGTTAATTTATCGATATTCTAGGGTATAACTACCGAACTGCCGAAACTAGCTGTGCATACACCCGATTACTGCACGGGACGTGCCATTGCGACCTGTTCGAAGCCATAGCAAAAGTGAACATAAAATATTTCATGGGTTTACGACTTATTCTTCCAGAAAAAGCCCAAAGAAAAAGTCTGACTAAGAATGACAAAAATACCCAAGGTGAACTTTTATTATTCCCAAATTTAACACCACAGGTGTTACACCAAGCGTTGTTGAGCTTCGAGGCGCCTTTCATCTAGTGCCTCCAATTCTGCCAGGCAGAACTGGGCGTTGTCATCACTGGTGAGACCTTCTTGGATTGCTATCCTGAGCGTTGGGATCTAGAGCTCGAGTGAAAGAACACTTCTACCCCGTAGATGAGGGAGTACGGAGTTGCTTACGTCGGAGTGCGAAAGGACATGCGGTAGGCCCATAGTGCTTCGCCCATGCGTTCGTGCCAGTCCATCTTGGACTTCGAGACAATTTTGTCCAAGAGTTTGCAGAGAGTCTTGTTGAAAGCTTTTGCCAGACCGTTGGCTTGAGCATTGTACATAGTTTTTCAGGCGAAATTTGGTCGATCCTTGTTGCGCCATGCTTCGGGGTGCACGTTCCAGACTTAGTTTTTCTGGCAAATTTTGACCAGTCTTCGGTGCGCCACGCTTCGGGGTGCACATTCCAGACTTAGTTTTTCAGGCGAATTTTGGCCGGTCTTCGGTGTGCCATGCATCAGGGTGTGAGTTCTAGACTTAGTTTTTCGGGCGAATTTCAGCAGGTCTTCGATGCGCCACGCTTTGGAGTCCGCATTCCAGACATATTTTTTTGGGTGAATTTCGGTCGGTCTTCGGTGTACCACACTTCGGGGTGCGCGTTCCAGACATAGTTTTTTGGGCAAATTTCTACCGGTCTTCGGTGCGTTACGCTTCGGGGTGCACGTTCCAGACTTAGTTTTTTGGGTGAATTTTGTCCACTCTTCGGTGCACGACGCTTCGGGGTGTACACTCCAAACTTAGTTTTTCAAGCGAATTTTGACTAGTCTTCGGTGCGCCATGCTTCGGGGTGCACATTCCAGACTTAGTTTTTCGGGCAAATTTCGGCCGATCTTTTGTGCGCCATGCTTCAGGGTGCGCGCTCCAGTCATAGTTTTTTGGGTGAATTTCGGTCGGTCTTTGGTGCGCCTCGCTTCAGGGTGCGTGCTCCAGGCTTAGTTTTTCGGGTGAATTTCAGCCGGTCTTCGGTGCGCCACGCTTCGGGGTGCGCATTCCAGGCTTAGTTTTTTGGGCGAATTTCAGTCGGTCTTTGATACGCCATGCTTCGAGGTGCACGCTCTATACTTAGTTTTTCGGGTGAATTTTTGTCGGTCCTCGGTACGCCACACTTTGGGGTGCACGTTCCAGACTTCATTTTTCGAGGAATTTTGTCCGGTCTTTTGTGCGCCACGCTTCGAGGTACGCGTTCCAGACTTAGTTTTTCGAGCGAATTTCGGCTGATCTTCGGTGAGCCACGCTTCGGGGTGCATGTTCCAGCCTTAGTTTTTCATACGAATTTTGGCCGGTCTTCGGTGCGCCATGCTTCGGGGTGCGCGTTCCAGACTTAGTTTTTAGGGTGAATTTTCATCGGTCATCGGTGCGCCACACTTTCGGGTGTGTATTCCAGACTTAGTTTTTTGGTCAAATTTTGTCCGGTCTTTGCTGCGCCACACTTCGGGGTGCGCATTCTAGATTTAGTTTTTTGGGCGAATTTTGGCCAGTCTTGGGTGTGCCATGCTTCGGGGTGCACGTTCCAGACATAGTTTTTTGGGAGAATTTCGATTGGTCTTTGGTGCGCCACGCTTCGGGGTGAGCATTACAGACTTTGTTTTCCAAACGAATTTTGGCCGGTCTTCGATAAGCCAAGCTCCGGGGTACGCATTCCATACATAGTTTTTTGGGCAAATTTTAGCCGATCTTCAATGCGCCACGCTTCGGGTTACGCGTTCCATACTTAGTTTTTTGAGGAAATTTCTCCCGATCTTCAATGTGCCATGCTTCGGGTGCGCGTTCCAGACTTAGTTTTTTGGGTGAATTTTGGCCGGTGTTCGGTGCGCCACGCTTCAGGGTGCGCGTTCCAGACTTAGTTTTTTGGACAAATTTTGGTCGGTATTCTGTGCGCCACACTTCGGGCTTCGCGTTCTAGACTTAGTTTTTTCGGACAAATTTCGTCCGGTCTTCGGTGCGCCACACTTCGGGCTGCACGTTCCAGACTTAGTTTTTTGGGTTAATTTCGGCCGGTCCTTGGTGTGCCACACTTTGGAGTGCGCAGTCCAAACTTATTTATTCTGGTGAATTTCTGTCGGTCTTCGGTGCGCCACACTTCGGGGTACGCGTTCTAGACTTAGTTTTCAGGCAAAATTTGATCGGTCTTCGATGTGCCACGCTTCGGGGTGCGCGTTCAAGACTTAGTTTTTCGGGCGAATTTTGGCTGGTCTTCGGTCTGCCACGCTTTGAGGTACGCATTCCAGACTTAGTTTTTTCAGAGAATTTCAGCCGGTTTTCAGTGCGTCACGCTTCGGGGTGCGCATTCCAGACTTAGTTTTTTGAGTGAATTTTGGCCAGTCTTTGGTGCACCACCCTTCAGGGACCGCGTTCCAGACTTAGTTTTTTGGGCAAATTTTAGCCTGTCTTCGGTGCACCACGCTTTCGGGTATGCGCTCCAGACTTTTTTTTTTTGGGTGAATTTCAGTCGGTCTTCAGTGCGCCATGCTTCGGGGTACGCGCTCTAGACTTCATTTTTCGAGAGATTTCATCCGGTTTTCTGTGCGCCACGCTTCGGGGTGCGCGTTCCAGACTTAGTTTTTTGGACTAATTTCGATCGGTCCTTGGTGCGCCACACTTCAGAGTGCGCACTCCAAAATTAGTTTTGCAGGTGAATTTCTGTCGGTCTTCGGTATGCCACGCTTCGGGGTGCGCATTCCAGACTTAGTTTTTCGGGTAAATTTTACCCCGTCTTCAGTACGCACCGCTTTGAGGTGCGCGTTGTAGACATAGTATTTTGGGCGAATTTTGATCGGTCTTCGGTGTGCCACGCTCCGGGCTGCGTGTTCCAGACTTAGTTTTTCGGATGAATTTCGGTCGGTCTTCGGTGCGCCACGTTTCGGGATACGCGTTCCAAACTTAGATTTTCAGGCGAATTTCGGTCGGTCTTTGGTGCGTCATGCTTCGGGGTACGCGTTCCAAACTTAGATTTTTAGGCAAATTTTGGTCGATCTTCGGTGCGCCACACTTCGGGGTGAGCGTTCCAGACTTAGTTTTTTTGGCAAATTTTGGTCGATTTTCGGTGCACCACGCTTCGGGGTGTGCATTCCAAATTTAGTTTTTCGAGCTAATTTTGGCCGGTCTTTGGTGCCCCACGCTTCGAGGAGCGTATTCTAGATATAGTTTTTCAGGCAAATTTTGGCCGGTCTTTGGTGCGCCACATTTCGAGCTGCACGTTCCATACTTAGTTTTTCGGGTGAATTTTGGCCATTCTTCGATGCGCCACACTTCGGGGTGCGCGTTCCAGATTCTCCCGGTCCTTTGTGCGCCACTCTTCGAGGTACGTGTTCCAGACCTAGTTTTTCGGGTGAATTTATGCCGGACTTCGGTGCACCATGCTAAGGGGTGCGTGTTCCAGACTTAGTATTTCAGGTGAATTTTGACCAGTCTTCGGTGCGCCACGCTTCGGGCTGCGCGTTCCAGACTTAGTTTTTTGGATAAATTTTGGCCGGTCTTCGATACGCCATGCTTCGAGGTGCGCGCACCAGACTTAGTTTTTCAGGGAAATTTTAGTCAGTCTTCGGTGCGTCACGCTTTGGGGTGCGCACTCCAGACTTCATTTTTCGAGAGATTTCGTCCGGTCTTCGGTGCACCATGCTTCGGGGTGCGTGTTCCAGACTTAGTTTTTTGGGCAAATTTCGGTCGGTCCTCGGTGCGCCACACTTCGGAATGCGCATTCTATATTTTGTTTTTCGGTCGGTTTACTGGTCTTCGGTTTGACACACTTCGGGGTGCGCATTCCATATTTAGTTTTTCGGGTGAATTTCGACCGGTCTTCGGTGCACCACGCTTTGGAGTGCAAGTTACAGACTTTGTTTTTTAGGTAAATTTTGGCCGGTCTTCGTTGCGCCATGCTTCGGGGTGCGTGCTCCAGTTATAGTTTTTTTGGTAAATTTTGACCGGTCTTCGTTGCGCCACACTTTGGGGTGTGCGTTCCAGACTTAGTTTTTCGGGCAAATTTTGGCCGTTCTTCGGTGCGCCACGCTTTGGGGTGCGCTTTCTAGACTTAGTTTTTCGAGCGAATTTTGGCCGTTCTTCTGTGTGCCACGCTTCGGGGTGCGAACTTCAGATTTAGTTATTCGGTAGAATTTTGGCAGGTCTTCGGTGTGTCACGCTTCGGGGTGGGCGTTCCAGACTTAGTTCTTTGGGCGAATTTCAGTCGATCTTTGGTGCGCCACGCTTTGAGGTTCGCGCTCTAGACTAAGTTTTTCGGGTGAATTTTGGTTGGTCTTCGATGCACCATGTTTCGGGGTGCACGTTCCGGACATCATTTTTCGAGGGATTTTGTCCGGTCGTCTGTTCTCCACGCTTCGGGGTGCGCGTTCCAGAATTAGTTTTTCGGTCGAATTTTGCTCGGTCTTCGGTGCACCATGCTTCGGGGTGCACGTTCCAGACTTAGTTTTTCGGGTGAATTTTGGCCGGTCTTTGGTGCGCCATGCTTCGGGGTGCTAGTTCCAGACATAGTTTTTCGGGCGAATTTCGGTCGGCCTTCGGTACGCCATGCTACGGGCTGTGCATTCCAGACTTATTTTTTCAGGCGAATTTTGTTCGGTCTTCAGTGCCCCATGCTTCGGGGTACGCGTTTTAGACTTAGTTTTTCGGGCGAATTTCAGTCGGTCATTGGTGCGCCATACTTCGGGGGGCGCATTCCAGACTTAGTTTTTCAGGTGAATTTTGGTCGGTCTTCGATGCGCTATGCTTCGGGGTGCGTGCTTCAGTCATAGTTTATTGGATGAATTTTGACCAGTCTTCGGTGCGCCATGCTTTAGGGTACGTGTTCCAGACTTACTTTTTGGGGTAAATTTCGGCCGGACTTCTGTGCGCCATGCTTCGGGGTGCGCGTTCCAAACTTAGTTTTTTGGGTGAATTTTGGTCGGTCTTCGGTACGCAACGCTACGGAGTGCGAACTCCAGAATTAGTTTTTCGGGTGAATTTCGATCGGTCTTCGATGTGCCCAAGCTTCGGGGTGCGCATTCCAGACTTAGTTTTTTGGGCGAATTTTAGTCGGTCATCGGTGCGCCATGCTTCGGGGTGTTCGCTCTAGACTGAGTTTTTTGTGTGAATTTTTGTCTGTCTTCGGTGCACCATGCTTCGGGGTGCGTGTTACAGACTTTGTTTTTCGGGAGATTTCATCCTGTCTTCTATTCGCCATGCTTCGACGTGCGCTTTCCTGACTTAGTTTTTCGGACGAATTTCGGCCAGTCTTCGGTGCGCCACGCATCGGGGTGCGCGTTCTAGACTTAGTTTTCGGGCAAATTTCGATAAATCTCCGGTGCGCCATGATTCGGGGTGCTCGTTCCAGACTTAGTTTTTCGGGCAAATTTTGGCCGGTCTTTGGTGCGCCACGCTTCGGGGTGCGCATTCTAGATATAGTATTTCAGGCGAATTTTGGTCGGTCTTCGATGCGCCACGCTCTGGGCTGCGCATTCCAGACTTAGTTTTTCGGGAGAATTTTGACCGGTCTTCGATGAGCCACGCTTCGGGGTGCACGTTCCAGACTTTGTTTTTTTGGCGAATTTTGGCGATTTTCGGTGCGCCACGCTTCGGGGTGCGTGTTCGAGACTTTGTTTTTCGGGTGAATTTTTTCCGGTCTTCGTTGCGCTATGCTTCGGGGTGCGTGTTCCAGACATAGTTTTTTAGGTGAATTTTAGTCGGTTTTCGGTGCGCCACAGTTCAGGCTACGCGTTCCAGACTTAGTTTTTTGGGCGAATTTCGGCCGGTCTTCGGTGAGCCACGCTTCGGGGTGCGCATTCCAGACTTAGTTTTTCTGGCGAATTTTGGTCGGTCCTCGGTGTGCCACGCTTCGGAGTGCGTATTCCAGACTTGGTTTTTCGAGTGCATTTTTGTCGGTCTTCGGTGCGCCACGCTTTGGGGTGCACGTTTCAGACTTAGTTTTTCGGGTGAATTTCTGCCGGACTTCAGTGCGCCACGGTCCAGGGTGTGCGTTCTAGACTTAGTTTTTCAGGTGAATTTTGGTCGGTCTTTGGTGCGCCACGCTTCGGGGTGCGCGTTCCAGATTTAGTTTTTCGGAAAAATTTTGGCCGGTCATCGGTGGGCCACGCTTCGGGGTGCGTGTTCCAAACTTAGTTTTTCGGGCGAATTTCGGTCGGTTTTCGGTGCGCCGCACTTTGGGGTGAACACTTCAAACTTAGTTTTCCGGGTAAATTTCGGCCAGTCTTTGGTGCGCCACGCTTCGAGGTGCGCACTCTATCTTAGTTTTTTTGGTGAATTTGGGCCGGTCTTCGGTGCGCCACACTTTGGGGTGCATGTTCCAAACTTCTTTTTTTGGGGGATTTCGTCCGGTCTTCTGTGTGCCACGCTTTGGGGTGCGCATTCCAGACTTAGTTTTTTGGGCGAAGTTTGATCGGTTTTTGATGCGCCATGCTTCGGGGTGCGAGTTCCAGACTTAGTTTTTTGGATGAATTTTGGTCGGTCATCAGTGCGCAACACTTTCGGGTGCGCGTTCCAGACTTAGTTTTTCAAGCGAATTTTGACTGGTCTTCGGTGCGCCACGCTTAGGGGTTTGCATTCCAGACTTAGTTTTTCGGGCGAATTTTGGCTGGTCTATGGTGCGCAATGCTTCGGGGTGAGCGTTCCAGACATAGTTTTTCGGGCAAATTTTGGCTGGTCTTCGATGCGCGATGCTGCGGGGTGAGCGTTCCAGACTTTATTTTTCAGGCTAATTTTGGCCGGTCTTTGATGCGCCACGCTCTGGGCTGCGTGTTCCAGAAATAGTTTCTCGGGCGAATTTTGGCCGGTCTTCGATGTGCCACGCTTCGGGGTGCGCATTCGAGACTTAGTTTTTCGTACGAATTTTGGTCGGTTTTCGGTGCGCCATAGTTCGGGCTGTGCGTTCCAGACTTTATTTTTCAGGCAAATTTTGGCCAGTCTTCGATGCGCCACGCTCCGGGCTGCGCGTTCCAGACATAGTTTCTTTGGCGAATTTTGGCCGGTCTTCGATGCACCACGCTTCGGGGTGCACATTCCACACTTAGTTTTTTGGGCGAATTTTGACCGATCTACAGTGCGCCACGCTTCGGGGTGCGCATTCCAGACTTCATTTTTTGGGGGATTTCATCCGGTCTTCTGTGAGCTTCGAGGTGCGCGTTCCAGAATTAGTTGTTCGCGCAAATTTTGGCTGGTCTTCGGTGAGCCATGCTTCGGGGTGCGTGTTTCAGACTTAGTTTTTCGGGCGAATTTCGATCGGTCTTCAGTACGCCATGCTTCGGGGTGCGTGTTCCAGACTTAGTTTTTATAGTGAATTTTGGTCGGTCATGGGTGCGACACACATTCGGGTGCGAGTTCCAGACTTAGTTTTTCTAGTAAATTTCGGCCGGTTTTCAGTGCGCTACGCTTCGGAGTGCGCGTTTGAGACTTAGTTTTTTGAGTGAATTTTGCCCGGTCTTTGGTGTGCCACTCTTCGGGGTGAGCGTTCCATATATAGTTTTTTGGGCGAATTTTGGTCGGTCATCGATGCGCCATGCTTCGGGGTAAGCGTTCCAGACTTTGTTTTTCAGGTGAATTTTGGTCGGTCTTTGATGCGCCACACTCCGGGCTGCGCGTTCAAGACATAGTTTCTCAAGCGAATTTTGGCTGGTCTTCGGTGCACCACGCTTCAGGGTGTGCGTTCCAGACTTAGTTTTTCGGGTGAATTTCGGTCGATCTACAGTGCGCCACGTTTCGGGGTACGTGTTCTAGACTTTGTCTTTCGGGCGAATTTTGGTCGGTCTTCGGTGCGCCACGCTTCGGGGTGCGCATTCCAGATATAGTTTTTTAGGCGAATTTTGGTCGATCTTCGGTCCGCCACACTTCAGGCTGCGTGTTCCAGACTTAGTTTTATGGGCGAATTTCCGTCGGTCTTCGGTGCGCCACGCTTCTAGGTGCGCATTCCAGACTTAGTTTTTCAGGCGATTTTCGGCCAGTCCTCGGTGTGCCACAGTTCAGAGTGCGCATTCAAACTTAGTTTTTCGGGTGAATTTCTACCGATCTTCGGTGCGCCACACTTCGGGGTGCGCATTCTAGACTAAGTTTTTTGGGTGAATTTTTGCCGGACATCGGTGCGCCACGCTTCGGGGTGCGCATTCCAGACTTAGGCTTTCAGGCGAATTTCGGTCGGTCTTTGGTGCGCCACGCTTCGGGGTGCGCATTCCAGACTTAGTTTTTTGGGCGAATTTTGGCCAGTCTTCAGTGTGTCATTCTTCGGGGTGCACGCTCCAGTCATTGTTTTTTGGGTAAATTTTGGTCGATCTTCGGTGCGCCATATTTCGGGGTGTGCATTCCAAACTTAGTTTTTAAGGCAAATTTTTGTTGATAATCGGTACGCCACGCTTTGGGGTGTGCGTTCTAGACTTAGTTTTTTAGGCAAATTTTGATCAGTCTTCGGTGCGCCACGCTTTGGAGTGCGCACTCCAGACTTAGTTTTTTGTGTGAATTTTGGCCGATCTTCAATGCGCCACGCTTCAGAGTGTGCGTTCCGGACTTAGGTTTTTGGGCAAATTTCAGTCGTTCTTCGGTGAGCCATGCTTCGGAGTACACGTTCCGGACTTAGTTTTTCGGGCGAATTTCGATCGGTCTTTGGTTCGACACGCTTCGGGGTGTGCACTTCAGACTTAGTTTTTAGGGTGAATTTTGACTGGTCTTCAGTGCGCCACGCTTCAGGGTGCGCGTTCCAGACCTAGTTTTTTGGGCGAATTTTGGCCGATCTTTGGTGTGCCACGCTTTGGGTACTCTATCTTAGTTTTTTGGGTGAATTTTGGCCAGTCTTCGATGCGCCACGCTTCGGGGTACGCACTCTAGACTTAGTTTTTCGGGTGAATTTTGATCGGTCTTCGGTGCGCCATGCTTCGGGGTGCACATTCCAAACAACGTTTTTCGGGGGATTTCGCTCGGTCGTCTATTCGCCACGCTTCAGGGTGCGCTTTCCTGACTTAGTTTTTCGGATGAATTTCAGCTGGTCTTCGGTGTGCCACGTTTCGGGGTGTGCGTTCCAGACTTAATTTTTCGAGCAAATTTCGGTCAGTCTTCGGTGTGCCACGATTCGGTGTGCATGTTCCAGACTTAGTTTTTCGGGCGAATTTTGGCCGGTCTTTGGTGCTCCATACTTCGGGGTGCGCGTTCCAGAATTATTATTTCGGGTGAATTTCGGCCGATCTTTGGTGCGCCACACTCCGGGCTACGAATTCCAGACTTAGTTTTTCAAGCGAATTTAGGTCGGTCTTCAATGCACCATGCTTCGGGGTATGCATTCCAGACTTAGTTTTTCGGTGAATTTTGGCCGATCTTTGGTCCGCCACACTTCGGGGTGTGTGTTACAAACTTAGTTTTTTGTGCAAATTTCGGTCGGTCTTCAGTGCGCCATTCTTTGTGGTGCGCGCTGCAGTCATAATTTTTTGGGTAAATTTTGATCGGTCTTCGGTGCGCCATTCTTCGGGGTGCGCGTTCCAAGCTTACTTTTTTGGGCAAATTTCGCTGGTCTTCGGTACGCCACGCTTTGGGGTGCGCATTCTAGACTTAGTTTTTCGGGCGAATTTTGGTCGGTCTTCGATGCGCCAAGCTTTGGGGTGCGCACTCCAGACTTAATTTTTTGGGTGAACTTCGATCGGTCTTCGGTGCGCTACGCTTTGGGGTGCGCGTTCCAGACTTCATTTTTCGAGGGATCTTGTCCGGTCGTCTGTTCACCACGCTTCGGGGCGCACATTCCAAACTTAGTTTTTCGGGTAAATTTTAGCCTGTCTTCGGTGCGCCACGCTTCAGAGTGCGCATTCCAGACATAGTTTTTCGGGCGAAATTTGGTCTGTCTTTGGTGCGCCATGCTTCGGGGTGCGCATTCCAGACATAGTATTTCGAGCGAATTTTGGCCGGTCTTCGGTGAGCCACGCTCCGGGCTGCGTGTTACAAACTTAATTTTTTGGACGAATTTTGACCGGTTTTCGATGCGCCACACTTTGGGGTATGCGTTCCAGACTTAGTTTTTTGGGCGAATTTCGACCGGTTTTCGGTGCACCATGCTTCGGAGTGCGCATTCCAGACTTAGTTTTTTGGGTAAATTTTTGCTGGTCTTCTGTGCGCTACGCTTCGGGGTGCGCGTTCCAGACTTAGTTTTTCGGGAGAATTTCTGTCGGACAATGGTGCGCCACACATCAGGGTGCGCGTTCCAGACTTAGTTTTCTGGCGAATTTTGGCCGGTATTCGGTGCACCACACTTCAGGGTGCGCGCTCCAGACATAGTTTTTCTAGCAAATTTTGGTCGGTCTTCCGTGGGCCACACATCAGGGTGCACATTCTAGACTTAGTTTTTTGGGCGAATTTCGACCGGTCTTTGGTGCACCATGCTTCAGGGTGCGCACTTAAGACTTAGTTTTTTAGGTGAATTTTGGCTAGTTTTCAATGTGCCACACTTCGGGGTGCGCGTTCTAGACTTAGTCTTTCGGGCAAATTTTGGTCGGTCTTCGGTGCGCCATGCTTCGGGGTCCGTGCTCTATCTTAGTTTTTCGAGTGAATTTAGGTTGGACTTCGATGTCCACGCTTCAGGGTGCGTGTTCCAGACTTAATTTTTTAGGGGATTTCGTCCGGCCTTCTGTGCGCCACGCTTCGAGGTGCGCGTTCCAGACTTAGTTCTTTGGGCGAATTTCGGTCGGTCTTCGGTGCGCAACGCTTTAGGGTGTGCATTCTAGACTTAGTTTTTTGGATGAATTTCGATCGGTCTTCAGTGCGTTATGCTTCAGGGTGCGAGTTCCAGACTTAGTTTTTTGTCAGAATTTTGGCCGGTCATCAGTGAACCACACTTTCGGGTGTGCGTTCCAGACTTTGTTTTTTGGGCGAATTTCGATCGGTTTTGGTGCGTCACGTTTCGGGGTGTGCGTTCCAGACATAGTTTTGGCCGGTCTTTGATGCGCCACGCTCAGGGCCGCGCATTCTCGATATAGTTTTCGGGCGAATTTTGGCCGGTCTTCGGTGCGCCACGCTTCGGGGTGCGCGTTCCAGACTTAGTTTTTCGGGCAAATTTTGGCCAATCTACAGTACGCCATGCTTCGGGGTGTGCGTTCCAAACTTTGTATTTCGGGTGAATTTTGGCCGGTCTTCGGTGTGCCACGCTTTGGGGTGCGCATTCCAAACATAGTTTTTCAGACGAATTGTGGCCGGTCTTTTTTCGAGCAAATTTTGGTCGGCCTTCGGTGTGCCACACTTGGGGGTGCGCATTCCAAACTTAGTTTTTTGGACGAAATTTGGCCAGTCCTCGGTGCGTCATACTTTGTTGTGCGCATTCCAGACATAGTTTTTCGGGTGAATTTCTGTCGGTCTTCGGTGCGCCACGCTTCGGGGTGCGCGTTCCAAACTTAGTTTTTCGGGTGAATTTCTGCCGGACATCGATGCGCCACGCTTCAGGGTGCGCGTTCCAGACTTAGTTTTGCAGGCAAATTTCGATCGGTCTTCGGTGCGCCACGCTTTGGGGTGTGCATTCCAGATTTAGTTTTTCGGGCGAATTTCTTTCGGTTTTCGGTGTCCCATTTTTCGGGGTGAGCGCTCTAGTAATAGGTTTTTGGGAAAATTTTGGCCGGTCTTCAGTGCGCCACGCTTCAGGGTTCGCGTTCCAGACTTAGTTTTTCGGGCAAATTTTGGCCGATCTTTGGTGCGCCACACTTCGGGGTACGCGTTCTAGACATAATTTTTTGGGTGAATTTTGGTCTTTCTTTGGTGTGCCACGCTTCGAGGTGAGCGTTCCAAACTTTGTTTTTCATACGAATTTTAGCCGATCTTCGATGCGCCACACTCTAGGCCACGTGTTCTAGACATAGTTTTTCGAGCGAATTTTGGCCGGTCTACGGTGCGCCACGCTTCGGTGTACGCATTCCAGACTTAGTTTTTCACATGAATTTTAGCCGATCTAAGGTGCGCCACGCTTCGTGATGCGCATTCTAGACTTTGCTTTTTAGGCGAATTTATGTCGGACTTTGGTGTGCCACGCTTCAGAGTGCGCATTCTAGACTTAGTTTTTCGGTTGAATTTATGCCGGTCTTCGGTGCGTCACGATTCGGGGTGCACGTTCCAGACTTAGTTTTTCGGGTAAATTTCTGCCGGACTTCGGTGCGCCACGCTTCTGGGTGCGCGTTCCAGACTTAATTTTTCAGACAAGTTTTGGTCAGTCTTCGGTGCACCACGCTTCGGGGTGCGAATTCCAGACTTAGGTTTTCAAGAAAATTTCGGCCGGTATTTGGTGTGCGTTGCTTCGGGGTGTGCATTCTAAACTTAGTTTTTCGAACGAATTTTGGCCAGTCTTCGGTGCGCCATGCTTCGGGGTGAACACTCTAGACTTAGTTTTTCTGCTGAATTTTGGTCGATCTTCGGTGCGCCACGCTTAGGGGTGCGTGTTCCAGACTTAGTTTTTCGGGCAAATTTTGGTCGGTATTCGGTGCGCCACGCTTCAGGGTGCGCGTTCCAGAATTAGTTTTCCGGACAAATTTTGATCGGTCTTCGGTGTGTCACGCTTCGGGGTGTACGTTCCAGACTTAGTTTTTCGAACGAATTTTGGCTGGTCTTTGGTGCACCATGCTTCGGGGTGCGCACTTCAGACTTAGTTTTTCAGGTGAATTTTGGCCGGTCTTCGGTGCGTCACGCCTCGAGGTGCGCATTCCAGAGTTATTTTTTTGGACAAATTTTGGTCGATCTTCGGTGCACCATGCTTCGGGGTGCGCGCTCTATCATAGTTTTTTGTGTGAATTTTAACCGGTCTTCGGTGCGCCACACTTTAGGGTGTGTGTTCCAGACATTGTTTTTTGGGGGATTTCGTCCGGTATTTTGTGTGCCACGCTTCGGGGTGCGTGTTCCAGATTTAGTTTTTAGGTTGAATTTCTGCCGGTCTTTGGTGCAGCACGCTTCGGGGTATGCGTTTCAGACTTAGTTTTTCGAGCAAATTTCGATCGGTCTTCGGTACGCCATGCTTCGGGGTGCGTTCCAGGCTTAGTTTTTAGGGCAAATTTTGATCGGTCATCGGTGTGCCACACTTTCGGGTGCGCATTACAGAGTTAGTTTTCAGGCGAATTTCGGCTAGTCATCGGTGCGCCACGCTTCAGGGTGCGCATTCTAGACTTAGTTTTTTGGGCGAATTTATGCTGGTCTTTGGTTCACCACGCTTTGGGTGTGCATTCCAGACTTAGTTTTTCGGGTGAATTTTGGTCGGTCTCCGGTGCGCCATGCTTCGGGGTGCGCGTTCCAGACTTAGTTTTTCGGGAGAATTTCAGCCGGTCTTCGGTGCGCCATGCTTCGGGGTGCGCACTCTAGACTAAGTTCTTCGGGTGAATTTTGGCCGATCTTCTGTGCGTCATGCTTTAGGGTGCGCGTTCCAGACATCGTTTTTCGGGGGATTTCATCCGGTCGTCTGTTCGCCATGCTTCGGGGTGCGCTTTCCAGACATAGTTTTTCGGGCAAATTTCAGCCGGTCTTCAGTGCGTTACGCTTCGAGGTGCATATTCCAGACTTAATTTTTTGGGTGAATTTCGGCCGGTCTTCGGTGCGCCACGCTTCGGGGTGTGCATTCCAGACTTAGTTTTTCGGGTAAATTATGGTCGGTCTTTGGTGCACCACGCTTCGGGGTATGCGTTCCACACTTAGTTTTTATGGCAAATTTTGGCTCATCTTCGGTGCGCCACGCTCCAAGTTGCGTGTTCCAGACTTAGTTTTTTAGGCGACTTTCGATCGGTCTTCAGTACGCCATGCTTCATGGTGCGAGTTCCAGACTTAGTTTTTTGGGCGAATTTTGGTCGGTCATCGGTGCGCCACACTTACGGGTGCGCGTTCCAGACTTTGCTTTTTGGGCGAATTTCAATCGGTTTTCGGTGCACCAGGCTTCGGGGTGCGCGTTCCAGACATAGTTTTGGCCGGTCTTTGATGAGTCACGCTCAGCGCAGCGTGTTCTAGATAGATTTTTTCGGGTAAATTTTGGCCGGTCTTCGGTCCGCCACACTTCGGGCTGTGCGTTCCAGAGTTAGTTTTTTGGGTGAATTTTGGCTGGTCTTCGATGCGCCACGCTTCGGGGTGCGCGTTCCATACTTAGTTTTTTGAGCGAATTTCGGCCAGTCCTCGGTGCGCCACACTTCGGAGTGCGCATTCTAGACTTAGATTTTTAGGTGAATTTATGCTGGTCTTCGGTGCGCCACGCTTCGGGGTGCGCGTTCCAAGCTTAGTTTTTTGGGTGAATTTTTGTCGGACTTCGATGCGCCATGCTTCGGGGTTCGCATTCCAAGCTTAGTTTTGCTGGTGAATTTCGGTCGATCTTCGGTGCGCTACGCGAAAGGTGCGCATTCCAGACTTAGTTTTTTGGACGAATTTCTGTCGGTTTTCGGTGCGCTATTTTTCGGGGTGTGCGCTCCAGTAATAGTTATTTGGGTAAATTTTGGTCGGTCTTCGATGTGCCATGCTTCAGGGTGCGTATTCCAGACATAGTTTTTCGGGCAAATTTTGGCCAGTCTTTGGTGTGCCACGCTTTGGGGTGAGCATTCCAGACTTTGTTTTTCAGGCGAATTTTGGTCGATCTTCGATGCACCACACTTCGGGCCGCGTGTTCCAGACATAGTTTTTCAAGCGAATTTTGGCCGGTCTTTGGTGCACCACGCTTCGGGACGCGCGTTCCAGACTTAGTTTTTCATGTGAATTTCGGCTGATCTACGGTGCGCCACGCTTCGGGGTGCGTGTTCCAGACTTTGTTTTTCGAGCGAATTTTGGCCAGTCTTCGGTGCGCCACGCTTTGGGGTGCGCATTCCAAACATAGTTTTTCATGCGAATTTTGGTCGGTCTTTGGTACGCCACACTTCAGGCTGCGCATTCCAGACTTAGTTTTTAGGGCAAATTTTGACCGTATATCGGTGTGCCACGCTTCGGGGTGTACATTCCAGACTTAGTTTTTCGGGCGAACTTCGGCCAGTCCTTGGTGCGCCACACTTCGGAGTGTGCATTCTAGACTTAGTTTTTCGGGTATATTTCTGTCGGTCTTCGGTGCGTCATGCTTCGTGGTGCACGTTCCAGACTTAGCTTTTCGGGTAAATTTCTGCCAGACTTCAGTTCGCCACACTTCGGGGTGCGCGCTCCAGACTTAATTTTTTAGGAGAATTTTGGCCAGTCTTCGGTGCGCCAGGCTTTGGGGTGTGCATTCTAGACTTAATTTTTCGGGCGAATTTCGGCCAGTCGTTGGTGCGCCATCCTTCGATGTGCACGCTACAGTCATAATTTTTTGGGTAAATTTTGGCCGGTCTTCGGTGCACCACGCTTCGTGGTGCGTGTTCCAGACTTAGTTTTTCGGGTAAATTTTGGCCAGTCTTTGGTGCGCCATGCTTCGGGGTGCGCACTCCAGACTTAGTTTTTCGGGTGAATTTCGGCCGATCTTCGATGCGCCACGCTTCGGGGTGCGCATTCCAAACTTAGTTTTTCAAGCAAATTTCGATCGGTATTCGGTGCGCCATGCTTTGGGGTGCGCGTTCCAGACTTAGTTTTTCGGGCAAATTTTGATCGGTCTTTGGTGCGCCACGCTTCGGGGTGCGTGTTCCAGAGTTAGTTTTTCGGATGAATTTTGGTCGGTCTTTGATGTGCCACACTTCGGGGTGCGCACTTCAGACTTAGTTTTTCGGGTGAATTTTGGTTGGTCTTCGATGCACCACGCTTCGGGGTGCGTGTTCAAGACTTAGTTTTTCGGGCGAATTTTGGCCGGTCTTCTGTGCACCACACTTCGGAGTGCGCGCTCTATTATAGTTTTTCGTGTGAATTTTGGCTGGTCTTCGGTGCGCCACGCTTCGGGGTGCGTGTTCCAGACATTATTTTTTGGGGGATTTCGTCCGGTCTTCTGTGCGCCACACTTCAGGGTGCACGTTCGAGACTTAGTTTTTCAGACGAATTTCGGCCCATCTTCAGTGCGGCACACTTTGGGGTGCGCATTCCAGACTTATTTTTTCGAGCGAATTTCGATCGGTCTTCGGTGCGCCATGCTTCGGGGTGCGTTCCAGACATAGTTTTTAGGGCGAATTTTGGCCGGTTATCGGTGCGCCACACTTTCGGGTGCGCGTTCCAGACTTAGTTTTCGGGTGAATTTCAGGCAGTTAATGGTGCACCATGCTTCGGGGTGCGTGTTCCAGACTTTGTTTTTCGGGCGAATTTCGGTCGATCTTTGATGCACCACGGTTCGGGGTGTGCACTCCAGACTTAGTTTTTCGGGTAAATTTTGGTTGGTCTTCGGTGCGCCACGCTTCGGGGTGTGTGTTCCAGACTTAGTTTTTTGGGCGATTATCAGCCGGTCTTCGGTGAGCCACGCTTCAGGGTGCGTGTTCCAGGCTTAATGTTTTGGTCAAATTTTGGCCAATCTTCGGTGCGCCACGCTTCGGGGTGTGTGTTCCAGACTTAGTTTTTCGGGCAAATTATGGTAGGTCTTTGGTGCGGCACGGTTCGGGGTGCTCGTTCCAGACATAGTATTTCGGGCAAATTTTGGTCGGTCTTCGGTGTGCCACGCTCCGGGCTGCGCGTTCCAGGCTGAGTTTTTCGAGCGAATTTTGGCCGGTCTTCGGTGCGCCATGCTTCGGCGTACGCGTTCCAGACTTAGTTTTTCTGGCGAATTTCGGCAGGTCTTCGGTGCACCACACTTCGGGGTGCGCGTTTCAGATTTAGTTTTTCGAGTGAATTTTGGTCGGTCTTCGGTGGGCCATGCTTCGGGGTGCGCGCTCCAGTTATAGTTTTTGGGCGAATTTCGATAGGTCTTCGGTGCACCAAGCTTCAGGGTACGTGTTCCAGACTTTGTTTTTCGGGTAAATTTCAGCCGGTCTTCGGTGCGCCATGCTTCATGGTGCGTACTCCAGACTTAGTTTTTCGAATGAATTTTGATCGGTCTTCGGTGCACCACACTTCGAGGTACACATTCCAGACTTAGTTTTTCGGGCAAATTTCAGCCAGTCTTCGGTGCGCCATGCTTCGGGGTGCGCATTCTAGACTTAGTTTTTCGAGTAGATTTTGGTTGGTGTTCGGTGCGCCACGCTTCGGGGTGCGCATTCCAGACTTCGTTTTTCGGGGGATTTTACCAGTCGTCTGTTCGCCATGCTTCGGGGTGCGCGTTCTAGACTTAGTTTTTCGGGTGAATTTTGGTTGGTCTTCGGTGTGCCACGCTTCGGGGTGCGCATTCCAGACTTAGTTTTTCAGGTAAATTTTAGCCGGTCTTCGGTGTGCCACGCTTCGGGTGCGCGTTCTAAACTTAGTTTTTCGGACAAATTTTGGTCGGTCTTTAGTGCGTCACACTTTGGGGTGCGCGTTCCAGACATAGTATTTCGGGCGAATTTCTACCGGTCTTCGGTGCGCCACGCTTCGGGATGCGCATTCCAGAATTGTTTTTTGGGTGAATTTCGGCCAGTCTTTCGTGCGGCACACTTCGGGGTGCGCGTTCCAGACTTAGTTTTTTGGGCGAATTTTGGCCGGTTTTCGGTGCATCACGCTTCGGGGTGCGCATTCCAGACTTAGTTTTTCAAGCGAACTTTGGCCGGTCTTCGGTGCACCACGTTTCGGGGTGCACGTTCTAGACATCGTTTTTCAAGCGAATTTTTGTCGATCTTCGGTCTGCCACAGTTCGGGCTACGCGTTCTGGACTTAGTTTTTCATGCGAATTTTGGCCGGTCTTTGATGCGCCACGCTCCGGGCTGAGCGTTCCTGACATAGTTTTTCGAGCAAATTTTGGCCGGTTTTCGGTGCGTCACGCTTCGGGGTGCGCATTCCTGAATTATTTTTTCGGGCGAATTTTGACTTGTCTTCGGTGCTCCATTCTTCGTGGGGGCGCTCCTGTCATAGTTTTTTGGGTAAATTTCGGCTGGTCTTCGGTGCGCCACGCTTCAGGGTGCGCATTCCAGACTTAGTTTTTCGGACAAATTTTGGCCAGTCTTCGGTGGGCCACACTTTGGGGTGCACATTCCGGACATAGTTTTTTGGGCGAATTTCGATCGGTCTTCAGTGCGCCTCGCTTCGGGGTGCGCACTTCAGACTTAGTTTTTCGGGTGAATTTTGGTCGGTCTTCGGTGCGCCACGCTTCTGGGTGCGCACTCTATCTTAGTTTTTCGGGTGAATTTTGGCCGATCTTCGGTGCGCCAATCTTCGGAGTGCATGTTCCAAACTTTGTTTTTTGGGAGATTTAATCCGGTCTTCTGTGCGCCATGCTTCAAGGTGTGTGTTCCAAACTTAGTTGTTCAGGCGAATTTCGGCCGGTCTTCAGTACGCCACGCTTCGAGGTGCGTGTTCCTGACTTAGTTTTCTGGACGAATTTCGATCTGTCGTCAGTACGCCATGCTTCGGTGTACGAGTTCCTGACTAAGTTTTTAGGGTGAATTTTGGTCGGTCATCGGTGCACCACACTTTCGGGTTTGCGTTCCAGACTTAGTTTTTCGAATGAATTTCGGTCGGTCTTCAGTGCGCCATGCTTCGGGGTGCGCGTTCCTAGACATAGTTTTTCGGGTGAATTTTGGTCGGTCTTCAGTGCGCCACGCTTCATGGTGAGTGTTCGAGACTTTGTTTTTCAGACGAATTTTGGTCGGTCTTCGATGCACCACGCTCCGGGCTACGCATTCCAGACATAGTTTCTCGGGCGAATTTTGGTCGGTCTTCGGTGCGCCATGCTTTGGGGTCAAATTCCAGACCTACTTTTTTGGGTAAATTTTGGTCAATCTCCGGTGCACCACGCTTCAGGGTGAGCATTCCAGATTTTATTTTTTGGGCGAATTTTGGCCGGTCTTCGGTGCACCATGCTTCGGGGTGCGCATTCCAGACATAGTTTTTCAGGCGAATTTTGGTCAGTCTTCGGTCCGCCACACTTCAGGCTGAGCGTTCCAGACTTAGTTTTTCGAGCAAATTTTGGCCAATCCTCGGTGCACCACACTTCAGAGTGTGCATTCCAGACTTAGTTTTTTCGGTGAATTTCTGCCGGTCTTCGGTGCACCATGCTTCGGGGTGCGTGTTCCAGACTTAGTTTTTCGGGTGAATTTCTGTCGGACTTCGATGCGCCAGGCTTCAGGTGTGCATTCCAGACTTAGTTTTTCAGGCGAATTTCAGCCGGTCTTTAGTTCACCACGCTTCAGGGTGCATATTCCAGACTTAGTAGTTTTTCGAGCGAATTTCGATCGGTCTTCGGTGCGCCATTCTTCGGGGTGCGCGCTCCAGACTTAGTTTTTCAGGCAAATTTTGATCGATCTTCGGTCCGCCACACTTCGACCTGCACGTTCCAAACTTAGTTTTCTGGGTGAATTTCAGTCGGTCTTCAGTGCACCACGCTTCGGGGTGCGCGTTCCAGACTTAGTTTTTTGGACGAATTTCGGCCAATCCTCGGTGTGCCATACTTCGAAGTGCGCTTTCCAGACATAGTTTTTCGAGCGAATTTTGACCGGTCTTCGGTGCACCACGCTTCGGGGTGCGCTTTCGAGACTTAGTTTTTCGTATGAATTTCAACCGATTTACGGTGTGCCACGCTTCGGGATGCGCGTTCAAGACTTTGTTTTTTAGGCAAATTTTGGCCGATCTTCGGTACGCTACGCTTTGGGGTGCGCATTCCAGACATAGTTTTTCAGGCAAATTTTGCCCGATCTTCGGTCCGACACACTTCGGGCTGCGAGTTCCAGACTTCGTTTTTCGTGCGAATTTTGGCCGGTTTTCAGTACGCCACGCTTCGAGGTGTGCGTTCAAGACTTAGTTTTTCGAACGAATTTTGGCCAGTCCTCGATTCGCCACACTTCGGAGTGCGCATTCTAGACTTAGTTTTTCAGGTGAATTTCTGCCGGTCTTCGGTTCGCCACGCTTCGGGGTGCGCGTTCCAAACTTAGTTTTTCGGGTGAATTTCTTCCGGACTTCGTTGTGCCATGCTTCGGGGTGCGCGTTCCAGACTTAGTTTTTCAGGCGAATTTCGGTCAGTCTTTGGTGTGCCACGCATCGGGGTGCACATTCCAGACTAAATTTTTAGAGCAAATTTCGGTCGATCTTCGGTGCGCCATCCTTCGGGGTGCGCGCTCTATTCATAGTTTTTGCATAAATTTTTACCGATCTTCGGTGCGCCACACTTTGGGGTTCGCATTCCAGACTTAGTTTCTAAGGAATATTTCGGTCGGTATTCAGTGCGCCTCGCTTCGAGGTGCGCGTTCTAAACATAGTTTTTCAGGCAAATTTTGGCCGATCTTCGGTGCGCCACGCTTCGGGGTGCGCACTCCATACTTAGTTTTTCGGGTGAATTTCGGTCGATCTTCCGTATGCCACGCTTCGTGGTGCGCATTCCAGACTTAGTATTTCGGGCAAATTTTGGCCGGTATTCAGTGCGCCACGCTTCAGGGTGCGCGCTCCTGACTTAGTTTTTCGAGCGAATTTCGACCGGTCTACAATGCGTCACGCTTCGGAGTGAGCACTTCAGATTTAGTTTTCTGGGTGAATTTTGACCAGTCTTCGGTGCGCCACGCTTCAGGGTGCGCATTTCAGACTTAGTTTTTCGGGTGTATTTCTACCGGTCTTCGGTGTGCCATGCTTCGGGGTGTGCATTTCAGACTTCATTTTCCGGGCAAATTTCGACCGGTATTCGGTACACCACGCTTCGGGGTGCGCGTTCCAGACTTAGTTTTTCGGGCAAATTTCGATGTCTTCGGTGCGCCACGATTCAGGGTGCGCGCTCCAGACTTAGTTTTTCGGGAGAATTTCGGCTGGCTTCGATGCGCCACGCTTCGGGGTACGCACTTCAGATTTAGTTTTTTAGTTGAATTTCGGCCG
Organism: Chamaelirium japonicum; assembly: GCA_947650365.1. Classification (NCBI taxonomy): domain Eukaryota; kingdom Viridiplantae; phylum Streptophyta; class Magnoliopsida; order Liliales; family Melanthiaceae; genus Chamaelirium; species Chamaelirium japonicum. Next base: position 40,526,822 of record OX393555.1, on the reverse strand, counting down.
GTCTTCGGTGTACCACGCTTCGGGATGTGCATTCCAGACTTAGTTTTTCGAGCGACTTTTGGTAAGTCTTCGGTGCGCCATGCTTCGGGGTACGCGCTCTATCATAGTTTTTCGTATGAATTTTGGCCCGTCTTCGGTGCGCCTTGCTTCGGGGTTTGTGTTCTAGACATTGTTTTTTGAGGGATTTCGTTCGGTCTTCTGTGCGCCACGCTTCGGGGTGCGCATTCCAGACTTAGTTTTTCGGGCGAATTTTGGCCGGTCTTCGGTGCGCCACACTTTGGGGAGCACATGTTAGGATTGATGTGTTCTAAGCTTGTAAAACTTTATGTTTTGGTCTAATAAATAAATATTGATAGTTATTATATGAGATGCATATAGGTGCGTAACATAGTTACGTGTTCTTTTAAGAACAGAAAGCCATGGTTATATGGTAGTCCACTGAGTTGAAGACTGAGTGGATTGGTCCCATATAATCTAAATCAGTTCGCAGCTATGATCAGGTTGGTCGCCTCATCATGATAAGCTGTTGGGGATGACAGTTCATGGGAAGTCTTCACCATAGTCATCACCAGGCACAGTGTCTGTACGTGGCTGAACGGAACTAACACGGTGTACAGATCAGTGAGCAGACACTGGTACACTAAGCCGTGTTTCTGCTTACGATAAAACGGTCCTAAACCCTGAGGAACCACGTCTGATGGACTAACCAGTTGCGTGGTGCTTTGGCGCACCAATGTGTGAGGATCCGTATACTGTGATCCAAAACCACGGTGTACTGGGTTACCCGGCTGGTGTTGCATTAGCGTGTCACTCCTGCAGGCCATCCACACCCCTGAAGGGAGGTGCGTTCCTTGGTATGACTTACACTGTACCAAACCCAGGCCTACTGGTCATCAGTTTGACTATTGACCAGGTTCGATTACTCGATGGGGTAATCAGAGGTACGATGTATAGGTCAATCTTGAAGGAACCAAGTCATATGATCATTTGAGTCTGACGGTAGTCTCCACCGCTCGAAGTGAATCATGGCATCAAGTAGAGAGACAACGTGTTTACCACTATTAAGCGGAGAGCAGGGGTATGATGGAGAACATAGTAAGTCCGGGTGAATTGGAGTGCAGCCTACGTCGCATTCTGGATGGCCACACAGGTTAACTCGAGCTCAGAGGATCGATGGTACACTCGGGTAGTGTGTCGATCGAGCTTGAGTTGGAAGCCATGAACCCCGGTCCCTGATGGTTCCACCTTATCAATATTATGTACGGTTCTTGAACCATCTCCTCGGAACACCATAAGCATTAAGAGGAAGAGAGAAGTATACGCTCCGTGTGTGCTTGGCACTAGAGCACGGTAGATGTGTAACTATATGCGAGTACTACGGGGTATGCCCGAGACTAGTACAGAGGTGCAGGTAGTAATCCCTAGCCATAAGTGAACTTCGTTGCATAGGTGCGATGCACCGGGGTATGTTGCGAGTTGACTAGTTGACTTTGCTAGAGGCACCCTCTGGGGTCCTCAGTTAATAGTAAGGGAACTAGTAAAGAACACTTAAGTAGTGGCCACTAGGTCTTGCATACTAGAAATGGTCAAATTGAGGCTTCAGGGCGTTTTGGTAAAAACTCACTCTGCCGGACGTCACTTATGGCCGACCCTAGTAGTGGGAGACCATGCTAGGGCCGGCCCTATATTGTAGGGATGAGAATCCCTCATCAATAGGGCCGGCCATGTAGATAGGGATAGGGCTTTGAATTGGTCAAAACAAGCCCTAAAAAGTGAGAAAACGGATAGATATAAGAAGAGATAAAAGGGTGATATTCGGGAGATAATTATGGAAGGTTCTTATCCCCTTGGATCCTTATCCAAGGGGGTAGGCCGGCCCTATATAGGGGGCCTTATGGGTCCGGCCATATGGATGCAAAAACCGAACCCCCTCCCTCTCTCATCTTCCTCGATCTCTTTCCAATCTCTCTCTAGTTTCCTGCTTGCAACTTCGTCTTCCTCACGTGGAGTTTCGTAGAAGGAGAAGGGTCGTTCTTCGGAGGCACTCAGAGATTTGAGAGCGACGTTCCGTGCATCATGTGAGATCGGGTGAAGAAGAAGGCATCGTCTCTATTTATACCATCGGCTTCTTCGCGAACGATCTTCCGTCTCCATCGACAAAGAAAACAATTCTCCGCGGTTAAAAGATCCGCACGAAGGTATGAATAATCTAACACATAGATCTAGCGAGCATTATGATTTGCATGCATGCTAGGTAATCATTACGCTAGATTGCCGTTAGGGTGTTCGATTCACGTGCATACACATGCACACATATATATATTAGTTTCAATGAAAGTTTAAATCGTGTAACGTGCACCATGAACGATCTTTCGACCGCCAAATCGTTTTCGCTGCGAGTCTCTACCATGGAATTATTTCCAACAATTGGTATCAGAGCCGCATAAGTGGTGTGCGTTTCATGATTTTTCATGAAACCATCATGTGTGCGCATGATGAACGCGTGAGATCATCGGGGTTCTTACGCTTAGATCTTGCATATGTGTATATTGTGCTTGTTCTATGAATTGTTCTTGCAGGGCGCCACTATAAAATCTAGATCTATGTTTGTGCTTGCTAACGGGGGTCGGACCCCGAGTTAGCCATTGTCTGGATTTGCTCTCTATGTGTGTGGATATGTAATAGAGCCAAAGATTGGGCGAGTGATGAGGGTTGACCATCTGTTGGAATTGGATCCGCTTATCAGAGTCGCAGCGGAAGCAAAAGGTAGATCCGAAGATCATACGGTGTATGTTTCATTACAATTAATTCTACAAAACAATCTACATGCAAATCTATGATTTTAGCATATGTGCGGACACCCTAGAGGCATACTACGATCTACGGAAGACATGCATACATCTAGTTAGATATTTAGAATCATCATACCTTATGGATCTATGATCCGGAGATGACGGAACGATGAAGAACCGCACTTGAATCGCAAGGAAAACTGTCAGATAGCAACTTGTCCTTTGCGAATTGAAGAATCCTCGAAATCTCGTCTCTGAGTGCAAAGATTACGAGCCGACGGAGGAATCCATTGCGAAGATGATGGCAAGCCGCGAGATTTCCTCCTCCTCTTTCTCCTTTCTTCCTTCTCCTTTCCTTCCTCTTTCTTCTCCCTTCTTCTTCCTCTCTTTTCCTTGGCCGAAACCACAAAGGAGGAGGACAATGGGGGGGTTCGGATTTTAGAGAGGGGGAGCTCTAAAGGCCGGCCCCTCCCCCTCCCTATTACTTATAGGGCCGGTCTCCTAGTGCCTTGGGCAAGCTAGGGCCGGCCCTAATAGGATTAGGATGAGAGGGGTCGGTTGTTAGGGATTTCCAATGTCTATCGTGAAGCCTGGACGAAAACGCCCTTCACGAAAAGTGAAAAACTGAAAGAGAGACTGAGTGAGGTGCGCTACTCGGAATCGAGTTCCGTCAGCGCCTATGAGCTCCTGGAGTTACTCTGCTTATTCTGAAATCCATATTCAATGTGTTCTAAGCCATATTTATGTATTCACCAAAATACCCCTACGGCCCGTAACACATGTGAATTAGGTTCTTAGCTTCCGGGCTTGCGCTCCAACGCGCTACTTCGCATCCAACGTATCCATCTAGGTCAGGGAACAATTTCTATACGCAATGACAGGGTGGAACCTTCAGGGTTCGGGATCTCTAGCTCCAACCGGATCCCTGATTAACTGTTCCGGTGACACCGAAAGTTCCGTTAATCACCCTAATCCGATTAACCCGCGTAGCCACCCAGAGTGCGACGCGAGTTGAACTCTAGTGATCCTAAACTTATGTTACTCCCTCGTAACCCTGTTCTCTACTATACTCCAATAATCCTCAGTCCCTCCTATTACTGGTGCCATGATACGAATCGGGCGGTGGGGAACATCGTGAGATCCCGATCGATCATCTGACTAGGGTTTGATGACTTGTCATCTATAACACCACACACCTTCCGGTGCTATGCCTAGCATCCAGAACATCGTCAGTCATACTGACAACCACCAGGCCTGGGTTAACTATGTGGACAGATTGACTCATCAAAACGCACCCATCCAACACTGGACGTCGGATAACCTGTAGGGATTACATGTCACTCAAGCGCCAGCTGGGTAACCCAACGTACCCTGGTATTGGACTATGGAAGGTCCGCACATGTTGGCACATCAAAGCACCACACAACTGGTTGGCCCAGTGAACATGGCCCCTTAGGATTAAGGACAGATTATCTATAGTAGTAATATAGTTTATACACCAGTGTCTGAATCACTGAACTGTGCACCGTCTTGGCTCCTGTTCAACACGATCATCGTGATTGGTCAGGTGAATGGGAATCCCACGTTCCCATGGTGGAGACTTCACCACATCCTCTACCTGCCAACAGCTTGTTCTCGGTGAAGCGACCGGCATCACCTAAGCTGTGAACTAGTTCTAGGTCTACACAGAACTGATCCACTGGATCTCCCAAGCATGGATCCTCCATGCGCCTCAGTGGCCTACTGTGTTCCCTAGGGTCCTTTTATTATATAAGTATTATCTTATACCAGAGTAGTATTATAATTAAAGCAATAACCAAAGGCATCTTTATTAATATTAATACAGAAAATCCACGCTAAGGACACACGAGCTACAACACCATCCTCGGTTCCCATGGCCTTTTTCTTAGGCGTATTTTCTTTTCTCTCCAGGAAATTGTGTACGAGCGAGCACTTGCTCAAAGCGTACTAGACATTTTTCGGTTACAGATCGAGAAAAAAGATGTGCCAAAGAAATCCACCATCGGGAGCGTAAGCGGAACCCTGGAGGATGAAGACAATCCGGCAAAGTGTTCGCGAGCGCGATGGAGGAGCCGGACCGAGGGACCTTGCGAAGGAAGCTAGAGACCTGCGCTGTGCTAATTAGGTTTAGGGGTCGAACCCTTAACTTAATTCAGTTTTAATGGTTGCTTTATTCATTAGTTCTTTATGTTTCATATTGAACCCCGATGAGATAATGTGATTATCAGTTTTTAGAGGGATGCCTTTCCCCTCCGGTCCAAGCGACTGTTTGAGGATAGGATCCCGCTAGATGACATGTAACATCCCAAAATAAATTAATAATTTAAAGGTCATTATAAGACAATTTTTATAAGAAATTCAAAATAAAAATCGGACGGCACCATTACGTTTGTCTCATCAAAACGATAAAAAAACCTATATAAACTTTTGCGTTTTGAACTCATTTAAAGCATTTAAAAATTTAAAGAAAAAATTGTATATATGTATAAATATATATAGCCAATAGTAGGATTCGAACCAGGGATCCATTTAAAAGAATTTTAAACCTTTCTCCTCTAACCAAAAGTCTGTTAATCCTTTTCTATTCAAATACAAGGGAAATAATTGTTATATTAAACATGGGGAGACCAAAAGCCATCTCAACCGACGACCCTTCGTTTCCGATCGGACGGGAACAGTCGCGCAGCTGTAACAGTAACCGACGACCCTTCGTTTCCGATCGGACGGGTGCAGTCGTGCAGCGCAGTAAATAGCCATTTTGCAATTAAGACCTTGGGACTTTTGGTATTTCCCAAAAGTCCTATATAAACCCCCCCCCTCTCAACAAGAGATCTTCACTCAAGCCCATCTCGGGATCCGTACCACCTACCCCTAAAAACCCTTCCCCCTCGCCAACAACCACCGGCCGACCACAACCCGCCGTCGGCCACCCGCCGCCACCCGCCGCCGGCCAACACCGTTGGCCGACCGCCAATCGCCGTCGGCCGCCGGCTACCGCTCGCCGCCAGCCGCCCGTCGCCGGCAACCACCCGACGCTGCCAGCCTTCGCCGCCGCTGGCCGTCGCCTCCCGCCGCCGGTCACTGCCGCCTCCCAACACCCAACACCGGTTAGCTTTTAATAATTTATTTAATATTAGTATTCTGTGGGCCAAAGCCTAGTAACCCTAATTAATTATATGGGCCGAAGCCCATTAGAATCCACTACATTATATGGGCTGAAGCCCAGTTGAATCATTTAAACCCGTGGGCCGAAGCCCATTAAGCCCAAAGAAGTTATGATAAAACGACTCTGCCTTCATTAAACAGAAATGTTATTACTGTAAACAACCGGATCATTTTACTAAGGGCAGACCACCCAATTAAAATCCGCTAATGCCAACTATTTTGGCCATACTGGGAGCAAACGAACTCCGAATTGAGTTCCGTTTATGGCCACTGTTTCATAACAAAAAGTTCTACACAATGAATATAAATTTAAAGTATTTTAGAAATTACCCAAATACCCTTAAAGAATAAAAACCTATTAAGTTCACATCGGAAAACGTTTCGAAAAATCCTTGGAAAAGTTAGGATAAAAACTAACAGATTATAGTAACATATTTTCAGGTATTGACCTTCCTAAGGCTTCCTCATCAGGAGTAAGAGTCTGCAATGCTTCAGGTAGGGGATTTTAACTAAGTTTGTTCATGGTAAGTTTATGATATAGAATATCGGTAGATTGCTATAGAGTTGTAAGTTTTGAAATATGTGATCACTTGTTAGGGTGTGGGTCTAGCCTTGGGCAAGGCCAAAAAGTAACCTGGGGGTGGATCTAGCCCTGGCTGAGGCCAAAAAGTTACCTAGGTGTGGGGCTAGCCTAGTATGAGGACTAAAAGAACCTAGGTGTGGGGCTAGCCTTGTTGCGGACAAAAAGTACCCGGGTAAGGCTTGAGATTCCTACCCTGGCTGAGGGCCAAAAAGGGAATCGGGTGATCAATGTTTTTATTATTTACTATTCATAGTTATGTTCACTATTTTCAATACATATGTCTTAGCATGAATAAAACTAAGTCATTAGGTGAGTCCGTGGTTTAGACTCACCCCCCTACAGATGTCATGCACCCTACAGAGGTCGATCCTGTAGGACCAGAAGAAGGTAAGGAGCGAATGGAGAACGAACCAGAGGGAGTGGATGACCCACTCTACACACCTTTCTACGAGGATATTGGAGGAGAAATATGAAGCGTGGATGTTTAACTTAAGCCTTAGGCTTTTTATTATTCAACAAATTTATCAAACACTTATGTTATTGAATAAAGTGGCTCAGAAATTCCATATTTGATGAAATTTATCTATATCAAGTTTTTATTCCTAACACCCCAGTATTATACGGGTTGAATTAATCCGTAAAATATCGGGGCGTTACAACTTGGTATTAGAGCCTAGGTAATAGGTCCTAGGAGTTAAAAAAATTTATTAACAAGTAGGACATCGGTAGGGTAGTCACTCAAATTTAAAAATACTTATATTTACGAATTAAAGTTTTTTTTCTTTTAGCAGAAAAATGAAGTCGAAATTATCTGAAGGTAGCTCATCGGGAGTAAAGATGAAACCTAAGAAGAAAATCGTGAAGGCAAAGAAGGAGAAGAAACCGGTTACACCTATCAAAAATGAGAATGTTTTCTATAAACGTTACCGATGTATCTGTGGAAAAGTGGGCGATGAAAATCATTGTGAACACCCGATGTTTTTCAAAATAGTTGTTGGCTATATGTAGAATGACAAGAAAAGTATTAATAATGAATGAGCACGTTTTATCTGAGTTTGTGTTTGAAAAATTTTGTTTCTTTATATTTTTCAAAAATTATGAATTCACACGAAAACACTACTCCAAATGAAGACCTAACCAAGGTGTTAGGAGCTCTACACCAACTGATAGAAAGAATGAACTCCTCCAAGGATAGTTCAAGGATGGGAGTGGTCTTAAAAGAATTCAAAGAATTAGAACCCCCTGCTTTTAAAGGAGAACCGGATCCCCTGATTGCCGATAGGTGGCTCAAGCAGGTAGGGAAGATATTGGAAACGTTGAAGGCAAACGATGAATAGAAAGTCATATTAGCCACGTATATGTTAGAAGGAGAGGCAGATTACTGGTGGGACTCTGTCAAAAGAACTCAAGCTAGTTTCACCTGGGAAGAGTTTACAAAAGTGTTTTTAGAAAAATATTTCTCCGACGCAACCAGCGATAAAATAATTGCGAAATTCTTAGAACTTTAGCAAGGAAAACTTAGTGTTTCCCAGTATAAGGCTAAGTTCACTCTTTGCTCATTATCTTATAGCCACAGAAGAATTGAAGTCCAAGAGATTTGAACAAGGTTTGAATCCTCATATTCGAACCCGAGTGGCAGTACTTTGTATTAGAAACTATAGAGAACTGGTGCAGACAGCGATGGTAGCAGAGCGAGAATGGGAAGAAACTCGGAAGATATTTGAAAAGAATAGGGTGAAAAGGAGTGCACCAGCATTGGAGACAAACAAAAGACCAAGGATGCAAGAGTTTCCAGCAGGAAGGAATGGTTCTCAAATGGCTTCGGGACCTCGAAATTGCTTCATCTGTGGATCATGGGATCATTTTCAAAGGAACTATCCTCGTATGAATGGTAACGCTCCAACTAGACCTCCATTCAGAAATACTCTGTAAGTACCTGTGACTCGACCTGGTCAACTTCCAAAGGTGCCTGGAAAATTTTTGCTATATCTACGGAAGAAGAATCAAACGACGTCATTGAAGGTACGAACTACCCATTTCTAAATAGTAATTCCATAAAAAATAGATAAGTATAACCGAAAAAGAAATTTTTCGTAGGCACCATTCTTATTTATGGAAGTCTAGCTCGAGTAATTTTAGATCCGGGTTCGACACATTCATTTATATCCATTCACCTGGCTAGAGAACTACAATTGAAGACAGAACCGTTAGGGTATATACTGGCCATTACTACTGCACTTAGTGATACAGCCAAAACAAACAGAGTCTACAGAAACTGTGTACTAAGAGTTGAAGATGTGGAGTTAGTGGCAAATTTAATTCTACTGAAATTGGAGAAATTTGATATTCTATTAGGAATGGACTGGTTATCCAAATATAGGGCAATGATGGATTGTTACCGAAAGAAGGTTACTTTACAAATATCAGATAGTAAAGAAATAATATTTCGGAGAAAAAAATTCGGAAAGACGAGAGCAAAAGTTTGTTACTTAGCTCAACTTTTAGAAGAAGAGGTGAAGATTCCGATACAAAATACCACATTGGTAGTATCAGAATTTCCACAAGTGTTTCTGGAAGATCTTCCAGGATTGCCACCAAAAAGAGAAATAGATTTTTCAATAGAGTTGATACCTGGAGTGGCTCCTATTTCGATTGCCCCATATAGAATGGCACCTGTAGAACTAAAGGAGTTGAAGAAACAGTTAGATGAGTTACTTACTCTAGGGTTTATAAGATCCAGTACGTCACCATGGGGTGCACCAGTATTATTTGTACAGAAGAAGGATGGAACAAAAAGAATGTGCATCGATTATAGAAGGATAAACCAGGTGACTATAAAGAATAAATATCCACTCCCAAGAATCGAAGATTTATTTGATCAACTTAAAGAAGCAAAATATTTCTCCAAAATAGATCTTCGATCAAGATATCATCAGTTAAGGATCAAGGAAGAAGACATACCAAAGACAGCCTTCAAAACTAGATATGGGCATTTCGAATTCTTGGTAATGCCTTTTGGTCTCACAAATGCTCCTGCGGCATTTATGGATTTGATGAATCGAATCTTTAAAAACTTCCTGGATCAATTCGTGGTAGTATTTATAGATGATATTTTGATCTATTCAAAAACCAAGGAAGAACACGAAAAATATTTGAGATTGGTACTACAAGAGTTGAATCTTCATCAACTGTACGTCAAACTCAGTAAATGTGAATTCTGGATTACAAAAGTAAACTTTTTGGGACACGTAATCTCTCATGAAGGAGTTACAGTTGATCCAGTAAAAATTGAGGCAGTAGTAAATTGGAAACCACCAAGGAATATAACAGAAATCAAGAGTTTTCTAGGGTTAGCAGGATATTATCGCAGATTCATTCAGAATTTTTCCAATATCGCTGCACCTATAACTCAACTTACTAAGAAAGGGGTAAAGTATGAGTGGTCGGAATCTTGTGAGAATGCGTTCCAAGAATTAAAAACGAAACTCACTATAGCCCCGGTATTAACAATACCAGAAAGTGGGAAGAAGTACACACTTTACACGGATGCTTCTCACGTGGGATTAGGAGGTGTACTTATGCAAGATGGCCGAGTAGTGGCTTATGCTTCCAGACAATTAAAAACCCACGAAAAGAATTATCCTACACACGATTTAGAGCTGGCTACTGTCGTGTTCGCTCTAAAAATTTGGCGTCACTAGTTGTATGGAGAATAGTTTGAATTGTACTCCGATCATCAGAGTTTGAAATACATTAGCACGCAGAAAGATCTAAACTTACGGCAAATAAGATGGGTGGAATTATTGGTCGATTATGACTATAATTTTATTTACCACCCTGGTAAGGCAAATGTAGTAGTAGATGCCCTCAGTAGAAAGGGACAACTGGCCAATGTACTAGCCGATAAATGGCAGTGGGCTTGCACGTTAGAAAACGTTGATTTAATCACGCAAAACAGTTCACCACAGGCTTATCTAAGTCACCTCAGTGTTCAACCGGAAATGATAAAAGGAGTAATAGAAGCACAAACTTCAAATTCTGAATTGCAGGGAATTCGATACAAACTAGAAAATAGAGAAACTATAGAAAACTGGGCGCTCGGGTCGGATAATGGACTGAGATTTCGAGGCAGATTAGCAGTCACTGATACTCCTTATCTGCGACAAGATATATTAGCTGAAGCTCATCAATCAAAGTTTTCTATTCATCCGGGGGAGAACAAAATGTATCACAACCTAAAACGAAACTTCTGGTGGAGTGGAATAAAGAATGATGTAGCCCAATTTGTGTCAAAATGTCTCACTTGTCAAAAGGTGAAGGCTGAGCATAGAAGACCACCTGGGTTATTGCAACCTCTTCCTATAGCAGAATGGAAATGGGAACATATAACCATGGATTTTATGACAGGTTTTCCTACCACTAGGAGGGGAAATGATTCAATCTGGGTAATTGTGGACCGATTAACAAAGTCAGCCCATTTTCTACCCCGAAAAACAACTGCGTCCACTAGATATGATAGTACCTTATACCTGAAGGAAATTGTTAGACTCCATGGTATTCCGGTAACTATTGTGGCCGACAGGGATCCTCATTTTACCTCTAAGTTCTGGAGGAGTTTACAGAAAGCATTGGGGACAGAATTGAACATGAGTACTGCGTATCATCCTCAAACTGACGGACAATCAGAAAGAGTGATACAAATCTTAGAAGATATGCTAAGATCTTGTGTGATGGATTTCAAAGGTAGTTAGGAAGATTTTCTACCCCTGATAGAATTTACTTACAACAACAGCTACCAATCCAGCATACAAATGGCGCCTTTTGAAGCTTTATATGGGAGACCCTGCAGATCACCAGTTTGTTGGACAGAAGTAGGAGAGAAGAGTATTATGGAGTTGGAGATAATCCAGGAAACTACAGACAATATAAAAATTATTCGGGCCAATTTATTAAAAGCTCAGAGCAGACAGAAGAGTTACGCAGACAATTGAAGAATACCTCTCGGATTTGAGGTAGGAGATTTTGTTTTTCTAAAAATCTCACCGAGGAAGGGTATTCAGCGTTTTGATCTCAAAGGAAAACTTGCTCCCAGATATATTGGACCCTATGAAATATTGGGTAAAGCTGGACCAGTTGCATATCGACTGCCATTACCCATAAATTTGGCAAATATACATCCAGTTTTTCACGTGTCCATGCTTCGCAAGTATGAGCCGGATCCTTCTCACATTCTGAAAGATGAAGATATCAATATTCAATCAGATGTCTCTTACATAGAAATACCTGTGAGAATTTTAGACACCAAAGACAAAGAATTACGAACCAAGACTATTCGACTGGTAAACGTGCTATGGCAACATCACAACGAATAGGAAGCTACTTGGGAATTGGAGTCGGAAATACAAAAGCAATATCCACATTTGTTTAACAGCTAAGGTATGTACTCTAAATTTTGAGGACAAAATTTTTATTAGAGGTAGAGGATGTAACATCCCAAAATAAATTAATAATTTAAAGGTCATTATAAGAAAATTTTTATGAGAAATTCAAAATAAAAATTAGACGGCACCATTGCATTCATCTCATCGAAACGATCAAAAAACCTATATAAACTTTTACGTTTTGAACTCATTTAAAGCATGTAAAAATTTAAAGAAAAAATTGTATATATGTATAAATATATATAGCCAATAGTAGGATTCGAACCAGGGATCCATTTAATAGAATTTTAAACCTTTCTCCTCTAACCAAAAGTCCGTTAATGCTTTTCTATTCAAATACAAGGGAAATAATTGTTATATTAAACATGGGGAGACCAAAAGCCATCTCAACCGACGACCCTTCATTTTCGATCGGACGGGAACAATCGCGCAGCTGTAACAGTAACCGACGACCCTTCGTTTCCGATCGAACGGATGCAGTCGCGCAGCGCAGTAAATGGTCATTTTGCAATTAAGACCTTGGGACTTTTGGTATTCTCAAAAGTCCTATATAAACCCCCCCTCAACAAGAGATCTTCACTCAAGCCCATCTCGGGATCCGTACCACCTATCCCTAAAAACCCTTCCAACACCCAACACCGGTTAGCTTTTAATAATTTATTTAATATTAGTATTCTGAGGGCCAAAGCCCAGTAACCCTAATTAATTATATGGGCCGAAGCCCATTAGAATCCACTACATTATATGGGCTGAAGCCCATTTAAATCATTTAAACCCGTGGGCCGAAGCCCATTAAGCCCAAAGAAGTTATGATAAAACGACTCTGCCTTCATTAAACAGAAACGTTATTACTGTAAACAACCGGATCATTTTACTAAGGGCAGACCACCCAATTAAAATCCGCTAATTCCAACTATTTTGGCCATACCGGAAGCAAACGAACTCCGAATTGAGTTCCGTCTACGGCCACGGTTTCATAACAAAAAGTTTTATACAATGAATATAAATTTAAAGTATTTTAGAAATTACCAAAATACCCTTAAAGAATAAAAACCTATTAAGTTCATATCGGAAAACGTTTCAGAAAATCCTTGCAAAAGTTAGGCTAAAAACTAACAGATTATAGTAACATATTTTCAGGTATTGACCTTCCTAAGGCTTTCTCATCAGGAGTAAGAGTCTGCAACACTTCAGATAGGGGATTTTAACTAAGTTTGTTCATGCTAAGTATATGATATAGAATATCGATAGATTGCTATGGAGTTGTAAGTTTTGAAATATGTGATCACTTGTTAGGGTATGGGTCTAGCCCTGGCCGAGGCCAAAAAGTAACATGGGTGTGGGTCTAGCCCTGGCTGAGGCCAAAAAGTTACCTAGGTGTGGGGATAGCCTAGTCTGAGGACTAAAAGAACCTAGGTGTGGGGCTCGCCTTGTTGCGGACAAAAAGTACCCGGGTAAGGCTTGAGATTCCTACCCTGGCTGAGGGCCAAAAAGGGAATCGGGTGATCAATATTTTTATTATTTACTATTTATAGTCATGTTCACTGTTTTCAATATATATGTCTTAGCATGAATAAAACTAAGTCATTAGGTGAGTCTGTGGTTTAGACTCACCCCCCTATAGATGTCATACACCCTATAGAGGTCGATCCTGTAGGACCAGAAGAAGGTGAGGAGCGAATGGAGAACGAACCAGAGGAAGTGGAAGACCCGCTCTACACACCTTACTACGAGGATGCTGGAGGAGAAATATGAAGCGTGGATGTTTAACTTAAGCCTTAGGCTTTTTATTATTCAACAAATGTATCAAACACTTATGTTATTGAATAAAGTGGCTCAAAAATTCCATATTTGATGGAATTTATCTATATCAAGTTTTTATTCCTAACACCCTAGTATTATACGGGTTGAATTAATCCGTAAAAAATCGGGGTGTTACATGACGCCTATTATTTAGTTGATTTTTGATGTTAGTGGGATCCCATCACATATGGTTATGCCACCATTAGGTCAACACCCGACTAGTCGGGTGTGCCTATTTGGCCAGCATCGAAACCTAAAATGAGATAGAGATCTATTGAACATCAATTGTCAAATTTATAAGCGACGCACCATGACTAGTGGGAGTCCTTTCCAGTATGTCTGACTTTAGGCTAAGCTCCAGAGCATTAGCGTGATAACCAATTTTGCAAAGCATCGATATTCTCAGAATATGTAATATGACCCTTGAATGGAGAAATCCACTTGAGGCAGGGACTATGATATTCCGAGAATGATTAATACTAGGCGAACGGCTTGAAGCGTTAGTGGGAGCATGGTGTGACCAGGGTCTAGTATATAGGAGGTCGCTACCTTTGCATTTGTATAAATTCATACTCGTAAAATAACCCTTAAATTTTATAAGAGATGTAAGAGAGGACTTTTAGAGATCCTCTGACCTCCACGGCTAATCACTTCATGCTCGGGTAGGAGGGCATAACTCAATAACCCCCTCGGGTGAGAGTTGTGTTTTTTCTATGCCAAGCTACTTAGTGATCTCCTTCGGGATATAGCGGTTACGGTGCCAAGTGTTCAGGCTTTACTCACCCTCGTGGGGGCCGTTAGAACTCCAGTGCCGTAATTGCCTAGGCTTGTGGGTAAGCATCCTAAGTACACGTGAGGTATTCGTTGCGAAGACAACGGTGATCACATGGTACTGGCCAAAAGATAACCATGGTTCATCAAAGCCCTTAGTTGGCAGATTTGGATAGGGTCAAGGGAAAGACCCGTGTAAGCGGAAGACCTGCATACTGCCCCCTCGGACAGGTGTAGCCGATTCTGAAATCTTACATACATGGTTAATTAATCCATAGAGATGGCTTCGTTTGAGGGTAGCGTTGACATATGGATATAATTAGCTTATTTTAAAAATCAATAAAATAAGTTTTCATGGATTCTCATTATTTAATCTTTTATTTTCAGATGACCAAGTTTGACCCCCTGTCCGCTATCCTAAATGACCACAAACTTACCGGTCCTAACTATGAGGACTGGAAGCGCAACCTGTACCTGGTCTTAAGGATTGGTAAACAGATGACAGCCCTGAATGACCCTGAGCCAGATTTGTCAGGACCCGATGCCACAGAGGCACAGTTAAAGGCGTTCACTGACTGGAAGGAATATAATGAAATATGTAAATACTATATAATAGCATCATTGCAAACAACTTTGCAGAAGCAAGTCGAGGAGATGCTTGACGCTTCTGACATGATGTTGTATCTGAAGGAAATGTTTGAAGGTCACAATCGCGTTACGCGATACCTTACCATCAAGAAACTCGTCGGCACTAAGATGTCTAATGGGATGCTAGTTCGGAAACACATGATGAAAATATTTGGGTTCCAGAACAAACTAGCAACCATGGACATTGTGCTAGAAGTCGAGGTGATGACAGACATCTTCCTTTCGTCACTGTCTGGAGCCTTTGAAGGCTTTGTCACCAACTTTAATTTGAACAAGTTGGATATGAAAAGTGCAGAGCTTCTAGGAGCTCTCCAGGCAGCTGAGGATGGCTTCAAGTAGAAGGGCGAAGCACTTCACGTGCAACGCAGATCCTTCAAGAAGTCTGGTAAACCTCAGGGCAAGAAACATAAGAAGAAACCTAAGTCAGCGCCTGTGCAGGACTCTGCTGGGGCCTCTGGGTCTGGCGAATCAAAGAAACCGGGCACAAAGTGTTTTCGGTGTGGCCAGAAGGGTCATTGGAAGAAGGACTATAAGAAGCCCCAGAATGCTGGTGAAGGTAATCTACAACTCCTAGTTGTTGAATTATTTCTTTCGAGTAATAGTTCTTTTGCTAGTTGGATTGTGGATTCAGGATCCACTAACCATGCCTGTAACTCTCTTCAGGGGTTTCGGGAAAGCAGAAGGTTGCTTGATGGAGTGGTGACCTTAAGCATGGGAACAAAGGCCGTGGCTGCTGCTGAAGCTATTGGAGATGTTAATCTTAGTTTTTTGAATAATAAGACTTTGACTCTAAGAGATGTTTTTTAGGTACCGTCCTTGAGACGTAATTTGATTTATGTTTCTTCTTTAGTTAATGAAGGTTATTCAGTTTATTTTGATGCTTATGGTGTATCGTTTAAGCTGAATGAAACTTTTATAATAAGAGGAATGGTTCAGAATCATCTCTATGTTGTTAGTCCAAAATTTGAAAAAGATAACATAATAACTTCAGTATTTAATGTTAATTCATCTAAGCGTAAAAAAAACCTTCAGAGAATTTAACCCAATTATGGCACTTACATCTTGGCCATATTGGTTTAGACTGGATCCACAGGTTGGTAAAGGCTGGGCTTCTGGAAATAGATCCTATAGAGATCCTTCCCACCTGTGAATCCTGCCTGGAAAGCAAGATGACCAAGAGGGCCAAAGGCAAAGGAGTAAGAGCTACTGAGGTATTGGAGTTAATCCATTCAAATGTATGTGGACCCATGAGCGTAAGGGCGATAGGAGACCATGAGTACTTCATCACTTTTACTGATGATTACTCAAAATATGGTTACATTTACCTAATGCATCGGAAGTTGGAATCCTTTGACATGTTCAAAGAGTTCAGGGCTGAAGTAGAAAAGCAGACAGGTAAATGTATAAAAACCCTTCGATCTGATTGAGGAGGGGAATACCTATCTGACGAGTTTCTAAGGTATTTGGTGGAGCATGGGATAACATCCCAGTTAACTGCTCCAGGTACCTCATAACAGAATGGAGTTTCTGAGAGAAGGAATCGAACCTTGTTGGACATGGTTCGCAGCCTGATGAGTTATGCCTGTTTACCAATGACTTTTTGGGGATATACCCTTCAGACAGCAGCATATGTTCAGAACCACATTCCGTCTAAATCAGTGCCTCAGACCCCTAGAGAACTGTGGTCAAGGCAAAAGCCAACACTACAGCATTTCAGAATATGGGGATGTCCTGCACATGTGCGGATAGACAAGAGAGAAAAGATGGAGCCAAAGTCCAAAGCATGTCTATTTGTAGGGTATCCCAAAGAGACTAAAGGTGGACTATTTTATGATCCTGAGGAAAAGAAGGTAATCGTTTCAACAAATGTCATTTTCCTAGAACATGATTATATTATGGACCATAAGCCTGCTAGTAAGGTAGTTCTGGATGAGCTGCTGGGTACTAGTGTAGATAGCGCATCCGAAAGCATAGTGGGAGCTGACATCACTGACACTAATATACCAGAAACTGTAGAACCTATTCATCATGTAACATTACCACCACCTCGTCGCAGTGGGAGAAGCATCAGAGCTCCTGACAGATACTATGGAGAAACCTTATTGATTGATCCAGAAGGTCAGGAGGATGACCCACTGAGCTACGATAAGGCAGTGGGAGCTTCTGACGGCTCTGACTGGCATAAGGCTATAGAGGCAGAAATTGTATCAATGTCCCATAACGTTGTCTGGACTCTTGTTACACCATCATCCAATATTAAACCTATTGGGTGTAAGTTGGTATATAAAAAGAAGAGAGGATCCAATGGAACTATTGAGACTTATAAAGCTAGATTAGTTGCCAAGGGTTATACCCAGAGGAAAGGAATCGACTCTGACGAAACCTTCTCGCCTGTAGCTATGATAAAGTCTATTCGGATCCTCCTATCTATTGCAGCTCATTATAACTGGGAGATCTGGCAAATGGATGTCAAGACAGCATTCCTCAATGGGAATTTGGAAGAAGACATTTATATAATGCAGCCACCAGGTTTTGAGACAGAGGATCAGGAACATCTAGTTTGCAAGTTACAGAAGTCCATTTATGGACTAAAGCAAGCATCTAGAAGTTGGAACATTCGTTTTGATCAGGCAATCTAGTCATATGGATTTACTCAAAACGAGGATGAACCATGTGTATACAAGAGAAGTGATAAGACTACAGTGGTATATTTGATACTTTACGTAGACGATATTCTGCTCATTGGGAATGATGTTGGAACATTATCAACGGTAAAGGTCTAGTTGTCAACACAGTTCGATATGAAAGACCTAGGTGAAGCGAGTTATGTTTTGGGGATCAAGGTAACACGAGATCGCCAGAACATGATTCTCTCGCTGTCACAGGCCACGTATATAGATAAGGTTATGGCTAGGTTTTACATGCAAAACTCTAAGAAGGGTTTTGTGCTATTTAAACATGGCGTAAAACTGTCTAAGGATCAATGCCCTAAGACACCTGAGGAGGGAGCAGATATGCAGAAGATACCTTTTGCTTCGGCATTAGGTAGTCTAATGTATGATATCCATTGTACAAGGCCAGATATCTATTTTGTAGTAGGCATGATGGGTCAGTTTCAGTCGAATCTGGGTCCAGATCACTGGGCAGATATGAAGTGTATACTCAAGTACCTTCGTAGAACAAGGGACTATGAGTTGGTTTACACTGCACAGGAACTGACGCCAATTGGATACACAGATTCTGACTTTATGTCAGATTTAGAATCCAGAAAATCGACATCAGGTTTTGTGTTTATGTTAGGAGGAGCAGTGGTTAGTTGGCAGAGTGTGAAGCAGAAATGCATCGCAGACTCTACCACAGAGGCTGAGTACGTTGTAGCGTGCGAAGCAGCCAAAGAGGCGGTATGGCTCAAAAAATTCCTTACAGATTTGGGGTGCATACCAGAGGCCCAGTTACCTATTGTGCTTTACTGCGACAATAGTGGGGCGATAGCACAAGTAAAGGAGCCAAGACATCACCAGAAGGGAAAGCACATCGAGCGCAAATTCTACTTGATTCGGCAGTTTCAAAAGCAAGGGCGAGTAGCGGTGATACAGATTGCATCTACAGATAATGTTGCTGATCCTTTCACCAAGGCAATACCTACCAAGGCATTCGAGCGACATGTGGACGCGATGGGAGTCAAAACCATTTTGCTTCGCTAGACCAAGTGGGATTGCTAGGATTAATGTGTTCAAAGCTTGTAAAACTTTATGTTTTGGTCTAATAAATAAAGATTGATAGTTATTATATGAGATGCATATAGGTGCATAACATAGTTACGTGTTCTTTTAAGAACAGAGAGCCATGGTTATATGGTAGTCTACTGAGTTGAAGACTGAGTGGATTGGTCCCATATAATCTAAATCAGTTCGCAGCTATGATCAGGTTGGTCGCCTTATCATGATAAGCTGTTGGGGATAACAGTTCATGGAAAGTCTTCACCATGGTCATCATTAGGCACAGTGTCTGTGGCTGAACGGAACTAACAAGATGTACAGATCAGTGAGCAGACACTGGTATACTAAGCCGTGTTTCTACTTAGGGTAAAACGGTCCTAAACCCTGAGGAACCACGTCTGATGGACTAACCAGTTGCGTGGTGCTTTGGCACACCAATATGTGAGGATCCGTATGCAGTGATCCAAAACCACGGTATACTTGGTTACCCAGCTGGCGTTGCTTTATCGTGTCACTCCTGCAGGCCATCCACACCCCTGAAGGGAGGTGCGTTTCTTGGTGTGACTTACACGGTACCAAACCCAGGCCTGGTGGTCATCAGTTTGACTGTTGACCGGGTTCGATTACTCAATGGGGTAATCAGAGGTACGATGTATAGGTCAATCTGGAAGGAACCAAGTCATATGATCATTCGAGTCTGACGGTAGTCTCCACCGCTCGAAGTGAATCATGGCATCAAGTGGAGGGACAATGTGTTTGCCACTACTAAGCGGAGAGCAAGGGTATGATGGAGAACATAGTAAGGTCGGGTGAATTAGAGTGCAGCCTGCGTCGCACTCTGGGTGGCCACACAGGTTAACTCGAGCTCAGAAGATCGATGGTACACTCGGGTAGTGTGTCGATCGAGCTTGAGTTGGAAGCCTTGAACCCCGGTCCCTGATGGTTCCACCTTATCAACATTATGTATGGTTCTTGAACCATCTCCTCAGAACACCATAAGCATTAAGAGGAAGAGAGAAGTATACGCTCCGTGTGTGCTTGGCACTAGAGCACGGTAGATGTGTAACTACATGCGACTACTACAGGGTATGCCTGTGGGTGCAAATTTTGGCAGAAATCTACCAACCACGGGACCCACCGGCCCTGCCTGGTAGGCCCACGAAGACTACCACGGGACCCACCGGCCCTGCCTGGCGGGCCCACGAAGACTACCGCGGGACCCACCAGCCCTGCCTGGTGGGCCGACGAAGACTACCGCGGGACCCACCGACCCTGCCTGGTGGGCCCATGAAGACTACCGCGGGACCCACCGGCCCTGCCTGTGGAATCCCCAGAAGACAGCAGTAGGACCCACCAACTCTGTCTAGAGAAACTTCCAGAAACAACCAGAAACCGCCATTTACCCCGAAATTCCTCTTCGAGAATTCTATAAATAGCAGACCCTTCGAATGTAAATTGATCCGATTTCCAGTTCTGAGATCTGATTTTCAGAAACCAGAGCTCTGGAATTTTCTAACTTCCTATCCTTCACCTCTTCTTGATCTTCTTCTTCTCGTTGAAGAGATCGGAGAGGCTTCAGTGATACTCGGTCTGTCGAGATCACTTCGAAAAAAGAGTTAGTGAATTCGGGTTGCTCCCTATAGCACGGAGATGTAGGCTTCGGCTGAACTCCGAGATCACATCTCGTGTCAACTCTCTGATTGCATCTGTCTCTGTTTATGTATTGAGAACGGCAACTCTAATCAACAGATCGAACAACGATCTTCGACTTGAACCTCAATTGACTGGTGCGGCGAAGTCTTCGGGTCAGCACGAAGATTTTCCCCCACAGTTTAGTGCTGTCTGTGGGATTGAACGAGAAGCCAAGTTTGCCCTACAACAAGTCAGATCGGTTGAGCAGACAACCGATCAGACTTTCTAGCCCCTTCGGTTGAACAAACAACCGTTAGGATGTCGACACTCTCGTTGCACCCTTCGCTCTCTAAATGACGAGGACGAAGCATCAGGGTCAACTAGAAGGAAGTAACACACATCAAGCTCGTCCTGAGACTCGTTCAATGAGTCAAAGGCTCAACTTTGGACAGCCCCTTACTTTCTCCGATATGGGTGCTCGTTCAGGCAGCGGGAGATCGGTTGATCGACCGATCCCTCAACCCCCTCGACAATCAACAGGGCAAACTGCCCCTACTCCTGCTGAAGACCCGCCATCCACATACCAAATTTCGGCGGTTGACTTCCAATTACTACAACTAGCTAAGCAGAATGCCACCCTCACCGTTGAGAGGGACGCTCTCAAGAAGGCAGCCTCCGAGGCTGGGATTATTCTCCCTATCCCCTCGACTAACGAGAGGGTCGATCTACCATGACAATCGATTCACTCTGAGCCTTGGAGATCAATGGGCACTGCTGCCCTCGAGAGGATTCGTCGCGACCCAACTCCCTCTGCTACCCCGTGGAAACAGAGTGTGTGGGAGTGCATCGACGATGAGTCCTCCCAATCCTCTTCCGGTTGCAACTGCTCCAAGAGGACACCTTCAAAGCCCGACATACCAAGAAAACACCAGATGAAAGGGGCTCCCTCAAAGAGTAGAGTTTCTCCATCCATTCCGCTTCAATATGGACTCGGATCGGACCTTCGTCACCGACTACAACCGGCAAACACTCAAATGCCCGAGCATGACCTTGCGATCTTACCTCTTGACCTGCATCCAGGTCGAGGGCATGGTCGTAGGGAGGGATACTCCTCCACCGGACCTCTCCATCGGAGTCTGTTCGAGTCAACATTTCCAAGGGGATGGAGAACTCTCACTCTCCCCAAATTCAATTGCATCAAAGAAGATCCAACTCTCCACGTACTCGCCTTCAAGCAAGCTCTGACGCCGCACGAAGAAGAAAACAACGTGCTCTGTCGCACCTTCGCAGGGAGCCTTGAAGAGCCATCCCTTGATTGGTACCATAATCTCCGAGCTGGGTCCATCACCCATTTCAATGTCTTGGCCAATTACTTCGTGCAGCACTACCAGCTGAACTTGAAGCCGGAGAAGAAACTTGATTCCCTCTATCGGCTGAGGATGGGCGCTGACGAGAGTCTTCGAAGCTTCACAAAGAGATTCTGCAACGAGCACGCTGCCCTCTCGGGGAGGCATTTGGATGATGAAGCTATCATGTTGGCTTTCAAGAATGGACTCCACTTTGACCTGCACATCTACAACGACTTCATTCGCAATCCTCCTCCTTCTCTAGGTTCAATGTTCGATCGAATCCAGAGAGAAATTGAAGTTGAAGACGATCAAGTTGCCCGAAAAGGGCGAGAGACGAAGAGGCTACCCGCCGAAAGGGAAGCTCCGAAGTATGCTGCCAAAGCTCACAACGCTGAGGCAGCAGCCCCCCCTGCCAACAAACGGTCAAGGAACGACGGACGTCGATCCCCGATGAAGACCACTTTCACCGAGTGGAATTTACCGATCGAGCAAATCCTCGACCGTATTCAACATGAGGAATTCCTCAGGAGGCCTAATCCGCTGCAGCCCGACACCAAAGTCACTGCAGACAAAACCGTTTATTACGACTTCCATCGAAGTTATGGCCATTCCACCGATCGGTGCTATCAGCTGAGATTTCATCTCCAAGACTTTCTGCGAGAAGGTCATCTCCAGGAATTCATCAAAGGCGGACAAGATCAGCGTAGAACCTCCGCAAAGGGGAAAGAGGCTTGCTAGGTCCATCAAATCTCTTCCAATCGACCACCTATCACTGTTAATGCCAACGTCTTTGGCATTCATGGGACATTGCACAATCAAGCGCTGACCGGGAAGGAAGTAGATCGGCAAGTTTGATGCATCTTCCTTGTTCGCTCTGCGGCGAACAAGGAGGAACCTGGATCGAAAAGCCTATCAAAGGTTTGGCTTGGCCCTCCATCGTTTTCAATGATACCGATCTTCAAGGAGTTCACACTCCACATCGAGACCCCATGGTCTTGAAGCTCCTCATCGATGGGAGCACTGTCAATCGAATCCTCATCGACACCGGGAGCTCCATCGACATTATGTTCTCGGATTGTTTCAAACGTCTGGGACATAAATATTCAAGCCTTGACGTCGTCCCAACGGTGATCACGGGCTTCAACGGCGAACAAAGCATCACGATAGGCGAATCAAGATTCACTCTCGACCTCAGCCGAGAAACTCGGGTCTCGGTGAGGTTTGCAATCGTCGAAGGGACGTCTAATTACAATGTCATCCTCGGTCAGCCATTTCTACATCAAATCAATGCCATCTCCTCCTCTTACCATCAACTCCTCAAATTCGTAACGGGAGAGGGTATTGTTTGTATACGAGGAGATCAACAAGCCGGGCAATCCTGTGAAGCAGCTACGGCAAAGACAGATCGTAAGATAAATATTGCTCCTCCAAAGCGACCACGAGATGAAGCCGGCCCTTCTTCCAAATAGCAACCAAAGGAGATCCCGCTGACCGAGCCTCCACCAATCGAGTGGGAGGCTTCACCTTCAATCGAAGAAATCATTCCAATCAATATCGGCAGTGGAGATCTCCCTCAAGAAACGTTCATTGGTACCGGTCCCAGCGACGCAGAAGCGCGAGACATAGTATCCTTCCTCCAGTCCAACATCGACATCTTCACTTGGTGCTTCGAAGATATGCCTGGGATCAATCCAGATGACGCCTACCATCGGCTCGCAATCAAAGAAGTGAAGCCTGTCAAGAAAAAGTCACGTATAATCCGACCAGAACTACAAGTTGCAGTTCAAGAAGAGATCAGTAAGCTACTCGCAGCAGGCTTCATCCGTGAAGTAGAGTACCCTACTTGGATCTCCAATATAGTTTCCATCCCAAAGAAGAATAGGAAGGTCAGAGTGTGCATCAACTTCACCAACCTCAACAAGGCTTGTCCCAAAGATCCATTCCCCATGCCAAGGATAGATAGGCTCGTCGACGCCACTGCTGGCCACGAGCTATTATCTTTCATGGATGGATACTCTGGGTATAATCAAATTCTGCTTCACTCAGACGATCAAGAGAAGACATGCTTTGTGACTGACCGGGGACTTTACTGCTACAACGTAATGCCCTTCGGCCTCAAGAACGCGGGATCTACCTATCAAAGGTTAGCCACAAAGATGTTTGAAGATTAGATCGGGCGTAACATCGAAGTCTACATCGACGACCTTCTCACCAAGAGCTCTACTTGAAAGAGCCATCAATCCAATCTGGCAGAAACCTTTCAAGTCCTTCGAAAATATCGCATGAAGCTCAATCCAGCCAAATGCACTTTCGGAGTTCAATCAGGCAAATTCCTAGGCCACCTTGTGACCAGGAGGGGCATCGAAGCCAATCCTGATCAAATTCGAGCAATCCTCAACATGCCGTCACCAACCAATCGAAAGAAAGTGCAATGCCTCACGGGAAGACTTGCTGCCCTCAATCGGTTCATCTTGAAATCTTCTGACAAGTACAAACCGCTCTTCGACAAGCTACGAAAGGCGGATACGTCTGGCTAGAGTCCAACTTACGAACAAGCCTTTCAAGACGTCAAGAGATATCTCGTGCGAGCTCCCATCCTAACAGCTCCACTTCCAAAAGAAGATCTCTGGCTCTATCTCGCCATCACCGATCAAACAATCAGTGTGGTTCTAGTCAGCAAAAGAGAAAGCATCAAACATCCGGTCTACTACATTAGCCATACGCTTCTCCCTGCTGAGACCCGCTACTCAAAGACGGAGAAGGTCATACTTTCCTTACTCACCGCATCGCATCATCTCTAACCCTATGTTGTCTCCCACCAGATCACAGTCATCTCAGAGCACCCACTCAAAGATATCATCGACAAGGCGGGTCGATCAGGTCGAATGACCAAATGGGTAATCGAGATGAGCGCTCTGGGGATCCAATTTGAATCTCGCACTACAATCAAGGGGCAAGCAATTGCTGATTTTCTAGCCGACTTTCCAGTTGAAGACCCCATAACTTGGGAGGAAGATGTCCATTCAATCCGGCTACAAAAACCGATCTAAGCTTTGAGGCTCCTGCCACAACACCAACTCCATGGAAGCTTTATACTGATGGAGCTTCAAGTGCGATCGGTTCGGGAACTGGGATAGTCTTGGTATCCCCCGAACTTGATCATCTTCAAAAGGCCACTCTCCTCGGATTCAATGCCACCAACAACGAAGCCGAATATGAAGCACTCATTTTCGGGCTCGAAATGGCTGAATCCCTGGAGGTGGATCGAATCATCGTCTACAGCGACTCCCAGCTAATCATAAGGCAAATCAACGGAGAGTACATAGCATGAGAAGAAAGAATGCAGAATTACTTGACCCTAGTGCGATGTCTTCAACAATGTTTTGCTAGTACCGAATTCATTCAAATCCCAAGGGCAGAAAATCAAAAAGCAGATGCTCTAGCCAATGCTGCTTCAGTTCTTGGAGATTCACTTGGAGAAATACAAATACAAATCGATTACCAAGAAGCGCCCAAGACCACCCCCGAGCAACAGATCTTCGCCACTACAGAAAGATCTGGGGGTGGAGAACAATTGGCCTCGAACCTTACCACCACAAATGAGCTCGATGATTGGAGACAACCAATCTTCGACTTCTTCAAACATGGCAAGGTGCCCAAAGATCCAAATCAAGTTTGAAGACTACAAAGAAAGCTTCCGTGCTATAATCTCCAAGGTGAAGATCTATATTTCAAGTCTCACAATGTAATAATGCTCAAATGTATTGGCCCTGAGCTAGCAAAGGCAATTCTGGTTGACATCCACTCCGGAGTATGCGGGAATCATTCAGGAGGAAGATCTCTCGAGGCCAAGACGAAGCTACAAGGTTACTACTGGCCCACTATGTCAAGAGACGCTCACCAAGTGGTTCAAAGATGTGAGCCTTGCCAAAGACATGCTCGGGCTATCCATCTCCCAACAGATGAGCTCCATCAATTGACAAGCCCATGGCCTTTCCATCAATGGGGGTTGGACTTCCTAGGTCCCTTCCCACCAACTCCAAGTAAGAAGAAGTATCTGCTGCTGGCCACAGATTACTTCACCAAGTGGGTTGAAGCAGTGCCACTCTTTCGAGAAACTGACGATGAAGTCATCAAATTTATCAGGCACAATATCTTCTCGAGGTTTGGCATGCCACAAGTCCTAGTTGCTGACAACGGAGCCCAATTCGACTCCGACAAGTTCCGGGAGTTCTACCTGAACAACAGAATCAAGCTTTTCTACTCAACTCCAAGGTACCCTCAATGCAATGGCCAAGCTGAAGCCTCAAACAGAGCTATTTTGGGTATACTCAAGAAGAAACTTGATAACAAGAAAGGATTATGGGAGCAAGTCCTACCAGAAGTTCTATGGGACTATCGAACAACTCCAAGAAGATCAACTGGGTTCTTACCCTTTCGTCTGACATACGGGTCAGAAGCAGTACTCCCAACAGAGAACATATCGAGTACTTTGAAGACCAGAGCAGTCGAAGAAGGCATTAATGAGGAGCTTCGAGTCAATGATCTAGATTTCTCTGAAGAACTACGAGATCAAGCATCCCTTCGTGTCACCAAGTATTAACAGAAGATCAAACAAGCCTACGATAAAAAGGTCTACAAGCGATAGTTCACAATTGGTAGCCTGGTCCTCAGACCAGTCTTCTACAACACGAAGGAGCATAGTAGTGGAAAACTAGCTCCCAACTGGGAAGGACCCTATATCGTCAAATCTGTAGGAGGCAAAGGTTCTTACCAGCTGATTTCGCCAAAAGGAAACAGACTACCACGAGCTTGGAATGCTAGACATCTCAAAATGTACTATCCATGATGTAAATTCCATGATGAATAAAGATCCCTTTCAAATGTTCAAATGTTCAAATGATCACTTCTCAGTTCAAATTCTGGAGCAGTTTCAAGTTATCCACATTCAAGTTCAAAATTATCTGCATTCAAATTACATGGTCGTTTAACAAGTTTGGGTGCTTGAGTTGCGACTCAACCCCTTACAGGCAGATGTTAAACGGTTTCGGGTTGTGATACAAAACAACCTTCAAGTCACTAGGTCAATTTAACATGTTTGGGAGCTTGTGTTGCGACACTACCCCTTACTTACAAATGTTAATGATCTTCAATTTCAATATCATCTAACAGGTTTGGGTGCTTGAGTTGCGACTCAACCCCTCATATTCAAATGTTAACGATTTCAAGTTGTGATACAACACAACCTTCAATTTTCAAGTTACTCAACAAGTTTGGGTGATCGAGTTGCAACTCGACCCCTTATATTCAAGTGTTTATATATTCGAACATTCCAACACCATCCAGAATACAATATTCAAAGATATTCAATGCAAGAGACAGGCAGTTTCTAACACCAAAAAGATATCTTTATTATCAAAAAGGTTTCAAGTACAGAAGTGAGCTTTTTACACGAAAAGAGTTTACGGGTACAACAACAAAAAAGAAGATAGAGCAAATCAAGGTTTGGCCACACTTGGAGCACGTGACCTCTCCCCTTCGGATCCACCTCGAGCCTTGCTCGCTGCAGAAGTCTTCGAAGATTGGACGCTGCTAGCATGAACCCTGAGCGCCTCCACCGCCTTCTCAGCCGTTGCCCTGAAGCACTCACACTCGGTGCGCTTATGCTCCAACTCCTTTTTGAAGGACTCTTCCTTGGCAGCGAAAGCAGCTTCCTTGGTAGCCAGGGTAGCTTCCTTTGCAGCAAGTCGATCCTTCAGCTCCTTTATTTCAGTTGCGCGCTCGATGGATAAAGTCTCGATCTTGTAGAAGCGGTTCTTCAACTCTTCGAGCTCGTGGCCTCGAGCAACGTAACCATCTTGCCAGCCCTTGCTTTCGAGCTTCTCCTTGCGAAGAGCCTCGATCTTGGCCTTCAAGGACTCCTTCTTTGAAGTTAGAATTTCCCTCAATTTCTCTCTCTCTTCGTTCGCTGCTTCAAGTTCAGCCGTCAAACGAGAAACTTCAGATGAAGCCTCCCACTCTCCGACCCTCTTGAAGAGCCTTGTACCGAACTTCAGAACAGCTGAATTCTGCAAGCAAACAAAAAGAGTTAGAAACATTTCTGAAGATACAACTCAAAGAATGAATTCAAGTTGATGCACTTACCACTACTTCAAGCCTATTGTAGGCCTCTTCGAGTGTAGCATCCAGAAGATTGCAGAGCCTCCGGATGATAGGAGTTGGGTGGTTGATGTCAACCTCACCCAAGTCCTTCAAAAATTGAGTCGTGCCAGTAGGAGCATCTGCAATCGACGCAAAAGTTCAAAGAGTTAGAATATTTCAAACATCAGAAGCACAATACAGTTCGAAAGAAGTGAACAAGGGAATACCTGTGGCATCGACTTGACGAGCTTTCCCCTTCCCATGGTCAGAGCTCTTACCCTTGGGGGCCGATTTCTCCTTGGCAAGGGTTATCTCTGGAGGAGGTTGGGGAGTCCCAGCCTCGACGCGGCTCCCTCCCTCCATTTGTGCGGGGGAAGGGATAACCCGAAGAGGAGTGATCTCCCCTTCTTCCTGCTGCCCACCAGGCTGCTCGAGGCTAGCCATGATGGCAGCCATCTCCTCAACTACCTGAGCAGCCGAAGAACGGGACAAGGGCGGAGGCTGTTCAACCTCCAAGCCCCCACTTGTCGTAGCCCCTTCAAGGCGAAGGGGGCTAGGAGGTAGTTGGTCAAGGGGTGTGGGGTTGCTTGCAACCCCATCACTCCCCGAGAATCTGATCCTGATGCGCACTGGACGCTTCAGCTCCTCAAAGCGGTATGTGGGCTGCACCTTCGAGCCATCATCCACGGCGTCCATCACAGCTTCCATTCGACGGGCCTTAGCCTCGTCGATAGGGATGGGAGGCGAATCCTCTTCACCACCAGTGGGGGTGGGAGGAATTTCTTCCTCACCACCCCCTTCTTCATCACCACCAGTGGGGGTGGGAGAAATTTCTTCCTCACCACCCCCTTTTCCTTCATCGCCCCCAGTAGGAGTGGGAGGAATCTCATCACCTCCACCATCACCCCCGTCTCCTCCGTCATCGTCGACATCATCATCGTCATTCCCATCGTCATCATCATTGTCATCACCTCCATCTTCCTTTTTATCATCTTCATCTTCTTCTTCTTTCTCCTTCTCTTCTTCTTTCTTCTCCTCCTCGATGAGGACCTTCCTCTTCTTCACCTGGCCCCTGCGATTGATCACGAGCCTCTTCTCAATTGGCAGACGACGCCTCGCTCCGTACGCCTTCTTCTTGGCCCAGATTCTTCTGACGATCTTGCCCGATTGAGGATCCTCCTCATAATCAGAGTACAAGACCTCGTTGTCCTCGTACCGGGCCCGCAGTCGATGGAGGAGGTTGGTGTTTCCATGACGGACGGGGCAGTTCGAGAATTGCTTCCACGACCGGGTGCCGTAGGTCAATTCCAAGAAAAGATTATCGAGGGATCCTACCCGCTCCGAAAACCAAGCGAAAACTCCTCCCGTGCAGTACATTTTGACCTTTCTGTGTACCTGATTCCTGGGGGTCTCGGGCACCGAAAGAGGAGTCCATGCACCGAAAACCGATCGGTCAAAAAACTTGGCCTTTTGCCCGATCCACTCAACCTCGACCGGTTGAATTTAACCGATCGGTCAAACTTGACCGATCGGTCATATTCAACCGATCGGTCGATTTTCTACTGAATCGGACAAAAAACTTGGCCTTTTGCCCGATCCTATCAACCTCAACCGGTTGAATTTAACCGATCGGTCAAGTTCAACCGATCGGTCGATTTTCTACTAAATTGGGCAAAAAACTTGGCCTTTTGCCCCATCCAGTCAACCTCGACCGGTTAAAATTAACCGATCGGTCAAACTTGATCGATCGGTCAAATTCAACCGATCGGTCGATTTTCTACTGAATCGGGAAAAAAACTTGGCCTTTTGCCTGATCCACTCAACCTCGACCGGTTGAATTTAATCGATCGGTCAAAATTAACCGATCGGTCAAATTCAATCGATCGGTCGATTTTCTACTGAATCGGGCAAAAAACTTGGCCTTTTGCTCGATCCAGTCAACCTCGACCGGTTGAATTTAACCGATCGATCAAACTTGACCGATCGGTCAAATTCAACCGATCGGTCGATTTTCTACTGAATCGGGCAAAAAACTTGGCCTTTTGCCCGATCCCATCAACCTCGACCGGTTGAAATTAACCGATCGGTCAAGTTCAACCGATCGGTCGAAATCCTACGTGATCGGTAAAAAAACTGTGTTTTTTGACCGATCACCTCCAACTCGACCGGTTGAATTCGACCGATCGATCAACTTTGATCGATCGGTCAAATTCAACCGATCGGTCAACATTGACCGATCGGTCAAAATTGACCGATCGTTCCATCAAAATCAATACTCACGAGTTTTTCTTCTCTTCGATACTCACGAGCAGGAAGTTGCTACTTTTTGCACCAGATCCAAGCCAGCCAGGCCGGCCTCTAGCTAACTTGGAGGGGGTAACTGTGGGTGCAAATTTTGGCAGAAATCTACCAACCACGGGACCCACCGGCCCTACCTAGTGGGCCCACGAAGACTACAGCGGGACCCACCGGCCCTGCCTGGCGGGCCCACGAAGACTACCGCGGGACCCACCGGCCCTGCCTGGTGGGCCCACGAAGACTACCGCGGGACCCACCGGCCCTACCTGGTGGGCCCATGAAGACTACCGCGGGACCCACCGGCCCTGCCTGGTGGCCCCACGAAGACTACTGTGGGACCCACCGGCCCTGCCTGGTGGGTCCACGAAGACTACTGCGGGATCCACCGGCCCTGCCTGGTGGGCCCACGAAGATTACCGCGGGACCCACCGGCCCTGCCTGTGGAATCCTCAGAAGACAGCAGTAGGACCCACCAGCTCTGTCTAGAGAAACTTCCAGAAACGACCAGAAACCGCCATTTACCCCAAAATTCCTCTTCGAGAATTCTATAAATAGCAGACCCTTCGAATGTAAATTGATCCGATTTCCAGTTCTGAGATCTGATTTTCAGAAACCAGAGCTCTAGAATTTTCTAACTTCCTATTATTCACCTCTTCTCGATCTTCTTCTTCTCGTTGAAGAGATCGGAGAGGCTTCAGTGATACTCGATCTATCGAGATCACTTCGAAAAAGGAGTTAGTGAATTCGGGTTGCTCCTTATAGCACGGAGACTTAGGCTTCGGCTGAACTCCGAGATCACATCTCATGTCAAATCTCTGATTGCATCTGTCTCTGTTTGTGTATTAAGAACGGCAACTCCAATCAACAGATCGAACAACGATCTTCGACTTGAACCTCAATTGACTGGTGCGGCGAAGTCTTCGGGTCGGCACGAAGATTTTCCCCCACAATGCCCGAGACTAGTACAGAGGCGCAGGTAGTAATCCCTAGCCATAAGTGAACTTCGTTGCATAGGTGCGATACACTGGGGTATGTTGCGAGTTGACTAGTTGAATTTGCTAGAGGCACCCTCCAGTGGCCTCAGTTAATAGTAAGGTAACTAGTAAAGATCACTTAAGTAGTGGCCGCTAGGTCTCGCAAACTAGAAATGGTCAAATTGAGGCTTCAGGGCGTTTTGGTAAAAACTCACTCTGTAGGATCTCACTTATGGCCGACCCTAGTAGTGGGAGACCATGTTAGGGCCGGCCCTATATTGTAGGGATGAGAATCCCTCATCAATAGGGCCGGCCATATAGATAGGGATAGGGCTTTGAATTGGTCAAAACAAACCCTAAAAAGTGGGAAAACGGATAAATACAATGAGAGATAAAAGGGTGATATTGGGGAGATAATTGTGAGAGGTTCTTATCCCCTTGGATCCTTATCCAAGGGGGTAGGCCGGCCCTATATAGGGGGCCTTATGGGTCCGGCCATATGGGTGCAAACCGAATCCCCTCCCTCTCTCATCTCCCTAGATCTCTCCCCAATCTCTCTCTAGTTTCCCGCTTGCAATTTCGTCTTCCTCGCATGGAGTTTCATAGAAGGAGAAGGGTCGTTCTTCGGAGGCACTCAGAGATCCGAGAGTGACATTTCGTGCATCGTGTGAGATTGGGTGAACAAGAAGGTATCGTCTCCATTCATACCATCGGCTTCTTCGTGAATGATCTTCCGTCTCCATCGACAAAGAAGACAATTCTCCGCGGTTAAAAGATCCGCACGAAGGTATGAATAATCTAACACGTAGATCTAGCGAGCATTATGATTTGCATGCATACTAGATAATCATTACGCTAGATTGCCGTTAGGGTGTTCGATTCACGTGCATACACATGCACATATATGTAGATTAGTTTCAATGAAAGTTTAAATCGTGTAACGTGCACCATGAACGGTCTTTTGACCGCCAAATCGTTTCCGCTGCGAGTCTCTACCATGGAATTATTTTCAACAGTGCATTCCAGACTTAGTTTTTTGAGCGAATTTTGATCGGTCTTCGGTGCGCCATGCTTCGGGGTGCGCGTACCAGACTTAGTTTTTAGGGCAAATTTATGCCGGTCATCGGTGTGCCACACTTTCGGGTGCGTGTTCCAAACTTAGTTTTTCG
This sequence comes from Chamaelirium japonicum, assembly GCA_947650365.1. NCBI lineage: Eukaryota > Viridiplantae > Streptophyta > Magnoliopsida > Liliales > Melanthiaceae > Chamaelirium > Chamaelirium japonicum. Next base: position 40,494,316 of record OX393555.1, on the reverse strand, counting down.
GGCGAATTTCAGCTAGTCTTCGGTGCGCCGCGCTTTGGGGTGCGCGTTCCAGACTTTGTTTTTCAGGCCAATTTTGGTCGGTCTTCGGTGCGCCACGCTTTTGGGTGCGCACTCCAGACTTAGTTTTTTGGGTGAATTTCGACCGGTCTTCGGTGCATCATGCTTCGGGGTGCGTGTTCCAGACTTAGTTTTTGCGAAAAATTTCAGTCGGTCTTCGATGCGCTATGCTTCGGGGTGCGCACTCTAGACTAATTTTTTTAGGTGAATTTTGGCCGGCCTTCGGTGCACCATGCTTCGGGGTGCTCATACCAGACATCGTTTTTTGGGGGATTTCGTCCGGTCGTCTGTTCGCCACACTTCGGGGTGCGCTTTCAAGAATTAGTTTTTTGGCGAATTTCAGCCGGTCTTCGGTGCACCACGAATCGGGGTGCGCATTCAATACTTAATTTTTTGGGCGAATTTCGGCCCATCTTCGGTGTGCCACGCTTTGGGGTGCGCGTTCCAGACCTAGTTTTTTGGACAAATTTTGGTCGTTCCTTGGTGCGCCACGCTTCGGGGTGCGCGTTCCAGACATAGTATTTCGGACGAATTTTGGCTGGTCTTCGGTGCGCCACGCTTTGGGCTGCGCGTTCCAGACTTAGTTTTTTGAGCAAATTTCGGCCGGTCTTCGGTGCGCCATGCTTCGGGGTACGCATTCCATACTTAGTTTTTCAGGTGAATTTCGGCCAGTCTTCGATGCACCACACTTCGGGGTGCGCGTTCCAGACTTATTTTTTTGGGCGAATTTTGGTCGGTCTTCAGTGCGCCATGCTTCAAGGTGCGCTCTCCAGTTATAGTATTTTTGGTGAATTTCGACCGGTCTTCGATGCACCATGCTTCAGGGTGCATATTCCAAACTTAGTTTTTCGGGCAAATTTCGGTCGGTCTTCTATGTGCCATGCTTCGTGGTGCGCATTCCAGACTTATTTTTTCAGGCAAATTTTGGCCGGTCTTCGGTGCGCCACACTTCTTGGTTCGTACTCCAGACTTAGTTTTTCGGGTGAATTTCGGCCGGTCTTCGGTGCACCACGCTTCGAGGTGCGCGTTCCATACTTAGTTTTTTGGGTGAATTTTAGTCGGTCTTCGGTGTGGCACGCTTTGGGGTATGTGCTCTAGACTTTGTTTTTCGGGTGAATTTTGGCCGGTCTTCAGTGCGCCACGCTTCGGGGTGCGTGTTCCAGACTTTATTTTTCGGGGGATTTCGTCTGGTCGTCTGTTCACGCCACGCTTCGGGGTGTGCTTTCCAGACTTAGTTTTTCGGGCGAATTTTGGCCAGTTTTTGGTGCGCCACGCTTCGGGTTGCACGTTCCAGACTTAGTTTTTTGGGTGAATTTCAGCCGGTCTTTGGTGCGCCACGCTTCGGGGTGCGCATTCTAGACATAGTTTTTTGGACGAATTTTGGCAGGTCTTTGGTGCACCACGCTTCGGGGTGCGCATTCCATACATAGTATTTCGGGCAAATTTCTACCAGTCTTTGGTGCGCCATGCTCCGGGCTGCGCATTCCAGACTTAGATTCTCGGGCAAATTTCGACCGGTCTTCGATGCGCCACACTTCGGGGTGCGCGTTCCAAATTTAGTTTTTTTGGTGAATTTTGGCCAGTTTTTGGTGCGCCACGCTTCGGGGGGCACATTATAGACTTACTTTTTAGGAAAATTTTGGCCGATCTTCGGTGCGCCACGCTTCGGGGTGCGCATTCAAGACTTTATTTTTTTGATGAATTTTGGTCGATCTTCGGTGCGCCACAGTTCGGGCTACACGTTCCAGACTTAGTTTTTCATGCGAATTTTGGACAGTCTTTGATGCGCCACGCTCCAGGATGCCCATTTCAGACATAGTTTTTCGAACGAATTTTTGCCGGTCTTCGGTGCGCCACGCTTTAGGTTGCACATTCCAGACTTATTCTTTCGGGCGAATTTTGGCCGGTCTTCGTTGCTCCATTCTTCGGGGTGCACACTCCAATCATAGTTTTTTGGGTAAATTTCGATATGTCTTTGGTGTACCATGCTTAAGGGTGCGCATTCCAGACTTAGTTTTTTGGGCAAATTTCGTCCGGTCTTCGGTGGGCCAAGCTTCGGGGTGCGCTTTCCAGACTTAGTTTTTCGGTGAACCACGCTTCAAGGTGCATACTTCAGACTTAGTTTTTCGGGTGAATTTCGGTAGGTATTCAGTGCGCCATGCTTCGGGGTGCGCGTTCCAGACTTAGTTTTTCAGGTGAATTTTAGTAGATCTTCGGTGCGCCACACTTTGGGGTGTGCGCTCTATCTTAGTTTTTCGGGTGAATTTTGGCCGGTCTTCGGTGCGCCACGCTTAGCGTGCGTGTTCCAGACTTTGTGTTTTAGGGGATTTCATCCGGTCTTCTGTGCGCCACGTTTCGAGGTGCGCATTCCAGACTTAGTTGTTCGGGCAAATTTCGGTCGGTCTTCGGTGTGCCACGCTTCGGGGTGCGCTTTCCTGACTTAGTTTTTCAGGTGAATTTCGATCGGTCTTCGGTACGCCATGCTTCTGGGTGCGAGTTCCAGATAGTTTTTAGGGCGAATTTTGGCCGGTCACCGGTGCACCACACTTTCGGGTGCGCGTTTCAGACTTAGTTTTTTGGGTGAATTTCGACCGGTCTTCGGTGTGCCACGCTTCGGGTGTGTGTTCCAGACTTAGTTTTTCGGGCGATTTTTAGCCAGTCTTTGGTGCACCACGCTTCGGGGTGAGTGTTCCAAACATAGTTTTTTGGGTGAATTTTGGTCGGTCTTTGATGCGCCATGCTACGGGTTAGCGTTCGAGACTTTGTTTTTCAGACGAATTTTGGTCGGTCTTCAATGCGCTGTGGGTGCAAATTTTAGCAAGGAGTCTATAAAACGCGGGACCCACCGGCCCTGCCTGGTGGGCCCACAGAGATGACTTCGAGGACCCACCGGCCCTGCCTGGTGGGCCCACAAAAGACTACCGCGGGACCTACCGGCCCTGCCTGGTGGGCCCATGAAAACTACCGCGGGACCCACCGGCCCTGCCTGGTGGGCCCACGAAGACTACTGCGGGACCCACCGGCCCTGCCTGGTGAGCCCACGAAGACTACCGCGGGACCCACCAACCCTGCCTGAGGGGCCCACGAAGAATACCGCGGGCCCCACCGGCCCTGCCTGGTGGGTCCACGAAGACTATCACGAGACCCACCAGCCCTGCCTGGAGATTCTTCCAGAAGCGACCAGAAACCGCCATTTACCCCGGAATTTCTCTATAAATAGCAGACCCTTCAAATGTAAAGGGATCCAATTTTCAGTTCTGAATTCTGATTTCAGAAACCAGAGCTCTAAAATTTTCTAGCTTCTCATCCTTCACCTCTCCTCGATCTTCTTCTTGTCTTTGAAGAGATCGGAGAGGCTTCAGTGATATTCGGTCTGTCGAGATCACTTCGAGAAAAGAGTTAGTGAATTCGGGTTGCTCCCTATAGCACGAAGACGTAGGCTTCGGCTGAACTCCGAGATCACCTCTCGTGTCAACTCTCTGATTGCATCTCTCTCTGTTTATGTATTGAGAACGGCAACTCCAATCAACAGATCGAACAACGATCTTCGACTCGAATCTCAATTGACTGGTGCGGCGAAGTCTTTGGGTCGGCACGAAGATTTTCCCCCACAGTTTGGCGCCGTCTGTGGGATCCGAGCGAGAAGCCAAGTCCGCTCCACAACAACTATCAGATCGGTTGAGCAGACAACTGATCTAGATAGTCAAACTTCCTAGCCCCTTCAGTTGAGCAGACAATCATGCCGGCACTCTCTTTGCACCCTTCGCTCTCTACTAAATGGCAAGGACGAAACATCAGGGTCAACCAGAAGGAAGTAACACACATCAAGCTCGTCCTGAGACTCGTTCAATGAGTCAAAGGCTCAACTTCGGACAGCCACTTGCTGTCCCCGATATGGGTGCTCGTTCAAGCAGCGAGAGATCGGTTGATCGACCGATCCCTCAACCCCCTCGATAATCAACGGGGCAAACTGCCCCTACTCCTGCTGAAGACCCGCCATCCACATACCAAATCTCGGCTGTCGATTTTCAATTACTACAACTAGCTAAGCAGAATGCCAGCCTCACCGCTGAGAGGGATGCCCTCAAGAAGGCAGCCTTCGAGGCTGGGATTGCTCTCCCTATCCCCTCGACTAACGAGAGGGTCGATCTACCACGACAATCGATTCACTCTGAGCCACGGAGATCAATGGGCACTGCTGCCCTCGAGAGGATTCGTCGCGACCCAACTCCCTTTGCTGCCCCGTGGAAGCAGAGTGTGTGGGATCGCATCGACGATGAGTCCTCCCAATCCTCTTTCGGTCGCAACTGCGCCAAGAGGACACTTTCAAAGCCCGACATACCAAGGAGACACCAGATGAAAGGGTTTCCCTCAAAGAGTAGAGTTTCTCCGTCTATCCCGCTTCAACGTGGACTCGGATCGGACCTTCGTCACCGACTCCAACCGGCAGATACTTAAAGGCCTGAACAAGACCTTGCGATCTTGCCTCTTGACCCGCATCCAGGTCGGGGGCATGGTCGTAGAGACGGATACTCCTCCACTGGGCCACTCCATCTAAGTCTGTTCGAATCTACATTTCCAAAGGGATGGAGAACACCCACTCTTCACAAATTCAATTGCCTCAAGGGAGATCCAACTCTCTATATTCTCGCCTTCAAGCAAGCTCTGACGCCGCACGAAGAAGAAAACAACGTACTCTGCCGCACCTTCGCGGGAAGTCTCGATGAGCCATCCCTCGATTGGTACCATAACCTCCGAGCTGGGTCCATTACCTAGTTCGATGTCTTGGCCAATCACTTTGTGTAGCACTACCAGCTGAACTTGAAGCCGGAGAAGAAACTTGACTCCCTCTACCGGCTGAGGATGGGTGCTGACGAGAGTCTCCGCAGCTTTACAAGGAGATTTCGCGACGAGCACGCCGCCCTCTCAAAAAGACATTTGGATGATGAGGCTATCATGCTAGCCTTCCAGAATGCTCTCCGCTTCGACCTCCATATCTACAAAGGGAGATTGAGGTTGAGGATGATCAAGTCGCCCGAAAGGGACGAGAGTCGATGCAAAGGCCTGCTGAGAGAGAAGCTCCGAAGTACGCTGCCAAAGCTCACAACGCAGAAACAGCTGTTCCCCCTGCGAACAAGCAATCAAGAAACGACGGACGCCGATCTCCATCAAAGAAGACGACTTTCACCGAGTGGAATTTACCGATCGAGCAGATCCTCGACCGTATTCAACACGAGGAATTCCTTCGAAGGCCTAATCCTCTTCAGCCTGACACTAAAGTCATGGCTGACAAAACGGTCTATTGCGACTTCCACCGAAGTCACGGTCATTCTACCGATCGATGCTATCGGTTGAGATATCACCTTGAAGACCTGCTGCGAGAGGGCCATCTCCAAGAGTTTGTCAAGGGCGGACAAGATCAGCGTCAAACCTCCGCAAAGGGGAAAGAGGCTTGCTAGGTCTATCAAATCTCTTCCAACCGATCGCCTATCGTTGTGAATGCCAACGTCTTTGGCATTCACGGGATATTGCATAATCAAACGTTGACCGGGAAGAAAGTAGATCGGCAAGTTCGACGCATCTTCCATGTTCGCTCTGCGGCAAATAAGGAAGATACCTGGATCGAGAAGCCCGTCAAAGGTTTGGCCTGGCCCTCCATCATTTTCAATAACACCGATCTCCAAGGAGTTTATACTCCCCATCGAGACCCCCTGGTCTTGAAGCTCCTCATCGACGGAAGCACTGTCAATCGCATCCTCATCGACACCGAGAGCTCCATCGACATAATGTTCTCAGACTGCTTCAAGCGTCTGGGTCATAAATACTCAAGCCTTGATGTTGTTCCAACGGTGATCACGGGTTTCAACGGCGAGCAAAGTATAACAATGGGCGAATCAAGGTTCACCCTCGACCTTAACCGAGAGACTCGAGTCTCGGTAAGTTTTGCAATCGTCGAAGGAACATCCAACTACAACGTCATCCTGGGTCGACCATTTCTACATCAGATCAATGCCATCTCCTCTTCCTATCACCAACTTCTCAAATTTGCAACGGGAGAAGGTAACGTCTGCATTCGGGGAGTCCAACAAGCCGGGCGATCCTGCAAAGTGGCTGCTGCGAAAACGGATCGCAAGATAAACATCGCTCCCCCAAAGCGACCCAGAGATGAAGCTGGCCCTTCCTCGAAATAGCAGCCAAAGGAGATCCCGCTGACCGAGCTCCCACCGATCGAGTGGGAAGCTTCACCTTCAATCGAAGAAATCATTCCAATCCATATCGGCAGCGGAGATCTCCCTCAACAAACATTCATTGGTACCGGTCTCAGTGACGCAGAAGCGCGAGACATGGTATCTTTCCTTCAGTGCAACATCGACGTTTTTGCCTGGTGCTTCGAAGATATGCCGGGGATCAATCCAAACGACGCGTGTCATCGACTCGCGATCAATGAAGAAGTGAAGCCTGTCAAACAGAAGCCACACACAATCCGACCAGAACTACAAGTTGCAGTTCAAGAAGAGATCGGTAAACTACTCGCAGCGGGCTTCATCCGTGAAGTAGAGTACCCTACTTGGATCTCCAATATAGTTGTTGTCCCAAAGAAGAATGGGAAGGTCAGAGTGTGCATCAACTTCACCAACCTCAACAAGGCTTGCCCCAAAGATCCATTCCCCATGCCAAGGATAGATAAGCTCGTCGATGCCACTGCTGGCCACGAGCTCCTATCTTTCATGGATGGGTACTCTGGGTACAATCAAATTCCTCTTTATCCGAACGATCAAGAGAAGACGTGCTTTGTGACTAACTGGGGACTTTACTGCTACAACGTAATGCCCTTCGGCCTTAAAAACGTCGGGTCTATCTATCAACGGCTAGTCACGAAGATGTTCGAAGATCAGATCGGGCGCAATGTCAAAGTCTACGTCGACGATCTCCTTACCAAGTGCTTTACTCGAAAGAGCCATCTATCCGATCTGGCAGAAACCTTTCAAGTCCTTCAAAAATATCGCATGAAGCTCAATCCAGCCAAATGCACTTTCGGAGTTCAATCGGGCAAGTTCCTGGGCCACCTTGTGACCAGGAGGGGTATCGAAGCTAATCCGGACCAAATTCGAGCTATTCTGGATATGCCATCACCTACCAATCGGAAGGAAGTGCAACGTCTCACTGGAAGATTAGCTGCCCTCAATCGATTCATCTTGAAGTCCTCCGACAAGTGCAAACCACTCTTCGACAAGCTACGAAAGGCGGATACATCTGGCTGGAGTCCAACTTGCGAACAAGCCTTTCAAGACGTCAAGAGATATCTCGTGCGACCTCCCATCCTAACAGCTCTACTTCCAAAAGAAGACCTCTGGCTATATATTGTCGTCACCGATCAAGCCATCAGTGCGGTCCTAGTTAGTAGAAGAAAAGGCGTCGAACATCCGGTCTACTACATCAGCCATACGCTTCTTCCAGCTGAGATTCGCTACTCGAAAACTGAAAAGGTCATAATGGCCTTACTCACCGCATCGCGTCGTCTCCAACCCTATTTTGTCTCCCACCAGATCACAGTCATCTCAGAACACCCACTCAAAGATATCATCGACAAGGCGGGTCGAGCTGGTCGAATGACCAAATGGGTAATCGAGATGAGTGCCCTAGGGATCCAGTTTGAATCTCGCACTTCGATCAAGGGACAAGCAATTGCTGATTTTCTAGCCGACTTTCCAGTTGAAGACTCCATAACTTGGGAGGAAGATGTCGATATGCGCCTTGAAGATGAAGCTAAACCTCCATTCAATCCGGCTACAAAAACCTATCCAATCCATGAGGCTCCTACCACAACACCAACTCCATAGAAGCTTTATATTGATAGAGCTTCAAGTGCGATCGGTTCGGGAACTGGGATAGTCTTGGTATCCCCTGAACTTGATCATCTTCAGAATGTCACTCTCCTCGGATTCAATGCCACCAACAACGAAGCCGAATACGAAGCACTCATTTCTGGGCTCGAAGTGGCTGAATCCTTAGAGGTAGATCGAATCATCGTCTACAGTGACTCTCAGCTAATCATAAGGCAAATCAACAGGGAGTACATAGCACGAGAAGAAAGAATGCAGAATTACTTGACCCTAGTGCTACGTCTTCAACAACGTTTTGCTAGCACCGAATTCATTCAAATCCCAAGGGCAGAAAATCAAGAAGCAGATGCTCTAGCCAATGCTGCTTCAGTTCTGGGAGATTCGCTTGGAGGAAGACAAATACAAATCGATTACCAAGAAGCGCCCAAGACCACCCCCGAACAACAGATCTTCGCCACTACAGAAAGATCTGGGAGTGGAGAACAATTGGCCTCGAACCTTATCACCACAAATGAGCTCGATGATTGAAGACAGCCAATCTTCGACTTCTTCAAACATGGCAAGGTACCCGAAGATCCAAATCAAGCCCGAAGACTATAAAGAAAGCTTCCATGCTATAAATTTCAAGGTGAAGATCTATATTTCAAGTCTCACAATGGGATGTTGCTCAAATGCATTGGCCCTGAACAAGCAAAGGTAATCTTGGTTGACATCCACTCCGGAGCCTGCCGGAATCATTCGGGAGAGAGATCTCTTGAAGCCAAGACGAAGTTACAAGGTTACTACTGGCCCACAATGGCAAGAGACGCTCACCAAGTGGTTCAAAGATGCGAGCCTTGCCAAAGACATGCTCGGGCTATCCATCTCCCAGCAGATGAGCTCCATCAATTGACAAGCCCATAGCCTTTCCATCAATTGGGATTGGACTTCTTAGGTCCCTTCCCACCAACACCAAGCAAAAAGAAGTATATGCTGCTGGCTATAGATTACTTCACCAAATGGGTCGAAGCGGTGCCACTCTTCCGAGAGACAATTGATGAAGTGATCAAGTTTATCCGACATAATATCTTCTCGAGGTTTGGCACTCCACAAGTACTGATTGCTGATAATGGAGCTCAGTTCGACTCTGACAAGTTTCGTGAGTTCTATCTCAACAACGGGATCAAACTTTTCTACTCAACTCCAAGATACCCTCAGAGCAATGGTCAAGCTGAAGCTTCAAACAGAGCTATTTTGGGTATACTCAAGAAGAAACTTGATAATAAGAAAGGACTGTGGGAACAAGTCCTACCTGAAGTTCTGTGGGGCTATCGAACCACTCCGAGAAGATCAACTGGGTTCTCACCCTTTCGCCTGACATATGGATCAGAAGCAGTGCTCCCAACAGAGAACATATCGAGTACTTTGAAGCCCAGAGCAGTCGAAGAAGGAATTAATGAGGAGCTTCGAGTCAATGATCTAGATTTTTTTGAAGAACTACGGGACCAAGCAACCCTTCGTGTGGCCAAGTACCAACAGAAGATCAAACGAGCCTATGATCAGAAGGTCAACAAGAGACAGTTCCCAATTGGCAGTCTGGTCCTCAGAGCAGTTTTATACAACACCAAAGAGCATAGCAGTGGAAAACTAGCTCCCAACTGGGAAGGACCCTATATCGTCAAATCTGTAGGAAGCAAAGGTTTTTATCGACTGATTTCGCCAGAAGGAGACAGATTACCACGAGCATGGAATGCTAGACATCTCAAAATGTTCTATCCATGATGTAAATTCCATGATGAATAAAGATCCATTTCAAATGCTCAAATGTTCAAATGGTCACTTATCAATTCAAATTCTGGAGCAGTTTCTAGTTGTCTACATTCAATTTCAAAATTATCTACATTCAAATTACCAGGTCATGTAACAAGTTTGGGTGATTGTGTTGCGACTCAACCCCTTACAGGCAGATGTTAAACGATTTCGGGTTGTGAAACAAAACAACATTCAAGTCACTAGGTCAATTTAACAAGTTTGGGAGTTTGTGCTGTGACACTACCCCTTACGTACAAATGTTAAATGACCTTCAATTGCAAGATCGACTAACAAGTTTGAGTGTTTGAGTTGCGACTCGACCTCTCACATTCAAATGTTAAACGATTTCAAGTCGTGATTACAACACAACCTTCAATTTTCAAGTTACTTAACAAGTTTGGGTGATCGAGTTGAGACTCGGCCCCTTGCATTCAAGTGTTTATGTATATTCAAACATTCCAATACCATCCAGAACACAACATTCAAAGATATTCAACACAAGAGACATGCAGTTTCTAATACCAAAAAGATATCTTTATTATCAAAAAGTTTCTAAGTACAGGAGCGAGCTTCTATATGTGAAGAGCTTACAGGTACAACAACAAGAGAAAAGAGATAGAATCAGTCAAGGTTTGGCCACACTTTGTGCGCGCGACTTCTCTCCTTCGGATCCACCACGAGCCCTGCTTGCCGCAGAAGCCTTCGAAGATTGGATGCTGCTGGCATGAACCTTGAGCGCTTTCACCGCTTTCTCAGCCGTCGTCCTGAAGCTCTCACATTCGGCAAGCGTATGCTCCAACTCCTTCTTGAAGGACTCTTCCTTGGCAGCAAAAGTAGCTTCCTTGGTAGCCAGGGCAGCTTCCTTTGCAGCAAGTTGATCCTTCAGCTCCTTTATTTCAGTTGCGCGCTCGAAGGACAAGGTCTCAATTTTGAAGAATCTCTTCTTCAAATCTTCAAGCTCGTGACCTCGAGCCTCGTAGTTATTGAGCCACCTCTTACTCTCAAGCCTCTCCTTGCAAAGAGCTTCGATCTTAGCCTTCAGGGACTCCTTCTTGGAAGATAGGATTTCCCTCAATTTCTCTTTCTCCTCGTTGGCAGCTTCAAGTTTAGTCGTCAAACGAGAAACTTCAGATAAAGCCTCCCGCTCTCCGACCCTCTTGAAGAGCCTTGTAGCGAACTTCAGAACAGCTGAATTCTGCAAGCAAACAAAAAGAGTTAGAAACATTTCTGAAGATACAACTCAAAGAATAAAGTCAAGCTGATACACTTACCACTACTTCAAGCCTATTGTAGGCCTCTTCGAGCGTAGCATCCGGAAGATTGTAGAGCTTCCGGATGACAGGAGTCGGGTGGTTGATGTCAACCTCACCCAAGTCCTTCAAAAACTGAGTCGTGCCAACAGGAGCATCTGCAATCGACACAAAAGTTCAAAGAGTTAGAATATTTCAAACATCAGAAGCACAATACAGTTCGAAAGAGGTTAACAAGGGTACCTGTGGCATCGACTAGAGGTGTTTTCCCCTTCCCACGGTCGGAGCTCTTACCCCTGAGGGTCGATTTCTCCTTGGCGGGGGTTATCTCTGGCGGAGGTTGGGGAGTCCCAGCCTCGACGCGGCTCCCTCCCTCCATGTGTGCGGGGGAAGGGACACCTTGAGGAGGAGTGACCTCCCCTTCTTCTTGCTGCTCGCTAGGCTCCTTGAGCCTAGCCATGATGGCAGCCATCTCCTCAGCCACTTGAGCAGCCGAAGAGCGCGACGAGGGTGGAGGCTGTTCAACCTCCAAGCCCCCGTTAATCGTAGCCCCCTCGAGGCGAAGGGGGCTAGAAGGCATTTGGTCGAGGGGTGTGGGGTTGCTTGCAACCCCATCACTCCCCGAGAATCTGATCCTGATGCGCATCGGGCGCTTCAGCTCCTCAAAGTGGTACGTGGGGTGTACCTTCTGGCCGTCACCCAAGGCATCCATCACAGCTTCCATTCGATGGGCCTTAGCCTCGTCGATGGGGATGGGCGGTGAATCCTCTTCTCCGCCAGTGGGGGTGGGAGGAATTTCTTCCTTACCACCCCCTTCTTCTTCATCACCACCAGTGGGGGTGGGAGGAATTTCTTCCTCACCACCCCCTTTTCCTTTATCACCTCCAGTAGGGGTGGGAGGAATCTCTTCACCACCATCACCGTTCCCTCCATCGTCGTCGTCATCATCGTCATTCCCATCATCGTCATTATCGTCATCACCTCCATCTTCATTTTCATCATCTTTATCTTCATCTTCCTTCTCCTTCTCTTCTTCTTTTTCTTCTTCTTCTTCTTTCTCCTTTTCTTCTTCTTTCTTCTTCTCCTCGATGAAGACCTTCCTCTTCTTCACCTAGCCCCTGCGATTGATCACGAGCCTCTCCTCAGTTGGCAGACGACACCTTGCTCCGTACGCCTTCTTCTCAGCTCGGATTCTTCTGACGATCTTGCCCGATTGAGAATCCTCTTCATAATTGGAGTACAAGACCTCGTTGTCCTCGTACCGGGCCCGCAGTCGGTGGAGGAGGTTGGTGTTGCCGTAACGGACGGGGTAGTTCAAAAACTGCTTCCACGAACGCGTGCCACACGTCAGCTCCAAAAAATGATTGTCCAGGGCTCCAACCCGATCAGACGTCCAAGCAAAGGCTCCTCCCGTGCAGTACATTTTGACCTCTTTGTGTACCTGATTCCTAGGGGTCTCAGGCACCGAAAGAGGAGTCCATGCACCGAAAACCGAGATCGGCCAATCGGTGTAAAGTTTGTCGGAGGCGACGGTGTCGACGATTGGGCGCAGGGCAGAGACACCTGTCAAGTTAAAGAACGGGCTATCCTTCTTTGAAGCCCACTTATTGTGGTAGAAGAAATAGCCCAACTCTATCCTTGCTTCCTCGCCCTCAGGAATGCTGGAGTAGCAAGCCTTCAGCTCCTCTTGGAAGTCGGATTCTACGTGGCAGAAGGCATAGATGATCCTCCACGCGTTCCCGGAAATCTGCCCGGGATAAAGACCTGAGGTATTCAGCAACCTCGCGGCAAAGGGTAGCAGTGGGAGGCGCAGTCCGCAATTCAGCTGGCCTATGGTGACCACAGTCCCCATTACTTTCTCCTTGCTGGCAAAATTTGTGAAGACCGTCCGCTTGTTGATGCCAAAAGCGGACTGAACTCCAGGAAGAGATGGACGGACCTTCCCCTCTGTGAAGCAAACAAGCAGTGTCTACCACTTTGCCCTCTTCACGTCTGTAAGCTTCCCACCGACATTATACTCATAGGCAGGCTCCTCCGTCAGCGACATCAGAGGGCCCAACACAAAGCTAGCCTTGGGGATGTGCTCTGGCCTTGATGGTGCAGAAGCAAATCCCACTCCCTGGTGCCTCTTGCCAAGCTCACCAAGGGCGCCTTTGCCTTTGCCTCTGCCTTTCTGCACGGGAGATTGAGGATGTGGGGGAAAATCTTCGTGCCGACCCGAAGACTTCTCCTCACCAGTTGTTAAGTGTCAATATGGTGCGAATTATCCCTTCCTTTTTCATGCATATCTTATCATTCTCTTACATAAAACATTAATATTACACGTAAAGTGCATAAATTTTATTTTCATCATTGCATAGAATAATTTCGTACGAACACATAGGTATATTGATTTGCATTTATGCATTACCTGCATGGAAATTATAAAGCTTGAGAATCATTTTACTGTTTTTTTACTATAAGGAACTGATGGATATCATTTTATGTCTTTTTCGCAGTGACTAGGACTCGTCCTCAACGCGCGTAGCTACAATGGAGTGTGACTAAATAGTAGATGTTATCACAATACCTTGGGAGCAGATCTATAGTGCACGCAAATGACAAACAAATGAAATCGCAATATCAGAGCTCGCGAAGGATATTTTGGCAAAAATCGGCACGCACGTAGCTCTGAACTCAAGCACTAGAAGAACAAGACTCAGGCATAATGAGCTGGCTTCAAACCATGATAAGTGGTGCACCCCAATTAGCCACCTTTTCTTCCTTCTCCAGCTCCTTCTTTCTCTCTCTTCCCTTCTCTTTTATTTTCCTTCTCTTCTTCCCATCTTGGCCATCTAGCAGCGCATACGGCTCACTTTCCGACCCAACATGAACATACTAACATACCCGATCTTAGCCATCGACCCATCATTACCAACTCAATTGGACTCCCGGTAGTACACAGAAAACCCATGCATGCATTACCCATGCACATTCATTCCATCTGAAGCCACAAATCCACCGTCCGATCGTAGCCGTCCAAACCCATACAAGCTACCACCTTGTATCTCTCTTCAATTTCTTTCTTTAAATTTTTTATTCTTAATTCAAAACCAACTAATGCTGTACGGTTTGGAGCCTAACAAAAACTCCAGTGCTTTCCTTATCCACCCAACAAAACCCGGCTCGTATCTTTTGGACTAATAGAACCCGTTTTCTCTCTCTAATCTTCTCTCTGCTCTCTCTCCGGGATTCTCTCAACCGACCACCATAACCGTCTGATTGCATCGCAGCCATCCGAAGACGATCAGCCGCTCCTCATTCATGAGATCACAGCCGTCCACAGTCCCATAATCACAGCCATCCGTTGCTAACCAACTCATCCATAATACCCACGCATGCAGCCGTCCAACTTATCCCTGCATTCTACCCAGCCGACCCTCTCTCTCTAACAATATCACAGCCGTCTGATGCGTTACGTACCCATGCATGAGCCCACTCCCCGTTTCTCTCTTCTCTAAAACTAATCACAGCCGTCCTTTGCAAGCCATCAATAGATACATTGAATCAACCAAGCTGTGCACAACAACCCCATGCATGCAGCGTTCCAGACTTCTCTATCTCACGGACCACTTGATCACAGCCGTTCCTAGGATCAGCTCGACCCGATCAGCATTCCCGTCTCTCACCTGCGATCTTCTTTCTCTCTCATTCCTTATCTATCCCAACCGCCCAAGCTTTTCTCTCTCTAGCTTTCCTTGTTTTTTTCTCTTTCCTTATCCTCTCCTCTCTCTTACCCGACCGAGACCCAGCCGAAACCCTCTCTTTCTTTCGGATTCTCTCTCTAAAAACCGTTTCTTTCTCTCTCCTTAATTCTCTCTATTTTTATATCTTTCTCTCTCTAAATCTCTTTTTATTTCTCTCTTTTAAGTAAACCCAATCACAACCGTTCCCCTTCCTTCCTAATCCGGATGAGGCCGGATCGTAGCCATCCACAAACCTCAGCCATGCATACCCGATCACATCCAACCGATCCTCCTACTCTTTTTTTCCGAATTCTCTTTCCATTCTTTCGGTCCAAATTAATCACAAACCGTTCACTGCATTCCCTCTCTTCCGTGATCCATCAAAGCCATGCACAATCCTCTCTCTTCTCTCTCTCTAAACCGACCCTCTCTCCTTCTCCCTCAATTCTGCCCTTTTAATTTTTTTTCTTTACTTCATACCAATGAAAGACAATCTTACCAAATCCTACGCCTTTGGGAGCAAGCTACAAGCCGCTATATATAGAGGGTCATGGGCATGAAGAAAGGGGGGAATTATCATCATCCAGTTTTCCATAGAGTGTTCAGCAAATTGTAATAGGGAGAGTGTGCGAAGAGAGTACGTAACATTGTTTTCGGGTCATTTCAAGAAGAAGGTTTTGCAGTACTTGTAATCGTATTCATTTTTTTTTAATAAAATTTATTCTGTTGCTCTATTCTCATGCTCTTTGTTCTTTTTCCAATGTCTCATTTCATTTACTGTACCCATAATTCCACCATGGTCGGCTAAACTCCACTCCGCCAGGGAGAGGGGTTGAGGCCATGGTAATTAAGTAGGTAGTTTTCTCTCTTGTAAGTCACTCTTGATTGCACTTAATGTTATTCCTCTTAGTTAGTTGATTGTAATTCTAAAGCGAGAGTGAAGATCACCCATCCTCTATTAGGGATTCGGTGATTCTTCAAAACTCCCACATTGAATCGTCGACTAAGATGATTAAATTTATTATTTTCAAATCTAATTTATGTTATATAAATTCTCACAACTGAGCGAGTTATACTTCTTTACTATAAGAAGGACCTTGTTCTTAAAATTGTGAGGGTATTATATAATTAAATTAGATAAAATGGTCCTTAATTCTAAATTTTCCACTTGAGGCGGTAAAACTTCCGTTCTCAAGTGTGGATTATCGAGAGTGACGCTGCAAGAGAAGTCGGCTCCTCACCATGGTTTACAAATCCCTCTCCTAGGCGGAATTTCTTCTTATATTTTCTAAAATTATCAATTATTAGTATTAGTTCTACGATTTACTTTCTAAAATAAATTATTTTTTAAATAATAAAAAAAAAACTCCCTTCATTTCAATTTAGTGTTATTTGTGATCTCTTTTCTCTAGGCATCTAATTACGTGAGGTTCGATCCTTACTTGCCATATACTAGTTAAATTTTGTAATTTATAATTGCAGGTATTGAAAATTTTTGATAAATTACTTCACTTCAACGACATAACGAAGACGTAGTTATCAAATGGCGCCGTTGCCTACGTAAAGGCCGTGGAAAAGATTCACAAGTAAGGCTATATAAAACAACGAAGGTTAGGTACGTTTGCTACAAAAGCTCTTTTATTTCGTAATCATAGTAATTAGTTTAAATCGATTAATGTGCAAACTTTAATCTTAGTCCAAAAAAAAATTGCATTCAACCTTGCAAAGTTGTCGCCGACTCGGCACATACAACTCTTAAAGTTGTATGTGTGCTTAAGTGTGGGGTGTACACTCAACTTTTGCATTGATAGTAACAATTTTCTAGGGTGTTACAGGGCATGCATTGAATAGCTTGAAAAGAACGGGAGCTAACCACCCGTCCTTTATCAGCTGCTAAGCAAAATTTATTTACTTTCTGCAATTTGTATTTCTTATGTGATGCATTGTGCATTAATTTAGGATCATTTGCATAAAATAATCTTAAGGGCAATCACCCTCATAAGATACGGTTGGGATTTCATCACCTATCCGTAGCCCAAAAATCACCACCTTGCATTCAGCCTAAGCCTAATTAATATTAAAAGTCATTAGATGTTGGCCTTAGGGTTTCTCGAGCTCAATAGGCTCTTGGAAAGGAAGCGGCGAAAGGCCACTCCACTGAATAGTCTGGTGGTTAGTAATGTCTAGGTAAGTTTTATGACAGCCTAAAAACCTGTTACGGGTATTGTGGAAATTCACACACCCCGGGACCTACCTGGTTACTAATTACTTGACCCTTTTAAGTGGTAAGCCCAAGCTCAATCTAGAAAAGGCTAAGGTCTTTCAAATTTTATTCCACATTATTGACGACGCCAACGATCGGTTTGACAAATTGGCCACAAAGCTGCTTAAGGAAGCTTGGTATTTAAGTGAGCCTAGTGCTCCACCTCCTTCCTGGAACTGATCCGGTTGTCGTTATTTTTGAGGAATATTCCTTTGAACTTCTAAAGCCCGATCTCGAAGAGAGAATAGGAGCTGGTCTAGTTAATCAACTTAGGAAATATAAAATTATTCATCCCTTCTCATATAAAATAGTTAATTCAAATAGACTTGCTGTGTTATTTTTCAATTTGAGATTTTTATATAGTGCATGCTTAACTGGAATCGTGTCAACAACCGTTTAATACGTATTGATCCATTAGCAATCCCCAGTACCAGTGTCGGTAATATCTCAATTTTAGACACAATGGGAGAGGAAAATCGACCACGTGCAATGACACTTAAGGATTACATGTACCCCACTCGAACCACCCAACCCTCCTGTATCTCGATTCCCGCCATCACGGGTAATTTTGAAATCAAATCAGGAATGATACAAATACTACCAGTTTTTCGGGGTATACCGACTGAAAACCCATATCAACATATCCGAGAATTTGAGGATATTTGTGGGACGATGAAATACAACCAAATGACCGAAGAATCCCTTAAACTTAGGTTGTTTCCATTCTCACTGAAAGAAAAGGCCAAGGCATGGCTGCAGTCCATCCAACCCGGCACATTCAATAAATGGGTTGATCTAGCTGAAGCATTCTATCGAAAATTTTATTCAAAACAAAAAACTATGACCGTACGTCAGAACCTTAATGCATTTCATCAATTAGCGGGTGAGACATTGTATACATATTTTGAGAGATTTAAGGACCTTCTCCTAGAATGCCCTCACCACGGTTTTGAAAAAATCCATCTCATCCAAATAATCTATGAAGGTCTAGACTACCAGACCAAGACCATGATCGAGTCTCTCTGTAATGGAGGGTTCACTGAAAAAACAGCCGAGGATGCTTGGGAGTACCTCGAGGAAATTGCTGAGAATACCCTTGAATGGGAACCTGTTAGCACTGACTCAAAGAAACCCATAGCCAACAAAGACGGAATTTACAAAATTGAGTCAAAATTTGAGGGTGACGCTAAGATTAGCGCACTAACTAGGAGATTAGAAGCCCTAGAAATGAACAAAGGAGGAAAACCTCCATCTTCTGAAACCCCAAAATTTATGGAGTCTCCGGTCTGTGTTTTGTGTGATAGCACCAACCATCTAGTCGAAAATTGCCCAGGACTGCCTGTAGTCAAAGCGGAGCAAGCAAATATACTGAATATATTTCGCAAGCCTAGTCAGAACAATAACCTCTATAGCGAAACCTATAATCCAGGTTGGCGCAACCATCCAAACTTCGCTTGGAAACAACAAGGGTATGGAGGAAATTCATCTTTACAAGGTCCCAATCCTTATCCCTCCCAAAACCCACACCAACAATCGCATAACCAGTTCAATCAAGGACACCAATTTCCTACCACACAACCTGTCCCACCCTATGTACCTCCCAATCAACGAAAACCTTCTTTGGAGGATATGTTTCACCAATTCATGCAATCTCAAAACCAGACCAACCAGAACCATGCCCAGCTAATTCAAGCCAACACTCAGGCTATAGCAAAAATGGAGGTCCAATTAGGTCAGATAGCAGCTGCAGTAGGAGGGCGAGAGAAAGGCCAATTTCCGAGCCAACCAATTCCTAACCCTAAAGGGCTGTCTACTTCTCAACATGGACCCAAAGATCAATTTGAAATTGGCACTAATTCAGGAACAAACCATAGTGAAGTCCAGGCAATCCACACCTTACGGTCTGGAAAGCAAGTGGATAACCAAGTCCAACTTCCTACTGAAATCAAAGCTGGTAAGGAAGTCCCAAACAAAGACAAGGAGCCCGAAATAGTGGTTACTCCAAAAGAGACACCATACGTTCCTAAGGCCCCCTTTCCCCAACGCTTACAACCAACAAGGAAGAACGATCATTTTGAAAGCATCCTAGATGTTTTCAAAAATGTTCAAATTAATATTCCTTTCTTGGATGCTATCAAACAGATCCCTTCATATTCCAAATTCTTAAAGGACTTAACCACTGTCAAGAGGAAAACCTCTGTTTCTCATCAAGCTGCCATGGCCGCCCAAGCCATTGGTCTCATTCAACAGAAAATTGCTCCCAAGTATAATGATCCTGGCTCTCCAACAATTCCCATTCGTATAGGAGACATAGTCATTGACAACTGTCTTTTAGACTTGGGCGCAAGTGTGAACCTTTTACCGTATTCAGTGTACAAACAACTAGGACTGGGGGAATTAAA
Organism: Chamaelirium japonicum; assembly: GCA_947650365.1. NCBI lineage: Eukaryota > Viridiplantae > Streptophyta > Magnoliopsida > Liliales > Melanthiaceae > Chamaelirium > Chamaelirium japonicum. The sequence continues at coordinate 40,474,984 of OX393555.1, read as the reverse complement.
ACCCACAAACATCACTTTGAGTCTCGCCGATCGATCGATTAAGGTCCCAAAAGGAATTGTCGAGGATGTCATTATCAAGGTCAACGAATTTTACTTCCCTGCTGACTTTGTCATTCTCGATACTGAACCTGTCATAAATCCAAGTACTCAAATCCCGATGATTTTAGGTCGACCATTTCTTGCAACAGCTGATGCAGTTATTCACTGTCGAAATGGAGTTATGACTCTTTCGTTCGGTAATATGCAAGTCCAATTGAATGTCTTCAATACTAGCAACCAACAACATCAAATGGATAATTCCAAGGAAGTCAATATGATCAATAGTTTGGTTGGAAGTATCTTTGAGGAATCATGTTATCATGATTCCCTCGAGATGTGTTTGGTTCATGGCAAAATGTTCAACGTTGACAAGTCCATCAAAGAGGTCAAAACATTTATGCATATTCCATCGAGTGCTCAGCACCCTGATTTTGAACTGAAGTCCTTACCTGATTAATCTTTATACCTGCTAGAGATTTTGTTCATATGTATATATCTCTGTTTTCTTTACATTTTAGCAATTATTGTCATTCAGATGTCTGCACTCCTTATTTATCTTCATCCCTTATTTATCATACTCATGCATCATTGAGGACAATGTTTATTTTAAGTTTGGGGGTGTGTGATGTACTTTTTATATAATCTTGTTTATATCTAATTTTCACAAAATTTATCAGCTTTAGTTTATATTAAAATATATATATATATATATATATATATATATATATATTATTATTAAAAAAAAAAATTTTTAAAAAAAAAAAAAAAAAAATTGCATCAACTTATGCTGTAGTGGGACAGCTCGGCACATACGTCTCGGCGTATGTGTGTCCAGTCTGTAGTCCCCTCACTACAAAAAAAACAGTTATTACCGACGGACAATATCCGTCGGTAATATTAAACTTTCGTCGGTAATATTATATAGCGACGGAAGATATTTCCGTCGCTGGCTGTCGGGAAAGAAGGCGTCGGGGAAAACAATACGACGGACCAAATATTACCGTCGGTAATAATAATTAATACCGACGGTAATATTAACGCCGTCGGTAATATTTAATCAATTTAAAACTAATATAATATAGTATTACCGACGAACGATAAGAATCCGTCGGTAATATATAAACATTTTACCGACGAGTATAGTTTATACTGTCGGTAATACTATATATATTACCGACACATATATATATTACCCGTCGGTAATAATATATATATTACCGACCAAATTAAAATCACCGTCGGTAATACTATATATATTACCGACGGATATATATATTACCCGTCGGTAATAATATATATATTACCGACGGATATTAAATGCCGTCGGCAAATCATTAATAATTTAAAAAAAATAAAAATATTATTACCGACGGAATAATTAATTTCCGTCGGTAATAAGTATGTTTTTTTTTTAATAAATTTACCTAAATAATGTTATTTAATTCCTGTGATTCAATACCACAATATATTACCACAATTTATCAAATATTACCACAATTTATCAAATATTACCACAATTTATAAAATATTATCTAAATTGATAAAAAATTACAGCAAATTATCAAATATTACCACAGTTCCCGGCCGACAATTATAGATAGAAGAAAAAATAACCATATATTACAAAACAATATTTACACAATCCAGAACTGAGAGATGATACATGTCCTATCTCAACCACCCCCGCCCGCCACCAACGCCGGTGCTCTCATCGATCCCCTGACGCCGCCCTATCTCAACCACGCCCGCCCACCACCAACGCTGGTGCTCTCATCGATCCCCTGACGCCGCCCTGCTCCTGCAATTAACATGTATTTGTTAAAAAAATGGTTTATATCTATAACTGAGTCTAAGCGTTAAAAAATGATAAGTTAGCGTGTTTCGATTTTGAAATAGGTTTGGATTCGATCCGATCGTCATCGGCTCGGCATCCGGTAATTTGAACTTGGAATTATTCCGTATTTCGGACTTGCGAGCGGGTTCTAATTGGATATTTGACCAATTTACGCTCCGATTCACCGATTTAGAGTCTAAGTGTTGGAAAATCATAAGTTAGCGTGTTTCGGATATGAAATAGGTTTGGATTCGATCCGATCGTCATCGGCTCGGCATTCGATAATTCGAACTTGGAATTATTCCGTATTTCGGACTTGCGAGCGGGTTCTAATTGGATATTTGACCAATTTACGCTCCGATTCACCGATTTAGAGTCTAAGTGTTGGAAAATCATAAGTTAGCGTGTTTCGGATATGAAATAGGTTTGGATTCAATCCGATCGTCATCGGATCGGCATCCGATAATTCGAACTTGGAATTATTCCGTATTTCGGACTTGCGAGCGGGTTCTAATTGGATATTTGACCAATTTACGCTCCGATTCACCGATTTAGAGTCTAAGTGTTGGAAAATCATAAGTTAGCGTGTTTCGGATATGAAATAGGTTTGGATTCGATCGGATCGTCATCGGCTCGGCATCCGGTAATTCGAACTTGGAATTATTCCGTATTTCGGACTTGCGAGCGGGTTCTAATTGGATATTTGACCAATTTACGCTCCGATTCACCGATTTAGAGTCTAAGTGTTGGAAAATCATAAGTTAGCGTGTTTCGGATATGAAATAGGTTTGGATTCGATCGGATCGTCATCGGCTCGGCATCCGGTAATTCGAACTTGGAATTATTCCGTATTTCGGACTTGCGAGCGGGTTCTAATTGGATATTTGACCAATTTACGCTCCGATTCACCGATTTAGAGTCTAAGTGTTGGAAAATCATAAGTTAGCGTGTTTCGGATATGAAATAGGTTTGGATTCGATCCGATCATCATCGGCTCGGCATCCGGTAATTCGAAGTTGGAATTATTCCGTATTTCGGACTTGCGAGCGGGTTCTAATTGGATATTTGACCAATTTACGCTCCGATTCACCGATTTAGAGTCTAAGTGTTGGAAAATCATAAGTTAGCGTGTTTCGGATATGAAATAGGTTTGGATTCGATCGGATCGTCATCGGCTCGGCATTCGATAATTCGAACTTGGAATTATTCCGTATTTCGGACTTGCGAGCGGGTTCTAATTGGATATTTGACCAATTTACGCTCCGATTCACCGATTTAGAGTCTAAGCGTTGGAAAATCATAAGTTAGCGTGTTTCGGATATGAAATAGGTTTGGATTCGATCCGATCGTCATCGGCTCGGCATCCGGTAATTCGAACTTGGAATTATTCCGTATTTCGGACTTGCGAGCGGGTTCTAATTGGATATTTGACCAATTTACGCTCCGATTCACCGATTTAGAGTCTAAGTGTTGGAAAATCATAAGTTAGCGTGTTTCGGATATGAAATAGGTTTGGATTCGATCCGATCGTCATCGGCTCGGCATCCGGTAATTCGAACTTGGAATTATTCCGTATTTCGGACTTGCGAGCGGGTTCTAATTGGATATTTGACCAATTTACGCTCCGATTCACCGATTTAGAGTCTAAGTGTTGGAAAATCATAAGTTAGCGTGTTTCGGATATGAAATAGGTTTGGATTCGATCCGATCGTCATCGGCTCGGCATCCGGTAATTCGAACTTGGAATTATTCCGTATTTCGGACTTGCGAGCGGGTTCTAATTGGATATTTGACCAATTTACGCTCCGATTCACCGATTTAGAGTCTAAGTGTTGGAAAATCATAAGTTAGCGTGTTTCGGATATGAAATAGGTTTGGATTCGATCCGATCGTCATCGGCTCGGCATCCGGTAATTCGAACTTGGAATTATTCCGTATTTCGGACTTGCGAGCGGGTTCTAATTGGATATTTGACCAATTTACGCTCCGATTCACCGATTTAGAGTCTAAGTGTTGGAAAATCATAAGTTAGCGTGTTTCGGATATGAAATAGGTTTGGATTCGATCCGATCGTCATCGGCTCGGCATCCGGTAATTCGAACTTGGAATTATTCCGTATTTCGGACTTGCGAGCGGGTTCTAATTGGATATTTGACCAATTTACGCTCCGATTCACCGATTTAGAGTCTAAGTGTTGGAAAATCATAAGTTAGCGTGTTTCGGATATGAAATAGGTTTGGATTCGATCCGATCGTCATCGGCTCGGCATCCGGTAATTCGAACTTGGAATTATTCCGTATTTCGGACTTGCGAGCGGGTTCTAATTGGATATTTGACCAATTTACGCTCCGATTCACCGATTTAGAGTCTAAGTGTTGGAAAATCATAAGTTAGCGTGTTTCGGATATGAAATAGGTTTGGATTCGATCCGATCGTCATCGGCTCGGCATCCGGTAATTCGAACTTGGAATTATTCCGTATTTCGGACTTGCGAGCGGGTTCTAATTGGATATTTGACCAATTTACGCTCCGATTCACCGATTTAGAGTCTAAGTGTTGGAAAATCATAAGTTAGCGTGTTTCGGATATGAAATAGGTTTGGATTCGATCCGATCGTCATCGGCTCGGCATCCGGTAATTCGAACTTGGAATTATTCCGTATTTCGGACTTGCGAGCGGGTTCTAATTGGATATTTGACCAATTTACGCTCCGATTCACCGATTTAGAGTCTAAGTGTTGGAAAATCATAAGTTAGCGTGTTTCGGATATGAAATAGGTTTGGATTCGATCCGATCGTCATCGGATCGGCATCCGGTAATTCGAACTTGGAATTATTCCGTATTTCGGACTTGCGAGCGGGTTCTAATTGGATATTTGACCAATTTACGCTTCGATTCACCGATTTAGAGTCTAAGTGTTGGAAAATCATAAGTTAGCGTGTTTCGGATATGAAATAGGTTTGGATTCGATCGGATCGTCATCGGCTCGGCATCCGGTAATTCGAACTTGGAATTATTCCGTATTTCGGACTTGCGAGCGGGTTCTAATTGGATATTTGACCAATTTACGCTCCGATTCACCGATTTAGAGTCTAAGTGTTGGAAAATCATAAGTTAGCGTGTTTCGGATATGAAATAGGTTTGGATTCGATCGGATCGTCATCGGCTCGGCATCCGGTAATTCGAACTTGGAATTATTCCGTATTTCGGACTTGCGAGCGGGTTCTAATTGGATATTTGACCAATTTACGCTCCGATTCACCGATTTAGAGTCTAAGTGTTGGAAAATCATAAGTTAGCGTGTTTCGGATATGAAATAGGTTTGGATTCGATCCGATCGTCATCGGCTCGGCATCCGGTAATTCGAACTTGGAATTATTCCGTATTTCGGACTTGCGAGCGGGTTCTAATTGGATATTTGACCAATTTACGCTCCGATTCACCGATTTAGAGTCTAAGTGTTGGAAAATCATAAGTTAGCGTGTTTCGGATATGAAATAGGTTTGGATTCGATCCGATCGTCATCGGCTCGGCATCCGGTAATTCGAACTTGGAATTATTCCGTATTTCGGACTTGCGAGCGGGTTCTAATTGGATATTTGACCAATTTACGCTCCGATTCACCGATTTAGAGTCTAAGTGTTGGAAAATCATAAGTTAGCGTGTTTCGGATATGAAATAGGTTTGGATTCGATCCGATCGTCATCGGCTCGGCATCCGGTAATTCGAACTTGGAATTATTCCGTATTTCGGACTTGCGAGCGGGTTCTAATTGGATATTTGACCAATTTACGCTCCGATTCACCGATTTAGAGTCTAAGTGTTGGAAAATCATAAGTTAGCGTGTTTCGGATATGAAATAGGTTTGGATTCGATCCGATCGTCATCGGATCGGCATCCGATAATTCGAACTTGGAATTATTCCGTATTTCGGACTTGCGAGCGGGTTCTAATTGGATATTTGACCAATTTACGCTTCGATTCACCGATTTAGAGTCTAAGTGTTGGAAAATCATAAGGTAGCGTGTTTCGGATATGAAATAGGTTTGGATTCGATCGGATCGTCATCGGCTCGGCATCCGGTAATTCGAACTTGGAATTATTCCGTATTTCGGACTTGCGAGCGGGTTCTAATTGGATATTTGACCAATTTACGCTCCGATTCACCGATTTAGAGTCTAAGTGTTGGAAAATCATAAGTTAGCGTGTTTCGGATATGAAATAGGTTTGGATTCGATCGGATCGTCATCGGCTCGGCATCCGGTAATTCGAACTTGGAATTATTCCGTATTTCGGACTTGCGAGCGGGTTCTAATTGGATATTTGACCAATTTACGCTCCGATTCACCGATTTAGAGTCTAAGTGTTGGAAAATCATAAGTTAGCGTGTTTCGGATATAAAATAGGTTTGTATTCGATCCGATCGTCATCGGATCGGCATCCGGTAATTCGAAGTTGGAATTATTCCGTATTTCGGACTTGCGAGCGGGTTCTAATTGGATATTTGACCAATTTACGCTCCGATTCACCGATTTAGAGTCTAAGTGTTGGAAAATCATAAGTTAGCGTGTTTCGGATATAAAATAGGTTTGGATTCGATCGGATCGTCATCGGCTCGGCATCCGATAATTCGAACTTGGAATTATTCCGTATTTCGGACTTGCGAGCGGGTTCTAATTGGATATTTGACCAATTTACGCTCCGATTCACCGATTTAGAGTCTAAGTGTTGGAAAATCATAAGTTAGCGTGTTTCGGATATGAAATAGGTTTGGATTCGATCCGATCGTCATCGGATCGGCATCCGATAATTCGAAGTTGGATTTATTCCGTATTTCGGACTTGCGAGCGGGTTCTAATTGGATATTTGACCAATTTACGCTCTGATTCACCGGTTTAGAGTCTAAGTTTTGGAAAATCATAAGTTAGCGTGTTTCGGATATGAAATAGGTTTGGATTCGATCCGATCGTCATCGGATCGGCATCCGGTAATTCGAACTTGGAATTATTCCGTATTTAAAAGAAAAACAGAGGCTACATCATTACCATGAGAGAGAGAGTGACCATTTACGATTCGATTTACCGATTTATAGTCTAAGTGTTGGAAAATCATAAGTGTGATAATATGATCAAAACTCAAATTAGTAAGATTCATATTTTTTGCTAATATTATAAAGATTAGTAAGTACCTGATCATGAGGATGAGCCACCGCTAGACCGGCTTATGAATTCATTAAATTTACGCTCCAGTTCCCTGCGAGCTTCTCTTTCCTCATCGAGGGCCTTCTTCTCCGCCTCAACCCTCTGCTCGAGGGCCTGCCTCTGCTCTCGCTCCGCCTCCATCCTCTGCTCGAGGGCCTGCCTCTGCTCTCGCTCCGCGTCTAGCGCAGACTGCAGCTGAGTGATAGCACCGGTCTGGGTGTCCCGTGCCCTCGAGCGCATACCCTCTCGTCCAAAATAGGAGGAGGGCGTGACTCCAAGGCCCGTACAGAGGACACGGCCGTGCGTGGCAGGTCTCAGCACAGTATCCATCGCTCAAGTTGATTGAATCGCGTGTCTATACCATGTAGGTATCTTGAGCAGAATGTTAGACATTCTTCTGCTAGGTATCCTTCAGCAATTGATCCCTCCGGACGACTTTTATTACGAACATATGATTTCAATGTTCGCAAGTACCTAATTTGAGAAAAAAATATTTGTATGAATATATCAAGAACGATCAAATACATTGTGCGAATGAGACGAGACGATTACCTCTCGATAAAATACATCCACCGGTAATGAACTGGGCCGCCGAGTTTGGCCTCATTTGCCAAGTGAACGGTCAAATGCACCATGACATCAAAGAATGAAGGTGGAAATATCATCTCTAACTTGCACAATGTGAGCGCAATATCCCTCTCCATCTGTTCAAGTTGGTCCACTCTAAGTACCTTCGAGCACAACTGTCTGAAAAAAGTGCTGAGCTCAATTAACGGACCGGACACCTCTTCGGTTAAATTCCCACGTATAGCAAGAGATAACAATCGCTGCATAAGAACATGACAATCGTGGCTCTTTAATCCAGACAACTTCCGGCCGTTCTCTTGCACGCATCGTGCGATATTCGAAGAATAACCGTCTGGCGTTTTCACAGACCGTAGGAATGCACATAAGGCTGCCTTTTGCTGTGAGCTCATGGTGTAGCATGCAACTGGCAACACATACTTATCCCCAATCTCTTGGGGATGAAGTGATTTTCGGATGCCCAACTCCTTAAGATCGAGACGAGATTTAAGATTATCCTTCGTCTTACCGTCGAGATTCAGCAGTGTTCCTATAATGTTGTCACACACATTTTTCTCAATATGCATGACATCCAAGTTATGCCGCAAGAGTAGGCTGCTCCAGTACGGTAGTTTAAAGAAAATACTCTTCTTCTTCCAGTTATGCTCACGCGTTGAATCTTCATGCGTTCTCTTCTTTTTACCTTTTCCAAGTGCCACGGCATCAAGCTGATCCAATTCGCACAAGACTTCTACCCCCGAAAGCTGCTCCGGGGCCTTTGCAAGTTCCTTCTTGCCGTTGAAAGCTCTTTTGTTCTGCCTCCACTTATGGCCGTCAACAAGGAATCTTCGATGGCCCATATAACAGAACTTGCCTCCGTTCTTCAATCGTAATGAATCTGTCTCCTTATTGCATGTAGGGCACGCCAATTTTCCTTTAGTACTCCACCCGGATAAGTTGGCATATGCAGGAAAATCGTTGATGGTCCATAGAAGTGCCGCATGCATCCGAAAATTCTGGCGCAACGAGGCATCATACGTATCGGCCCCAACTTCCCATAACTCGTTCAACTCCTCAATCAACGGCTGCAAGTAAACGTCAATATCATTACCAGGCGACCTGGGTCCGGGAATGAGCAAGGAGAGCATTGTGTATGGCTTTTTTAAGCACATCCAGGGAGGCAAATTGTATGGAACTAGGACAACTGGCCAAATGCTGTACGACACACTCATATTCCCAAAGGGATTGAAGCCATCGCTAGCAAGCCCTAACCTGACGTTGCGAACTTCACATGCGAATTCAGGATATGTATGATCAAAATCTTTCCACGTCAGAGAGTCGGCCGGATGTCTCATAATCCCGTCATCTGTACGTTCTCGTGCATGCCACCTCATGTGCTCAGCAGTCTTCGATGACATAAACAACCTCTGAAGCCTGTCCCTGAGCGGGAAGTATAGGAGAACCTTTGCAGATACATTTTTCTTCCTTCGACTGGTACTAGACTCGGCATCCGTCTCTTTATATCTCGTTGCTCCGCATATGTGGCATGACCGCGCATGTTCGTACTCTTTCCGGTACAACATACAATCGTTCACGCATGCATCAATTTTCTCATAACCCAGACCGAGATCTTTAATTGTCTTCTTCGCCTCGTAGAATGATTTCGGTACTGTCTCACCCATAGGAAAAGCCTCTTTCAGCAACTCTACCAACATATTAAATGACTTATTACTCCAACCATTGAGGCACTTCAAATGAAGAAGCTTTACAGTGAAAGAGAGTTTTGAAAACTTCTCACACCCCGGGTATAGAGGTTGTTCGGCATCTTTAAGCAATCTGTAGAACTTGTCCGCTTCGATATTGGGCTGATCACCTGACGGTGTTTCCGTGCCTATTCCACCTTGCAAATCATGTATCATACCCTGCATGTCATCGTCATCGTCTGTATTAATATTATCATCAGCGATCACTGTGTTTGAAGTTTCACCGTGAGCTGCCATGGGGACTGCATCTAGCTCCTCACCGTGCGAGAACCAACGGGTATAGGTAACGTCAATGCCACGCATTACCAGATCAACCTCACATTCCTCTCGAACCTTCCTAATCACCCTTCCGCAGTCTATACAGGGACACACAATTTTTCCATCAAGCGGTGCAAGACGCTCAAATGCAAAATCCAAAAATTTCCTGACTCCTTCTCTGTACTCTTGGCTCATGCGATTCGAATTACGCATCCAACTCTTATCGATCGAAGACATCTTCGTCTATCTGGCTATACAACACCTGACATATAATTTCAAACAATGTTATAAGACTCCGCACAATTTCGGTTTCGGTTCTCGGGTAGGTGGAGATTTAAATAGATGGGGTAATACTGAAATTAACAAATGGAGGCAACATAATTTGAACCTAGGACCTCGCAGAAACCAAAACTCTGATATCACGTGGCCATCTTAAGGTTTTGGGTAAGATAGTTATCTAACATCTAGCTAGGCATTCCCTGTGACCATGACCTTACTGTCGAGCTGCTTAACTATGCTCATGAGTCGTCTATAGCTTAATTAAGACCACTTACGTACAAACCCAGTTAGCCATATGCGTTTGGGACATATCCAGAGTTGCTTGGCTTAACCAACAGCCCTTGATAGCATCCTTTTGGGTTCAAAATTAAACGGAAACAACATTGGCTGCACACTTGCTGCACCTGTTATTCACGTTTAAATGATCCACATGGACCGTCCCGATTGAGCCATAAGCAAGTACAGTGTACCAGTCGGGAAGTAAAAATGCTCTTGTCCTTTCTTGGGAAAAAAAAAAACATTTTAATTTCTTTTAACCATAATGATGCGTCCCGATCACAGCCGTCCGTTGCACAAAACCCCAATTGGCAGGCTGTGATTGGATGACACGCCATTCTGGTTAGGTATTCAGGTTAGAGGTTGGGGGTGAAAAGTAAACCTTCCATTGCGGTTGGTTTGTCGTGCATTCTAGAGGTGATAGGTCTGAGTCCACCAACAAATTGGCTCTTGTACGAGGGCGTCAGATGTTTGGCCGTCCAAGTGGACCTACTTGGCCTTGGTGAGCCAAATATTCAGCCAGAGTCTGATGCTTGACTCAACCCTGATTCAGACTCAGGTGCGCCCCTCATTGTGACCGGTGGTACGGGCTTCCTGGTCTTGATTTTGGATCGTTTGTTTGGTTCTACAAAGGCACGTACAGTTCGGGTGCATGGCACGCGCACATCTCGAGCTAGTTGACCGCACGTGCTAGGCACTTTTATTCAACCAAGTGGCTCGGTCCGGTCCGGTCGGGTCAGGTCGGGTTGGGTCTACGTTCTAAGTGCATACTATCAAGCCAAGAGGCTCAGTTCCTTCTGGACGTTATATGCTACTTCCTTCTGCCTGAAATAGCTTTTTTTTTTTTTTTCATAAAGAGAATACACTTAGAGGTGACAATTTGCAGCTGCTCGTTGCCACCGCCCCAACAGAGACGAGAAGCCATAGGGAGAGGAGACTGATTTAGGATTTCTTTGTTTTATTTTTTAAATTTTTGAAGGAATTTATTAGGTAAAAGAATTTCAGACTTTCAGTCGGATGTGACAAGATTATAATTATTTTCAATCATTTCCCTCTAAATACAAAAAAAACAGTCCATTAGTAGATCTAAACCGCATTAGCATCACCTCATTACAATTATTTTCAATCATTTCCCTCTAAATACAAAAAAAAAAAACCACAACTATAGGTCCCAACTATTAAACAACTACCACACATCAATGATCACCCACGAGGAGGAGGAGGAGGAGGAGGAGCTCACCGGGGGGAGGAGGAGGAGGAGGATCTCACCGGCCGGAGCCCACGAGGACGAGGAGGGACGACGGATGCCCACGAGGAGGAGGAGGGACGACGGATGCCGGATCTCGATCACCAACCGCCGGTCGATTGGTCGGCCGGAGGGACGCGACGGGGCCGGGGAGGGGGGGAGGGAGGCCGGGGAGGGGGGGAGACTTAGAGAGAGAGAAAGGGCCGGGGGAGAGGTTCAGATCGAAAATAGAACAGAGAAAGCTAGGAGGGGATCGCTGAAATTAATTTATGTGAGGATTTTTACCGACGGTAAATAACAATCCGTCGGTAAAACTAATTTTTTTACCGACGGTAAATAACAATCCGTCGGTAAAACTCCACGACTAAAATTCAACTTCAATTTTTTCCAGAGGCTCGGTTTGGCACCCTGAGTTTCGTCGGGACATTTTACCGACGGAAATTTAATTACCGTCGGTATTGTACCGACGGATATATAAAGTCCGTCGGTATAATCCCGACGAAAGCACAAGTTCAATTTTTTCCAGAGGCTCGGTTTGGCACCCTGAGTTTCGTCGGGACATTTTACCGACGGAAACTAAATTACCGTCGGTATTGTGCCGACGGACATATAAATACCGTCGGTATAATTAGTTATACCGACGGAAATTTAACGCCCGTCGGTAAATAGCACGACGAAACTCAACCTCCTATTTTTTCCCAGAGGCTCGGTTTTTACACTGAGTTTCGTCGGGACACTTTTACCGACGGAAATTTTATTACCGTCGGAAAATTGCCGACGGAGATATTATGGCTGTCGGTAAAATTGGTTATACCGACGGACATACAATTACCGTCGGTAAAATATCACGACGATGACATTTTGCCGACGGTTTATATGTAACCGTCGGTAATAATTATATTACCGACGGTAAATATGTATACCGTCGGTATAAATATGCAAAGAAAATAAAAAAAATTGAAGTTATAATACCGACGGATATTATTGTAACCGTCGGTAAAAAGTGTATTATTACCGACGGTAACAATAAGGTCCGTCGGTAAAGACCCTATTTCTTGTAGTGCCTACCAAAACTGCAGCGTTCGTATAGAAATCTATAGGAATTTGCATTTGCATGTTTTTATTCTTTTTTTTCATATATAAGTGTTTTTCGTAGCCTTTTTATCATCTTGTTTTATCTTTTACAAAAAAAAAAAAAAAATTTCAGAAGTTTCGCACTATAATTTTTATGTACTTAAGTAGGATCATGAGGCACATGGTATTAAATCATTCTAAAGCCTGATGAATAACTTCAAGGGTAATGTCTAACTGAGTTTTCTTTATTAATACCTCGTTAGAGAGTGTGAAAATATCTATCCTGAACTTTCACTACACTTGGACTCACACAGTTAGGGTGTAGAATCAAATTAGTGGTTGTTGACCTAATAATAACCTAGAGGCCTGATGAACTATGACTTCCTTGTCCACTTAGTTCGCTGAGAAGAAAAAATATATAACGGGTATCATTACAAGGAACCAGTGGATTAGACTAGGTGCATCGGAAAAGGGCTACCTATTGTGAAGGCTATATTTGCGGGATTGTGATGAAAAACTCGAGCATAGGTCCGTAGGGGAATCTTGATGCCTGACACCTTACGCCAACTGGTGTGGGAGCTGTCGACTAGTGCTCATGGGAAAATCATCACAAGAGTAAAAAGGCAACAGAGTTTTATTCCAAAAAAAAAAAAAAAATCAGTGGAGATATGTGGCTCACGAAGTTTGAGTATGTATTAGATTGTGTGAACCTTCGAAAACAATCAGGGTGAAAGCCGCCGATGTAAAAATATGAGTAAGCTGGAGCATCACAGATAAAACCCACGAGGCATTAAAGTGAAAGTCCACACCTCTCGTTACCCTAGACAGGCTGCTTAGTTTTGAATCAGTGCCTAAGGTCGTTGGCCTATTCTAGGAAGTTATTTGTGTTAGCACCACTTTGCGAATTGAACCCCTTCTGTGTAAGTCCATACATCACTGTGCACACAAGCATGAAAGTTTTTATATTTTCTAACGGGGGATTAATCACGAGAACTCAACCTGCATACCTGAAAAGTCAGAAGTCGGGCTGATAAAAATTACAATCTCTGTGCCTTAGACATCTTTACTCTGAGTACTTTAAATTATTTTGTGAAATAGTTTTCATCTTTTATTTTCTAAAAAAAAAAATAAAAAAATAAATAAAAAAAATAATAAAGAATTTTGTGGGTATATTCACTGCAAACCCTCACGAGACAAAACTCGTCCACTGGGGTAACCCAGGGGTTTAACGGCTTGTTGCACGTGCTAAGTGCAATCGCGATTCCTGCGAAAGTGAGTTAAGTTATTTTTGCTCTTCTATTATTTTCTTAGTTTATTTTGTTTGCTAGCTTTCTCGAGGACGAGAAAGATTCAAGTTTGGGGGTGTGTTAAGTGTCAATATGGTGCGAATTATCCCTTCCTTTTTCATGCATATCTTATCATTCTCTTACATAAAACATTAATATTACACGTAAAGTGCATAAATTTTATTTTCATCATTGCATAGAATAATTTCGTACGAACACATAGGTATATTGATTTGCATTTATGCATTACCTGCATGGAAATTATAAAGCTTGAGAATCATTTTACTGTTTTTTTACTATAAGGAACTGATGGATATCATTTTATGTCTTTTTCACAGTGACTAGGACTCGTCCTCAACGCGCGTAGCTACAATGGAGTGTGACTAAATAGTAGATGTTATCACAATACCTTGGGAGCAGATCTATAGTGCACGCAAATGACAAACAAATGAAATCGCAATATCAGAGCTCGCGAAGGATATTTTGGCAAAAATCGGCACGCACGTAGCTCTGAACTCAAGCACTAGAAGAACAAGACTCAGGCATAATGAGCTGGCTTCAAACCATGATAAGTGGTGCACCCCAATTAGCCACCTTTTCTTCCTTCTCCAGCTCCTTCTTTCTCTCTCTTCCCTTCTCTTTTATTTTCCTTCTCTTCTTCCCATCTTGGCCATCTAGCAGCGCATACGGCTCACTTTCCGACCCAACATGAACATACTAACATACCCGATCTTAGCCATCGACCCATCATTACCAACTCAATTGGACTCCCGGTAGTACACAGAAAACCCATGCATGCATTACCCATGCACATTCATTCCATCTGAAGCCACAAATCTACCGTCCGATCGTAGCCGTCCAAACCCATACAAGCTACCACCTTGTATCTCTCTTCAATTTCTTTCTTTAAATTTTTTATTCTTAATTCAAAACCAACTAATGCTGTACGGTTTGGAGCCTAACAAAAACTCCAGTGCTTTCCTTATCCACCCAACAAAACCCGGCTCGTATCTTTTGGACTAATAGAACCCGTTTTCTCTCTCTAATCTTCTCTCTGCTCTCTCTCCGGGATTCTCTCAACCGACCACCATAATCGTCTGATTGCATCGCAGCCATCCGAAGACGATCAGCCGCTCCTCATTCATGAGATCACAGCCGTCCACAGTCCCATAATCACAGCCATCCGTTGCTAACCAACTCATCCATAATACCCACGCATGCAGCCGTCCAACTTATCCCTGCATTCTACCCAGCCGACCCTCTCTCTCTAACAATATCACAGCCGTCTGATGCGTTACGTACCCATGCATGAGACCACTCCCCGTTTCTCTCTTCTCTAAAACTAATCACAGCCGTCCTTTGCAAGCCATCAATAGATACATTGAATCAACCAAGCTGTGCACAACAACCCCATGCATGCAGCGTTCCAGACTTCTCTATCTCACGGACCACTTGATCACAGCCGTCCCTAGGATCAGCTCGACCCGATCAGCATTCCCGTCTCTCACCTGCGATCTTCTTTCTCTCTCATTCCTTATCTATCCCAACCGCCCAAGCTTTTCTCTCTCTAGCTTTCCTTGTTTTTTTCTCTTTCCTTATCCTCTCCTCTCTCTTACCCGACCGAGACCCAGCCGAAACCCTCTCTTTCTTTCGGATTCTCTCTCTAAAAATCGTTTCTTTCTCTCTCCTTAATTCTCTCTATCTCTTTCCTTTCTTAACAGCCCAAATCTCCTTTCTCTCTCTTCTTTATCTCTCTAGATCCCAACTGAGATCCTCCTCTCTCAAACCCAGCTGTACCCGGCCCTCTCTTCCCATCTTTATGATTTATTCCCCATTTAAGATCCTCTCTCTCTCGTGTCGAACCTGTGCGTGAGATCCATCCGATTCTATATCTACTCTCTTTCCAATCTCATCATAACCGAACCCAGTAATCTCATTCCTTTATTTTCTCCTCAATCATCTCTCTCCTTAATTCTCTCTCTTTTTATATCTTTCTCTCTCTAAATCTCTTTTTATTTCTCTCTTTTAAGTAAACCCAATCACAACCGTTCCCCTTCCTTCCTAATCCGGATGAGGCCGGATCGTAGCCATCCACAAACCTCAGCCATGCATACCCGATCACATCCAACCGATCCTCCTACTCTTTTTTTCCGAATTCTCTTTCCATTCTTTCGGTCCAAATTAATCACAAACCGTTCACTGCATTCCCTCTCTTCCGTGATCCATCAAAGCCATGCACAATCCTCTCTCTTCTCTCTCTCTAAACCGACCCTCTCTCCTTCTCCCTCAATTCTGCCCTTTTAATTTTTTTTCTTTACTTCATACCAATGAAAGACAATCTTACCAAATCCTACGCCTTTGGGAGCAAGCTACAAGCCGCTATATATAGAGGGTCATGGGCATGAAGAAAGGGGGGAATTATCATCATCCAGTTTTCCATAGAGTGTTCAGCAAATTGTAATAGGGAGAGTGTGCGAAGAGAGTACGTAACATTGTTTTCGGGTCATTTCAAGAAGAAGGTTTTGCAGTACTTGTAATCGTATTCATTTTTTTTTAATAAAATTTATTCTGTTGCTCTATTCTCATGCTCTTTGTTCTTTTTCCAATGTCTCATTTTATTTACTGTATCCATAATTCCACCATGGTCGGCTAAACTCCACTCCGCCAGGGAGAGGGGTTGAGGCCATGGTAATTAAGTAGGTAGTTTTCTCTCTTGTAAGTCACTCTTGATTGCACTTAATGTTATTCCTCTTAGTTAGTTGATTGTAATTCTAAAGCGAGAGTGAAGATCACCCATCCTCTATTAGGGATTCGGTGATTCTTCAAAACTCCCACATTGAATCGTCGACTAAGATGATTAAATTTATTATTTTCAAATCTAATTTATGTTATATAAATTCTCACAACTGAGCGAGTTATACTTCTTTACTATAAGAAGGACCTTGTTCTTAAAATTGTGAGGGTATTATATAATTAAATTAGATAAAATGGTCCTTAATTCTAAATTTTCCACTTGAGGCGGTAAAACTTCCGTTCTCAAGTGTGGATTATCGAGAGTGACGCTGCAAGAGAAGTCGGCTCCTCACCATGGTTTACAAATCCCTCTCCTAGGCGGAATTTCTTCTTATATTTTCTAAAATTATCAATTATTAGTATTAGTTCTACGATTTACTTTCTAAAATAAATTATTTTTTAAATAATAAAATCCAAACTCCCTTCAATTTAATTTAGTCTCATTTATGATCTCTTTTCTCTAGGCATCTAATTACGTGAGGTTCGATCCTTACTTGCCATATACTAGTTAAATTTTGTAGTTTATAATTGCAGGTATTGAAAATTTTTGATAAATTACTTCACTTCAACGATAAGCTAAGCAGTAGTTAAATGAGACTAAAAAAACTCCCTTCATTTCAATTTAGTGTTATTTGTGATCTCTTTTCTCTAGGCATCTAATTACGTGAGGTTCGATCCTTACTTGCCATATACTAGTTAAATTTTGTAGTTTATAATAGCAGGTATTGAAAATTTTTGATAAATTACTTCACTTCAACGACATAACGAAGAAGTAGTTATCACCAGTCAGTTAAAGTTTTGAGTCGAAGATCGTTGTTCGATCTGTCGATTGGAGTTAGAACTCTCAATATGCAAGCAGAGAAAGTTGGACACGAGAGATGTGATCTCGGAGTTCAGCCGAAGCCTACATCTCCGTGCTATAGGGAGCAACCCGAATTCACTAACACTTATATCGAAGTGATCTCGACAGGCCGAGTATCACTGAAAACACTCAGATCTATTCGAATGAGAGAAGAAGATCAAAGAGAGGTGGAAGATGGAAAGCTGAGAAATTCTAGAGCTCTGGGTTCTGAAAATCAGATCTCAGAGTGGAAATCAGAATTTTCGGATCCTTTTACATTCGAAGGCTCTGCTATTTATAGGATTCTCTGGTGGTAAATGGCGGTTTCTTCTGTCGGATCTGGGGATCCTCCAGGTAAAGCTGGTGGGCCCCGCTACCGTCTCCTGGGGGATTCCACAGGCTCTTGGGCCCACCAGGCAGGGCCGGTGGGTCCTGCTATTGTCTTTGGGGACCCACCAGGCAGGGCCGGTGGGTCCTGCTGTTGTCTTCGGGGACCCACCAGGCAGGGCCGGTGGGTCCCGCTGTTGTCTTCGGGGACCCACCAGGCAGGGCCGGTGGGTCCCGCTGTTGTCTTCGGGGACCCACCAGGCAGGACCGGTGGGTCCTGCTGTTGTCTTCGGGGACCCACCAGGCAGGGCCGGTGGGTCCTGCTGTTTGCAGACTTCTTGCCAAAATTTGCACCCACAGTTACCCCCTCGAAGTTAGCTAAGAGACCACCTTGGCTGGCTTGGATTCGTGGTGCAAAGCTAACGACCCCCTGTCACACATGCAGAGGAGCTTTTTGTCGAGTGTTAGCGTTTTTTTGAAAATAAGATTTTCATTGGTCAACTTCTGACTGATCGGTCAAAGTTGATCGATCGGTCAAGTTTGACCGATCGGTTGAATTTGACCGATCGGTCGAGTTTGACCGATCGGTTAAATTCAACCGGTACAGTTTTTTGACCGATCCAGTAGAAATTCGACCGATCAGTTGAATTTGACCGATCGATCAAGTTTGACCGATCGGTTAAATTCAACCGGTCGAGGTTGGAGTAATCGGTCAGAAAACACAGTTTTCTGACCGATCCAGTAGAAATTCGACCGATCGGTTGAATTTGACCGATCGGTCAAGTTTGACTGATCGGTTAAATTCAACCGGTCGAGGTTGGAGTGATCGATCAGAAAACACAGTTTTCTAACCGATCCCGTAGAAAATCGACCGATCGGTTGAATTTGACCGATCGGTCAAGTTTGACCGATCGGTTAAATTCAACCGATCGAGGTTGTAGTGATCGGTCAGAAAACACAGTTTTCTGATCGATCCCGTAGAAAATCGATCGATTGATTGAATTTGACCGATCGGTCAATTTTGACCGATCGGTTAAATTCAACCGGTCGAGGTTGGAGGGATCGGGCAAAAAGCCAAGTTTTTTGCCTGATCCGGTTGAAAATCGACCGATCGGATGAATTTGACCGATCGGTCAATTTTGACCGATCGATTAATTTCAACCAGTCAAGGTTGGCGGGATCGGGCAAAAAGCCAAGTTTTTTGCCTGATCCAGTAGAAAATCGACCGATCGGATGAATTTGACCGATCGGTCAATTTTGACCGATCGGTTAATTTTGACCGATCGATTAATTTCAACTGGTCAAGGTTGGCGGGATCGGGCAAAAAGCCAAGTTTTTTGCCTGATCCAGTAGAAAATCGACCGATCGGATGAATTTGACTGATCGGTCAATTTTGACCGATCGGTTAAATTCAACCGGTCAAGGTTGGCGGGATCGAGCAAAAAGCCAAGTTTTTTGCCTGTTCCAGTAGAAAATCGATCGATCGGATGAATTTGACCGATCGGTCAAGTTTGACCGATCGGTTAAATTCAACCGGTCAAGGTTGGTGGGATCGGGCAAAAAGCCAAGTTTTTTGCCTGATCCAATAGAAAATCGACCGATCGGATGAATTTGACCGATCGGTTAAATTCAACCGGTCGAGGTTAAGTTTCGAACCTGCCCATTCGAGGTGGTAGTATAGGCTGTTCTTCTTCTTGATCTTTTGGCAGAGTATTGAACGTTGATGGAGTTTGATTTTTTCTGCTTTGAATCTTTGGTTTGTCTGAATGGGGTTTTTCGAACCGGCGGTCCGGTTCACTTGGACCGGTGGTTTGCTTGGACCAGTGGCTTACATGGACCGGTGGTCTGACGCTTCGTCTGGTCCGAACGTTCGCCTGGTTTTGCGCTTGCTACGGATAGATGCCACGTGTACCTACAAAAACACGCGATTTGATATGGTGATGACACGTGTCGTCTCGATCTGTGCGCCAGATTCCCTCAAGGTATATAAGCTTCTCTGGCTGTCATTTTCGCCTTACTCTTTCAGAAAATTTTCGAAGTCCAGAGCTTTTGTTTCCAATCTCTCGTTCTCTGTTCTTTGTCCTTTTTCGATCGATCGTATGGCCTCCTCTGGTAATTCGAAGAAGATGAGCGCGGTCCCCTCGAAGAGGAAGGGGAAGGAGATTGCTGAAGAATCATCCCCCCCCAAAGGTCGCGGCAAGGGCAAGGAAGTGCTGGTGGAGTTGGGCCAACTGGGCAAAAGACATACTGGAGTCGGGTTCGCTTCTGCTCCTTCAAGGCCGGAGCATATTCCGAAGGCAAAGTTCGTCTTGGGTCCTCTGTTGCCTCTGGCTGAGGAGCCTGCTTACATCTACAACACAGGTGGCCAGCTCACTGACTCGAAGAGGGCAAAGTGGCAAAGGCTGCTGGCGTGCTTCACAGAGGGGAAGATCCGGCCTTCACTGCCTGGGATTCAATCTGGTTTTGGCATCGACAAACAGACAGTGTTTGTGAACGTTGCCAGCATGGAGCAGGTGATGGGGACAGTGGTCTCCGTGGGTCAGCTGAACTGCGGACTTCGTCTTCCGCTGCTGCCGTTTGCCGCGAGGTTGCTGAATACCTCCGGCCTCTGCTCAGGACAGCTCACCGGCAACGCATGGAGGATAATCTACACCTTCTGCCGCGTAGAGTCAGATTTCCAGAAGGAGCTGAGGGAATGCTACTCCAGCCTTCCAGACAACGAAGAGGCCCGGATTGAATTGGGCTACTTCTTCTTTCATTATAGATGGGCTTCGAGGAAAGACAACCCTTTCTTCAACCTCACAGGGGTTTCTGCTCTACGCCCCCTTGCCGACACAGTTGCCTCCGACAAGCTGTATACTGAGTGGCCGCTCTCAGTGGCTGGTGCCTGGACGCCACTCTCAGTGCCAGAGACTCCTCGTATTGAGGTAAACAAGGAGATCAAGATGTATTACGCAGGAGGAGAGCTGGCTTGGCCTTCGGAGAGGGTTGGGGCCATCGACAACCTGTTTCTGGAGTTGACCTGTGGGACCAGGTCATGGAAGCAGTTTTCAAACTGCCCAGTCAGGTATGGCAATGCCAACCTCCTCCACAGATTACAGGCCAGATACGAAGATAATGAAGTCTTGTACTCAGACTACGAGGAGGATCCTCAGTCTTGCAAGATTATCAGAAAGATCTGAATAGAGAAGAAGGCCTATGGTGCGAGGCACAGATTGCCCACCACTGAGGAGAAGCTGGTGATACAACAAGGCCCAGCGAAGAAGAAGAGGAAAATCCTCATTAAGCAGAAAGAAAATGAGGACAAAGAAAAGGAGGAGGAAGATGAAGAAGAAGAAGAAGAAAAGAAGAAGGAAGAAGAGGAAGAGACCGAAAACGGCAGCAACAGAAACGGTGGCAACAATGAAGATGAGGAGGATGGGGGTGGTGAGGATGATCTTCCTCCCACCCCCACTGGTGGAGATGATGGAAACGGGGGTGGTGAGGAAGAAATTCCTCCCACCCCCATTGGTGGTGATCAAGGACAGGGGGGTGGTGGGGATGAACTTCCTCCCACCCCCACTGGTGGTGCAGAAGAGGAAGATTCTCTTCCTATCCCCATCGATGAGGCTAAGGCCCGTCGCATGGAGGGAGTCATGGATGCGGAGGGTGACGGCCACAAGGTGGTTGCTGCCTACCACTTTGAGGAGTTGAAGAAGCGCCCGATGCGCTTGAAGATAAAGTTCTCGGGGAGTGGTGGGGTTGGAAGCAACCCCACGCCCCTCGATCAAATACCTCCCGAAGTTCCCCGCATCGAAGGAGCAACTACGAGCGGGGGTTTGGAGGTTGAGCAACCCCCACCCCCCTCTCGCTCTTTGGCTGAGGAGGTGGCTGCCCTCATGGCTGGGCTTGATCAGCCAGGCGAACAGCAAGAGGAAGGGGGTGTCTTGCCTCCCCAGGGTGCTCCTTCTCCTATTCACTTGGAGAGGGAGAGCCGTGTGGGCGATGGGGCTCCCCAACCCCAGCCAGAACCAACTCCCACCAAGGAGAAGTCGACCCCTCGGGGTAAGAGCTCCGATCGTGGGAAGGGAAAGGCTCCTCGAGTCGATGTCTCAGGTACCTGCAATAATTTTGCCTTGATTGACTTGCCTTCGAAGTTTGAATTTATTCTAACTCTTTGAACTTTTGTGTTGATTGTAGGTACGCCTGCTGGCTCGACTCAGAAAATAAAGAACTTGGGTGAGGTTGACATCAACCACCCAACTGTTATGATCCGGAAGCTCTGCAACCTTCCGGAGGCTACTCTAGATGAAGCCTTTGATAGGCTTGAAGTAGTGGTAAGTGCCTCTGCTTGATCGATCGTTGAAGTTGTATTTTCAGAATAATTCTAACTCTTTGGTCCATATGCAGAACTCAGCAGTTTTGAAATTTGCGAGCAAGCTCTTCAGGAAGGCAGGAGAAAGGGAAGCTTCAGCTGAAGTATCCTGTTTGACTGCTGAACTGGAGGCTGCAAACGAAGAGAGAGACAAGCTGAGGGAAGTTCTGTCCTCGAAGAAAGAGTCTCTCAAAGCCAAGATCGAGGCTCTTCGCAAGGAGAAGCTGGAGAGCAAGGGCTGGCAGAACGGCTACGAGGCCCGGGGTCACGAGCTCGAGGATTTGAAGAAGCGATTTTTCAAGATCGAGAACTTATCCTTCGATCGCGTGGCCCGAATAAAGGAGTTGGAGGCTGAACTTGCTGCAAGGGATACCGCTCTTGCTGCTAAGGAGACAGCCTCAACTGCCAGGGAAGAGGCTCTAAAAAAGGAGCTGGAGCATAGGCGTACCGAATGCACGAGTTACAGGGAGACGGCTGAGAAGGCGGTGGAAGCACTCAGGGTCCACGCTAGCAGCGTCCGATCTTCTAAGGCTTCAGTGGCGAGCAAAGCTCGTGGTGGATCCGAGGGAGAGAAGTCGCGCGCGCAAAGTGTGCCCAAGCCTTGAGATCTTCCATCTTCTTTTTTATCGTTTGAACTTGTAAACTCTTTGATATGTAACAGCTCACTCCTGTATTTAGCAAACTTTTGATAATAGAGATCCTTTTGGTGTTTGAAAATTGAATGTCTCTGGTATTGAATTCTTTGAATGTTGAGTTCTGGAATGTTATTGGAATGATTGAATATTCATACACTTGAAAATAAAGGGTCGAGTCGCAACTCGATCACCCGAATTTGTTAAGTAACTCGAAAATTGAAGGTTGTTGCAATGCACAACTTGAAATTGTTAACATTTATATATGAGGGGTTGAGTCGCAACTCAAGTACCCAAACCTGTTAGACGATATTGAATTTGAAATTGAAGGTCATTTAATAGTTGTAAGTAAGGGGTAGTGTCACAACACAAAGCTCCCAAACCTATTAAATAGACGTAGTAATTTGAAGGTTGTGTTGTAGCACAACCCGAAACCGTTTAACATTTGCCTGTAAGGGGTTGAGTCGCAACTCAAACACCCAAACTTGTTAAACGACCTGGTAATTTGAATGTAGACGATTTGAAACTGCTTTAGAACTTGAATTGAAAAGCTGAACATTTGCACACTTGAACATTTGAAAGAGAACTTTATTCATCATGGTATTTACATCATGGATAGAACAATTTAAGGTGCCTAGCATTCCAAGCTCATGGCAGTCTTTCCCCTTCTGGTGAAATCAGCCGGTAAGACCCTTTGCCTCCTACTGATTCGACGATATATGGACCTTCCCAGTTGGGAGCAAGTTTCCCACTGCTGTGTTCTTTAGTGTTGTAAAAAACTGCTCTGAGAACTAGGCTGCCCACAAGGAACTGTCTCTTATAGATTTTCTCATCGTAGGCTCGTTTGATCTTCTGCTGATACTTGGCAATACGAAGGGATGCTTGGTCTCGTAATTCTTCAGAGAAATCCAGATCATCGACGCGAAGCTCTTTATTGATCCCTTCTTCAACTGCCTTGATCTTCAATGTATTTGATATATTCTCTGTCGGGAGTACTGCTTCCGATCCATATGTCAGACGGAAAGGTGAGAACCCTGTTGATCTTCTCGGAGTTGTGCGATATCCCCAAAGAACTTCAGGTAGGACTTGTTCCCACAATCCTTTCTTGTCGTTGAGTTTCTTCTTGATTATACCAAGGATAGCTCTATTGGATGCTTCAGCTTGACCATTGCATTGAGGATATCTTGGAGTTGAATAAAAGAGCTTGATTCCGTTATTCAGGCAGAACTCCCGAAACTTGTCGGAGTCAAATTGAGCCCCATTGTCAGCAACAAGAACTTGGGGCATGCCAAACCTTGAGAAGATATTGTGTCGAATGAACTTAATCACTTCATCATCGATCTCCCGGAAGAGTGGCACAGCTTCGACCCATTTGGTGAAGTAATCAGTGGCCAGTAGTAGATACTTCTTCTTGCTCGGAGTTGGAGGGAAATGACCCAAGAAATCCAACCCTCATTGATGGAAAGGCCAGGGACTTGATAGTTGATGGAGCTCATCTGCAGGGAGATGGATGGCACGGGCATGTCGTTAGCAAGGCTCGCACCTTTGAACAATTTGCTGAGCATCCTTTGCCATTGTTGGCCAGTAGTGACCTTGTAGCTTCGTCTTGGCTTCAAGAGATCTTCTTCCTGAATGATTTCCACAAGCTCCAGAGTGGATATCAATCAGGATTGCCTTTGCTTGTTCGGGACCAAGGCACTTGAGCATCACCCCGTTGTGAGATTTGAAGTATAGGTCTTCTCCTTGCGTGATAAAGCATGGGAGCTTCCTTTGAAGTCTTCGGGCTTGATTGGGATCTTCTGGTATTTTGCCATGTTTGAAGAAGTCAAAAATTGACTGTCTCCAATCTTCAAGCTCACTTGTAGTAGTAAGGTTCAACATCAATTGATTTCCATCCCAAGATCTCTTTGTAGTAGCAAGGATCTGTTGTTCGGGGGTGGTCTTGGGCACTTCTTGATAATCGATTTGTATTTGTCTTCCTCCGAGCGAATCGCCAAGAACTGAGGCAGCGTTGGCTAAGGCATCTGCTTCACGATTCTCTGCTCTTGGAATTTGAACGAATTCAGTATTAGTAAATCGTTGTTGAAGACGTCGCACTAAAGCCAAGTAGAGTTGCATTCTTTCTTCACGAGCTGTGTACTCTCCATTGATTTGCCTTATGATCAACTGGGAGTCGCTGTAGACGATGATTCGATCTACCCCCAGGGATTCCGCCATTTTGAGTCCGGAAATGAGTGCTTCGTATTCGGCTTCGTTGTTGGTGGCATAGAACCCGAGGAGAGTGGCCTTCTGTAGATGATCAAGTTCGGGGGATACCAAGACTATCCCAGTTCCCGAACCGATCGCACTTGAAGCTCCATCAGTGTAAAGCTTCCATGGAGGAGTTGTGGCGATTGCTTCGAGGCTTGGATCGGTTTTTGTTGCAAGACTGAACGGAGGATCAGCTTCATCTTCTAGGCGCATATCGACGTCTTCTTCCCAAGTGATGGGGTCTTCGATCGGAAAGTCAGCTAGAAAATCAGCAATGGCTTGACCTTTGATGGAAGTGCGAGATTCGAATTGAATCCCCAGAGCACTCATTTCGATCACCCATTTGGTCATTCGACCAGCTCGACCAGCTTTGTCAACAATATCTTTGAGTGGGTGTTTTGAAATGACAGTGATCTGATGAGAGACGAAGTAGGGTTGGAGGCGACGTGATGCAGTGAGCAAGGCCAGGATGACCTTCTCAGTTTTTGAGTAGCGAGTTTCAGCCGGAAGAAAAGTATGGCTGATGTAGTAGACTGGATGCTCGATGCCTTCTCTTATGCTGACTAGGACCTCACTGATTGCTTGATCGGTCACGGTGAGATAGAGCCATAAATCTTCTTTGGGAAGAGGAGCCGTCAGGATAGGAGCTTGCACCAGATATTTCTTGAAGCCTTGAAAAGCTTCTTCGCAAGTTGAACTCCACCCTGAAGTATCCGCCTTTCGTAGTTTGTCGAAAAGAGGCTTACATTTGTCGGAAGACTTTGAGATGAATCTATTGAGGGCAGCAAGTCTTCCAGTGAGACGTTGAACTTCTTTTCGATTAGTAGGTGATGGCATGTCAAGGATGGCTCGAATTTGGTCGGGATTGGCTTCAATGCCCCTCCTGGTCACAAGATGACCCAGGAATTTGCCCGATTGAACTCCGAAAGCATACTTGGCCGGATTGAGCTTCATACGATACTTTCGAAGGACTTGAAAGGTTTCCGCCAGATTGGATAGATGCTTTCCTCGAATAGAGCTCTTTGTGAGGAGATCATCGACGTAGACTTCGACGTTGCGACCGATTTGATCTTCGAACATCTTTGTGACTAACCTTTGATAAGTGGAACCAGCATTTTTGAGGCCGAACGGCATCACATTGTAACAGTAGAGACCTCTGCTAGTCACAAAGCATGTCTTCTCTTGATCATCAGGATGAAGTGGAATTTGATTATACCCAGAGTATCCATCCATGAAGGATAACAACTCATGGCCAGCAGTGGCATCGACGAGTCTGTTTATTCTTGGCATGGGGAATGGATCTTTGGGACAAGCTTTGTTGAGGTTGGTGAAGTCGATGCACACTCTGACCTTTTCATTCTTTTTTGGGACAGCAACTATATTAGAGATCCAAGTAGGATACTCTACTTCACGGATGAAGCCTGCTGCAAGTAGCTTGTTGATCTCTTCTTGAACGGCAATTTGTAGTTCTGGTCGGATTGTGCGTGGCTTTTGTTTGACGGGTTTCACTTCTTCTTTGATAGCGAGCCGGTGGCAGGCATCATCTGGATTGATCCCTGGCATGTCTTCAAAACACCAGGCGAAGACGTCGATATTGGATTGAAGGAAGGATACCATGTCTTGCGCTTCTGCGTCACTAAGATCGGTACCAATAAATGTTTGTCGAGAGAGATTTCCACAGCCGATATTGATAGGGATGATTTCTTCAATTGAAGGCGAGGCTTCCCATTCGATTGGTGGAGGTTCGGTCAGTGGAATCTCCTTTAATTGCTATTTGGAAGAGGGACCAGCTTCATCTCGAGGCCGCTTTGGAGGTGCAATATTGATCTTACGATCTGTTTTAGCTGCAGCAGCCTCACAAGACCTCCCAGCTTGCTGATCGCCTCGAATACAGACAATGCCTTCTCCTATCGCAAATTTGAGGAGTTGGTGGTAAGAAGAGGAGATGGCATTGATCTGGTGGAGGAATGGTCACCCTAGAATGGCGTTGTAACTGGACACTCCTTCGACAATTGCAAACCTCACCGAGACTCGAGTCTCTCGGCTAAGGTCGAGAGTGAATCTCGATTCGCCCACCGTAATGCTTTATTCGCCGTTGAAGCCAGTGATCACAGTCGGGACGACGTCGAGGCTTGAGTATTTATGTCCTAGACGTTTGAAATAATCTGAGAACATAATATCGATGGAGCTCCCAGTATCGATGAGGATTCGATTGACGGTGCTTCCGTCGATGAGGAGTTTCAAGACCAGGGGGTCTCGATGGGGAGTATGAACTCCTTGAAGATCGGAGTCGTTGAAAACAATGGATGGCCAGGTCAAACCTTCGATAGGCTTCTCGATCCAGGTATCCTCCTTATTCGCAGCAGAATGAATGTGGAAGATGCGACGAACTTGCCGATCCACTTCCTTCCCGGTCAAGGTTTGATTGTGCAATGTTCCATGAATACCAAAGACGTTGGCATTCACAGAGATTGGTTGCCGGTTGGAGAAGATTTGATGGACCCAACATGCTTCTTTCCCCTTTGCAGAGGTTCGACGTTGATCTTGTCCACCCTTGACGTAATCTTGAAGGTGGCCTTCCCGCAATAAGTCTTCGAGATGAAATTTCAGCCGATAACACCGATCGGTGGAGTGGCCGTGACTTCGGTGGAATTCGCAGTAGACCGTTTTGTCCGCCGTGAATTTAGTGTTTGGCTGAAGCGGATTGGGCCTTCGAAGGAATTCTTCGTATTGAATACGATCGAGGATCTGTTCGACCAGTAAATTCCACTCAGTGAAAGTGGTCTTCGTTGGAGATCGACGTCCGTCATTTTTTGCTTGCTTGTTGGCTGGAGGGGTTGTTGCCTCAGCATTGTGGGCTTTGGCAGCATACTTGGGAGCTTCTCTTTCCGCCGGTCTTCGCTTCGTTTCTCGCCCTTTTCGAGCGACTTGATCATCTTCAACCTTAATCTCTCTCTGGATTCGATCAAACATAGAACCCAGAGAAGGAGGGGGATTGCGGATAAAGTCATTGTAGATATGTTGGTCGAAGCGGAGTGCATTCTGAAAAGCTAACATTATAGCTTCATCATACAGATGTCTCCCAGAGAGGGCAGCGTGCTCGTTGCGGAATCGCCTTGTGAAGCTGCGGAGACTTTCGTCGGCGCCCATCCTCAATCTATAGAGAGAGTCGAGCTTTTTTTCCGGCTTCATGTTCAGCTGGTAGTGCTGTACGAAGAGGTTGGCCAAAATTTCAAACTGAGTGATGGACCCAGCTCGAAGATTATGGTACCAATCGAGGGATGGCTCGTCGAGGCTTCCTGCGAAGGTGCGGCAGAGCACGTTGTTCTCCTCTTCGTGCGGCGTTAAGGCTTGCTTGAATACGAGTATGTGGAGAGTCGGATCTCCATTGACGCAATTGAATTTGAGGAGAGTGGGAGTTCTCCATCCCCTTGGAAATGTTGATTCGAACAAGCTTCGATGGAGTGGCCCGGTGGAGGAGTATCCATCTCTACGACCATGCCCTCGACTAGGATGTGGATCGAGAGGCAAAATCGAGAGGTCTTGTTCAGGCCTTGGAATATCAGCAAGTTGGAGTCGGTGATGAAGATCCGATCCAAGTCCACGCTAAAATGGAATAGATGGGGAGATTCTACTCTTTGAAGGAGCGCCTTTCATCTGGTGCTTCCTTGGTATATCGAGCTTTGAAGGTGTCTTCCTATCGCAGTTGCGACCAGAAGAGGATTGGGAGGACTCATCGTCAAGGCGATCCCAAACACTCTACTTCCATGGGGCAGCAGAGGGAGTTGGGTCGCGATGAATCCTCCCGGGGGCAGCAATGCCCATTGACCTCCGTTGCTCGAAGTGGATTGATGGTCGTGGCCGATCGACCCTCTCATTAGTCGAGGGGATGGGAAGAGCAATTCCTGCCTCGGAGGCTGCCTTCTTAAGTGCGTCCCTCTCAGCAGTGAGGGTGGCATTCTGCTTTGCCAATTGAAGTAGTAGGAAATCGACCGCCGAGATTTGATAGGTTGAGGGAAGGTCTTCGGCGGGAGCAGGGGTTGTATGCCCTATTGATGGATAAGGAGGTGGGGCAATCGGTCGATCAACCGATCTCCCACTACCTGATCGAGTATCCATATTGGGGGCAGCAAGGGGCTGCCCGAAATTGAGCCTTTGACTCATTGATCGAGTCTCAGGTCGAGGTTGACGTGTGTTACTTCCTTCTGGTTGACCCTGGTGCTTTGTCCTCGCCATTCAGTAAGCGAAGGGTGCAACGAGAGTGCTGGCGTCCGAGCGGTTGTGTGCTTAACCAAGGGGGTGAGGAAGTTTGACTATTGATCAGTTGTCTACCTGACTGATCTAATAGTATTTGTAGAACAGACACAGCTTCTCGTTCGATCCCACAGACGGCGCCAAACTGTGGGGGAAAATCTTCGTGCCGACCCGAAGACTTCTCCTCACCAGTCAGTTAAAGTTTTGAGTCGAAGATCGTTGTTCGATCTGTCGATTGGAGTTAGAACTCTCAATATGCAAGCAGAGAAAGTTGGACACGAGAGATGTGATCTCGGAGTTCAGCCGAAGCCTATGTCTCCGTGCTATAGGGAGCAACCCGAATTCACTAACACTTATATCGAAGTGATCTCGACAGGCCGAGTATCACTGAAAACACTCTGATCTATTCGAAGGAGAGAAGAAGATCAAAGAGAGGTGGAAGATGGAAAGCTGAGAAATTCTCGAGCTCTGGGTTCTGAAAATCAGATCTCAGAGTGAAAATCAGAATTTTCGGATCCTTTTACATTCGAAGGCTCTGCTATTTATAGGATTCTCTGGTGGTAAATGGCGGTTTCTGCTGTCGGATCTGGGGATCCTCCAGGTAAAGCTGGTGGGCCCCGCTACCGTCTCCTGGGGGATTCCACAGGCTCTTGGGCCCACCAGGCAGGGCCGGTGGGTCCTGCTATTGTTTTCGGGGACCCACTAGGCAGGGCCGGTGGGTCCCTGCTGTTGTCTTCGGGGACCCACCAGGCAGGGCCGGTGGGTCCTGCTGTTGTCTTCGGGGACCCACCAGGCAGGGCCGGTGGGTCCCGCTGTTGTCTTCGGGGACCCACCAGGCAGGGCCGGTGGGTCCTGCTGTTGTCTTCGGGGACCCACCAGGCAGGGCCGGTGGGTCCTGCTGTTGTCTTCGGGGACCCACCAGGCAGGGCCGGTGGGTCCCGCTGTTTGCAGACTTCTTGCCAAAATTTGCACCCACAGAGGAGCCCTGTCTGTTCCCTTCCTCTTTGAGGGAACCAAATTCTTGATCTTGATCGAGCCAGAAGAAGAGGCCATTTCGACCGAGCAGGAGATTGCAAAGAATAGAAAATTGAGAGCAAAGAGTTCTGCAGTTTGAAAAATTCTGGAAGCGCGAGGCAAAAATAAAACCCAGAGAGGCTTATATACCCAGAAGAAACTAGCGCGCATATCGAGAAGACACATGTCATCACCAAGTCAAATCCCGTGTTTTTACAAAAGACACGTGGTATTAATCCGTAGCAAGCGCAAAACCAGACGAACCGTCAGACCAGACAAAGCATCGAACCATTTGAACCGCCGGTCCAAGCAGACCGCCGGTCCAACCGAACCGCCGGTTCAAAAGACTCACCGATCCAGATGGACCACAGATTCAAGCAGAAAAATCAAACTCGATCACCGCTCGAAGACTTTACCCGATCGACAGGCAGACGATCGGGTAATTTTCCAAAGGATCGTACAGAAAACAGGCTCTTCTGCCGTATCAACTCGACAGGTTCAACTTAACCGATCGGTCAAGTTCAACCGATCGGTCGATTTTCTACTGGATCGAGCAAAAAACTTGGCCTTTTGCCCGATCCCACCAACCTCGATCGGTTGAATTTAATCGATCTATCAAAATTGACCGATCGGTCAAGTTCAACCGATCGGTCGATTTTCTACTAGATCGGGCAAAAAACTTGGCCTTTTGCTCGATCCCATCAACCTTGACCGGTGTGGGGGAAAATCTTCGTGCCGACCCGAAGACTTCTCCTCACCAGTCAGTTGAATTTTTGAGTCGAAGATCGTTGTTTGATCTGTCGATGGGAGTTGGAACTCTCAATATGCAAGCAGAGAAAGTTGGACACGGAGATGTGATCTCGGAGATCATCCGAAGCCTACGTCTCCGTGCTATAGGGAGCAACCCGAATTTACTAACACTTATATCGAAGTGATCTCGACAGGCCGAGTATCACAAAATCCACTCTGATTTCTTCAAAGGAGAGAAGAAGATCAAAGAGAGGTGGAAGAGGGAAAGTTGAGAAATTCCAGAGCTCTAGGTTCTGAAAATCAGATCTCAGAAATGGAAATCAGAATTTTCGGATCCTTTTACATTCGAAGGCTCTGCTATTTATAGAATTCCCGGGGAGGAATTCCGGAGTAAAATGGCGGTCTCTGCTGTCGTATCTGGGGATCCTCCAGGTAAAGCTGGTGGGCCCCGCTACCGTCTCCTAGGGGATTCAACAGGCTCTTGGGCCCACCAGGCAGGGCCGGTGGGTTCTGCGATAGTCTTTGTGGGCCCACCAGGCGAAGCCGGCGGGTCCCGCTGTTGTCTTCAGGGGCCCACTAGGCGGGGCCGGTGGGTCCTGCTGTAGTCTCCAGGGGGGCACCAGGCAGGGCCGGTGGGTCCCGCTGTTTGCAGACTTCTTGCCAAAATTTGCACCCACAACCGGTTGAACTTAACCGATCGATCAAACTTGACTGATCTTTCAAATTCAACCGATCGGTCGATTTTCTACTGGATCAGGCAAAAAACTTGGCCTTTTGCCCGATCCCATCAACCTCGATCGGTTGAACTTAACCGATCGGTCAAATTCAACCGATCGGTCGATTTTCTACTGGATCGGGAAAAAAACTTGGCATTTTGCCCGATCCCATCAACCTCGACCGGTTGAACTTAACCGATCGGTCAATTTTCTACTGGATCGGGCAAAAAACTTGGCCTTTTGCCCGATCCCATTAACCTCGACCGGTTGAACTTAACCGATCGGTCAAGTTCAACCGATCGGTCGATTTTCTACTAGATCGGGCAAAAAACTTGGCCTTTTGCCCGATCCCATCAACCTCGACCGGTTGAACTTAACCGATCGGTCAAACTTGACCGATCGGTCAAGTTCAACCGATCAGTCGATTTTCTAGTGGATCGGGTAAAAAACTTGGCCTTTTGCCCGATCCCATCAACCTCGACCGGTTGAGCTTAACCGATTGGTCAAGTTCAACCGATCGATCGAATTCCTACGTGATCGGTCAAAAAACTGTGCTTTTTTGACCGATCACCTCAACCTCGACCGGTTGAGCTTAACCGATCGGTCGAAATTGACCGATCGGTCAAGTTCAACCGATCGGTCGAATTCCTACGTGATCAGTCAAAAAATTGCATTTTTTGACCGATCACCTCAAACTCGACCGGTTGAAATCAACCGATCGGTCAAATTCAACCGATCGGTCAACTTTGACCGATCGGTCAAAATTGATCGATCGTTCCATCAGAATTACTACTCACGAGTTTTTCTTTTCTCTTCTATATTCACGAGCAGGGGGTTGCTACTTTTTGCACCAAATCCAAGCCAGCCAGGCCGACCTCTAGCTAACTTGGAGGGGGTAACTATGGGTGCAAATTTTGGCAAGGAGTCTATAAAACGCGGGACCCACCGGCCCTGCCTGGTGGGCCCACAGAGATGACTTCAAGGACCCACCGGCCTTGCCTGGTGGGCCCACAAAAGACTATCGCGGGACCCACCTGCCTGGTGGGCCCACGAAAACTACCACGGGACCCACCGGCCCTGCCTGGTGGATCCACGAAGACTACCGCGGGACCCACCTGCCCTGCCTGGTGGGCCCACAAAGACTACCGCGAGACCCACCAACCCTGCCTAATGGGCCCACGAAGAATACCGCGGGACCCACCGGCCCTTCCTGGTGGGTCCACGAAGACTACCACGGGACCCACCAGCCCTGCCTGGAGATTCTTCCAGAAGCGACCAGAAACCGCCATTTACCCCAGAATTTCTCTATAAATAGCAGACCCTTCAAATGTAAAGGGATCCAATTTTCAGTTCTGAAATCTGATTTCAGAAACCAGAGCTCTGGAATTTTCTAGCTTCTCATCCTTCACCTCTCCTCGATCTTCTTCTTGTCTTTGAAGAGATCGGAGAGGCTTCAGTGATATTCGGTCTATCGAGATCACTTCGAGAAAAGAGTTAGTGAATTCAGGTTGCTCCTTATAGCACGGAGACGTAGGCTTCGGCTGAACTCCGAGATCACCTCTCATGTCAACTCTCTGATTGCATCTCTCTATGTTTGTGTATTGAGAACGGCAACTCCAATCAACAGATCGAACAACGATCTTCGACTCAAATCTCAATTGACAGGTGCGGCGAAGTCATTAGGTCGGCACGAAGATTTTCCCCCACATGCTTCATGCTCCAGACTACGCGTTCCAGACATAGTTTCTCGAGCGAATTTTGACCGGTCTTCGGTGCACTACGCTTCGGGGTGCGCATTCCAGACTTAATTTTTTGGGTCAATTTCGGTCGATCTACGGTGCGCCAAGCTTCAGGGTGCGCATTCCAGACTTTGTCTTTAGGGCGAATTTTGTCCGGTCATCGGTGCGCCACGCATTGGGGTGCGCATTCCAGACATAGTTTTTAAGGCGAATTTTGGTCGGTCTTCGGTCCGCCACACTTCGGGTTGCGCGTTCCAGACTTATTTTTTTGAGCGAATTTTAGTCGGTCTTCGGTGTGCCATGCTTCGGGCTGTGCAATTCAGACTTAGTTTTTAGGGCAAATTTTTGCCAGTCCTCGGTGCGCCACACTTCAGAGTACGCATTCAAGACTTAATTTTTCGGGTGAATTTTTGTCGGTCATCGATGCGTCACACTTCGGGGTGCGCGTTCTAGACTTATTTTTTTGGGTGAATTTCTGCTGGACTTCGGTGCGCCATGCTTCAGGGTGTGTATTTCATACTTAATTTTTCAAGCAAATTTTGGTCGGTCTTCGGTGCGCCACGCTTCGGGGTGCGCATTTCAGACTTAGTTTTTCGGGCGAATTTTGGCCAGCCTTCGATGCGCCATTCTTCGAGGTGCGCGCTTCAGTCATAGTTTTTTGGGTAAATTTCAGTCGTTCTTCGATGCACCACGCTACGGGGTGGGCATCCCAGACTTAGTTTTTCGGGAAAATTTTGGCTGGTATTCGGTGCGCCACGCTTCGGGTTGCACATTCTAGACTTAGTTTTTCGGATAAATTTTGGTCAATCTTCGGTGCGCCACGCTTCGGGGTGTACACTCCAGACTTAGTTTTTTGAGTGAATTTCAGACGATCTTCGATGCGCCACGCTTCGGGGTGCGCGTTCCAAACTTAGTTTTTCAGGGAAATTTCGATCGGTATTTGGTGCACCACGCTTCGGGGTGCGCGTTCCCAACTTAGTTTTTTGGGCAAATTTCGACCGATCTTCGGTGAGCCACGCTTCGGGGTGTGCATTCCAAACTTAGTTTTTTGGGTGAATTTCGGTTGGTCGGGGTGCGCACATCAGACTTAAATTTTTGGGTGAATTTCGGCCGGTCTTCAGTGCGCCACGCTTCGGGTGCGCATTCCAAATTTAGTTTTTCGGGAAAATTTTCGTCGATCTTCGGTGCGCTACGCTTCGGGGTGCTCGCTCTATCTTAGTTTTTCGGGTGAATTTTGGCCGGACTTCAGTACACCACGCTTCAGGGTGCGCACTCTAGACTTAATTTTTCGGGTTAATTTTGCCCGGTCTTCGGTGCGCCACGCTTCAGGGTGCATGTTCCAGACATCATTTTTTGGGGATTTTGTCCAGTCATCTGTTCGCCACGCTTCGGGGTGCGCTTTCCAGACTTAGTTTTTCGGGCGAATTTCAGCCGGTCTTCGGTGCGCCACGCTTTCGAGTTCGCGTTCCAGACTTAGTTTTTCGGGCAAATTTCGACCGAACTTCGCTGCGCCACGCTTCGGGGTGCGCATTCTAGACTTAGTTTTTTGGGTAAATTTCGGCTAGTCTTTGGTACTCCACGCTTCGGCGTGCACATTCCAGACATAGTATTTCGGGCAAATTTTGGTCGGTCTTCGGTGTGCGACGCTACGGGCTGCGCGTTCCAGACTTAGTTTTCCGAGCGAATTTTGGTTGTCCTCGATGGCCTCGCTTCGGGGTACGCGTTCCAGACTTAGTTTTTTGGGTGAATTATGGTCGATCTTCGGTGCGCCATATTTCGGGATGCACGTTCCAGACTTAGTTTTTTGGGTGAATTTCAGTCGGTCTTCGGTGCGCCATGCTTCGGGGTGCGCACTCCAGTCTTAGTTTTTTGGGTGAATTTCGATAGGTCTTTGGTGCGCCATGCTTCGGGGTGCGCGTTCCAGACTTAGTTTTTCAGGCAAATTTCGGCCAGTCTTCGGTGCGCCACGCTTCGGGGTGCACGTTCTAGACTTAGTTTTTCGGGCAAATTTCGGTCGGTCTTCGATGCGCCACACTTCGGGGTACGCACTACAGACATAGTTTTTCGGGTGAATTTCATTCGTTCTTCGGTGCGCCAAGCTTCGAAGTGAACGTTCCAGACTTAGTTTATCGGGTGAATTTCAGCCGGTCTTTGGTGCGCCACACTTCGGGGTACGCGCTCTAGACTTAGTTTTTCAGTTGAATTTTGGCCGGTCTTCGGTGCGCCATGCTTCGGGTTGCGCGTTCCATACTTTGTTTTTCAGGGGATTTTGTCCGATCGTCTGTTCACCACGCTTCGGGGTACGCTTTACAGACTTAATTTTTTTAGCGAATTTTTGTCGGTCTTCGGTGCGCCACGCTTCAGGGTGCACATTCTAGACTTAGTTTTTCAGGAAAGTTTTGGCCGGTATTCGGTGCACCTCGCTTCGGAGTGCGCGTTCTAAACTTAGTTTTTCGAGCGTAGTTTGGCCGGTCTTCGGTGCGCCATGTTTCGGGGTGCACACTCCAGACTTAGTTTTTCGAGTGAATTTTGGCCGATCTTCGGTGCGCCACGCTTCGGGGTGCACGTTCCAAACTTAGTTTTTCGAGCAAATTTCGACCGATATTCGATGTGTAACACTTAGGGGTGCACATTCCAGACTTAGTTTTTTAGGCAAATTTCGACCGGTCTTCAGTGCGCCACGCTTCACGGTGCATGCTCCAGACATAATTTTTCGGGTGAATTTTAGCCGGTCTTCAATGAGCCACGCTTAGGGGTGCACACTTCAGATTTACTTTTTCGGGTGAATTTTGGCCGGTCTTTGGTGCGCTATGCTTCGGGGTGCACATTCCAGACTTAGTTTTGCAGGCTACTTTTGGCCAGTCTTCGGTGCGCCATGTTTCGGGGTGCGCGCTCTATCGTTGTTTTTCATATGAATTTTGGCCGATCTTCGGTGCGTCATGCTTCGGGGTGCATGTTCCAGACATTATTTTTTGAGGGATGTCGTTCGGTCTTCGATGTGTCATGCTTCGGGGAGCGCATTCTAGACTTAGTTTTTTCGATGAATTTCGGTCAGTCTTCGGTGCACCATGCTTCGAGGTGCGCGTTCCAGACTTAGTTTTTCGGGCAAATTTTGATCGGTCTTCGGTGCACCACACTTTCGGGTGCGCATTCCAGACTTAGTTTTTTGGGTGAATTTCGGCCAGTCTTCGTTGCGCCACGCTTCGCGGTGCGCATTCCAGACTTAGTGTTTTGGACGAATTTCAGCCGATCTTCGTTGCGCCACGCTACGGGGTGCGCACTCCAGACATAGTTTTCGGGTGAATTTCGGTCGGTCTTCGGTGCGCCATGCTTCAGGGTGCGCGTTCCAGACTTAGTTTTTTGGGCGAATTTCAGCCGATCTTCGGTGCGCCATACTTCGGGGTGCGCACTCTAGACTAAATATTTTGGGTGAATTTGTGGCGGTCTTCGATACGCTATGTTTCGGGGTGCGCATTCCAGATATCATTTTTTAGGGGATTTTGTCCGGTCGTCTATTCGCCACGCTTTGGGGTGCGCTTTCCAGACTTAGTTTTTTGGCAAATTTCAGTCGATCTTCGGTGCGCTATGTTTCGGGGTGCGTGTTCCAGACTTAATTTTTTGGCAAATTTCGGCCAGTCTTCGATACGCCACGCTTCGGGGTGCGTGTTCCAGACTTAGTTTTTCGGGCGAATTTTTGTCGGTCTTTGGTGCGCCACGCTTCAGGGTGTGCATTCTAAACAAAGTATTTCGGGCGAATTTCGGCTGGTCTTCGGTGCGCCACGCTCCGGGCTGCGCGTTCCAAACTTAGTTTTTCGGGCAAATTTCGGCCGGTCTTCGGTGCGCCATGCTTCGGGTATGCGTTCCAGATTCAGTTATTCGGGTGAATATCGGTCGGTCTTCGGTGTGCCACACTTCAGGGTGCGCGTTCCATACTTAGTTTTTCGGACGAATTTTGATCCATCTTTGGTGCACCGTGCTTCGGGGTACGCGCTTCAGTCATAGTACTTTTGGTGAATTTTGACCAGTTTTCGATGCGCCATGCTTCGGGGTGCGCGTTCTAGACTTAGTTTTTCAGGCAAATTTTGGCTGGTCTTCGGTGCGCCATGCTTCGTGGTGTGCATTCCAGACTTAGTTTTTTAGGCGAATTTCGGCCGATAGTCGGTGCGCCACGCTTCGTGGTGAGTACTCCAGACTTAGTTTTTCGGGTGAATTTCGACTGGTCTTCGCTGCACCACGCTTCGGGGTGCGTGTTCCAGACTTAGTTTTTTAGGTGAATTTCAGCTAGTCTTCGGTGCGCCACGCTTCGAGGTGCGCGCTCTAGACTTAGTTTTTTTGGGTGAATTTTGGTCGGTCTTCGGTGCGTCACGCTTCGGGGTGCACGTTCCAGACTTCATTTTACAAGGGATTTCGTCCGGTCGTCTGTTCGCCACGATTCAGGGTGTGCTTTTCTGACTTAGTTTTTCGGGTGAATTTTGGTCGATCTTCGATGCGCTACGCTTTGGGGTACGCGTTCCAGACTTAGTTTTTTGGGCGAATTTCAGTCGGTTTTTAGTGCGCCACGCTTCGGGGTGCGTGTGCTAGACTAAGTTTTTTGAGTGAATTTTGGCATGTCTTTGGTGCGCCACGCTTCAGAGTGCACGTTCCAGACATAGTATTTCGGGCAAATTTCTGCCGGTCTTCGGTGCGCCACACTCCGGGCTACGCGTTCCAAACTTAGTTTTTCAGGCAAATTTCGGTCGGTCTTTGGTGTGCCACACTTCGGGGTGCGCGTTCCAGACTTACTTTTTTGGGCGAATTTTGGCCATTTTTTGGTGCGCCATGCTTCGAGGTGCGCATTCCAGACTTACTTTTTCAGGCATATTTTGGCCGGTCTTCGGTGTGCCACAGTTCGGGCTGCGCATTCCAGACTTAGTTTTTCTTGCGAATTTTGGCCAGTCTTCGATGCCCCACTCTTCGTGTGCGCCACGCTTCGGGGTGTGCATTCCAGACTTTATTTTTTGGGTAAATTTCGGTCGGTCTTCGATGGGCCACGCTTCGGGATGCGCATTCCAGACTTAGTTTTTTGGTCGAATTTTGGCCGGTCTTCTGTGCGCCACGCTTCAGGATGCGCACTTCAGACTTAGTTTTTTG
Source organism: Chamaelirium japonicum (assembly GCA_947650365.1). Taxonomy (NCBI): domain Eukaryota; kingdom Viridiplantae; phylum Streptophyta; class Magnoliopsida; order Liliales; family Melanthiaceae; genus Chamaelirium; species Chamaelirium japonicum. The sequence goes on along the minus strand of OX393555.1, from coordinate 40,436,364 downwards.
GGTAAATTTTAGTCGGTCATCGGTGCGCCACGCTTCGAGGTGCGTGTTCCAGACTTAGTTTTTCGGGTGAATTTTGACTGATTTTTGGTGCGCCACACTTCGGGGTGCGCGCTCTATCTTAGTTTTTCGGGTGAATTTTGGTCGGTCTTCGGTGCACCATGCTTTGGGGTGCGTGTTCCAAACTTTGTTTTTTGGGGGATTTCATCCGGTCATCTGTGCGCCACGCTTCGAGGTGCGCGTTCCAGACATAGTTATTCGGGCAAAATTCGGCCGATCTTCGGTGCGCCACGCTTCGGGGTGCGCGTTCCTAACTTAGTTTTTCGGGTGAATTTCGATTGGTCTTCGATACGCCATGCTTCGGGGTGCGAGTTCCAGACTTAGTTTTTAGGGCGAATTTTATCCGGTCATTGGTGCGCCATACTTTCGGGTGCGCGTTCCAGACTTAGTTTTTCGAGCGAATTTTGATCGGTCTTCGGTGCGCCATGCTTCGGGTGCGTGTTCCAGATTTAGTTTTTTGGATGAATTTTGGCCGGCCTTTGGTGCGCCACGCTGCGGGGTGAGCGTTCCAGACATAGTTTTTCAAGCGAATTTTGGTTGGTCTTCGATGCACGCTTCGGGTGAGCGTTTGAGACTTTGTTTTTCAGGCAAATTTTGGCCGGTCTTCAATGCGCCACTCTCCAGGCTACGCGTTCCAGACATAGTTTCTCGGGCAAATTTTGGCCGATCTTTGGTGCACTACGCCATGGGGTGCGCGTTCCAAACTTAGTTTTTTGGGTGAATTTTGATCGATCTATGGTGCGCCACGCTTCGGGGTCCACATTCCAGACTTTATTTTCGGGCGAATTTTCGCCGGTCTTCGGTGCGCCACGCTTCGGGGTGTGCATTCCAGACATAGTTTTTTAGGTAAATTTTGGCCGGCCTTCGATCCGTCACAATTCGGGCTGCGCGTTCCAGACTTAGTTTTTCGGGCGAATTTCGGCCGGTCTTCGGTGCGCCATGCTTCGGGCTGCGCGTTTCAATCTTAGTTTTTTGGACGAATTTCGGCCAGTCCTCGGTGCGCCACACTTCAGAGTGCGCATTCCAGACTTAATTTTTCGAGTAAATTTTTATCGGTCTTCAGGGTGCCACACTTTGGGGTGCGCGTTCCAGACTTAGTTTTCCGGGTGAATTTCTGTCGGACTTCGTTGCGTCACGCTTTAGGGTGCGCATTCCACACTTAGTTATTTGACCGAATTTTGACCGGTCTTCGGTGTGCCACGCTTCGGGATGCACATTCCAGACTTAGTTTTTTAAGTGAATTTTGGCCGGTCTTCGGTGTGCCATTCTTCAAGGTGCGCGCTCCAGTCATAGTTTTTTGAGTAAATTTTGGCCGGTCTTCGGTGCGCCATGCTTCGGGGTGCGCGTTCCAGACTTAGTTTTTCGGGTAAATTTCGATCGGTATTCGGTGCGCCATGCTTCAAGGTGCGCATTCTAGACTTAGTTTTTCGGGCAAATTTCGGTCGGTCTTCGGTGCGCCATACTTCGTGATGTGCACTCAAGACTTAGTTTTTCGAGTAAATTTCGAACGATCTTCGATGCGCCACGCTTTGGGGTGCGCGTTCCAGACTTAGTTTTTCAGGGAAATTTCGGTCGACATTCAGTGCACCATACTTCAAGGTGCACGTTCCAGACTTAGTTTTTCGGGCAAATTTTGGCCGATCTTCGTTGAGCAACACTTTGGGATGCGCTTTCTAGACTTAGTTTTTTGGCCGAATTTCGGTCGGTCTTCGATGCGCCACCCTTTGGGATGCGTACTTCAAACTTAGTTTTTCTGGTGAATTTTGGCCGGTCTTCGGTGCGCCACGCTTCAGGGTGCACATTCCAGACTTAGTTTTTTGAGCGAATTTTGGTCGGCCTTCGATGCGCCACGCTTCAGGTGCGCGCTCTATCTTAGTTTTTCGGGTGAATTTTGGTCGGTCTTCGGTGCGCCACGCTTCGGGGTGTGCACTCTAGACTTAGTTTTTCGGGTGCATTTTGGCCGGTCTTTGGTGCGCCATGCATCGGGGTGCGCGATCCAGACACCATTTTTCAGGGGATTTCATCGGATCGTCTGTTCGCCACGCTTCGAGGTGCGCTTTCTAGACTTAGTTTTTCGGGCAAATTTCAGCCGGTCTTCGGTGCGCCATGCTTCAGGATACAAGTTCCAGACTTAGTTTTATGGGTGAATTTCGACCGGTCTTCGATGCGCCATGCTTCGGGGTGCACGTTCCAGGCTTAGTTTTTCGGACGAATTTTGGCCAGTCTTTGGTGCGCCACGCTTCGGGGTGCACATTCCAGACATAGTTTTTCGAGTGAATTTCAGCTGGTCTTCGGTGGTCATGCTTTGGGGTACGTGTTCCAGACTTAGTTTTTTGGGCGAATTTTGGTCGGTCTTCGGTGCGCCACACTTCGGGGTGAGCGTTCAAGACTTAGTTTTTCGGTCAAATTTTGTCGGTCTTCGATGCGCCATGCTTCGGGGTGCGTGCTCCAGTCATAGTTTTTTGGGTGAATTTTGACAGGTCTTCGGTGCGCCATACTTCAGGGTACGAATTCCAGACTTAATTTTTCAGGCAAATTTTGCCCGGTCTTCGGTACGCGACGCTTCGAAGTGAGCGTTTTAGACTTAGTTTTTCAGGCGAATTTCAGCCAGTCTTCGGTGCGCCACACTTCGGGGTGCGCACTCCAAACTTTATTTTTCGGGTGAATTTTGGTCGGTCTTCCGTGCGCCACACTTCAAAGTGCGCATTCCAGACTTAGTTTTTTGGGTGAATTTCAGCCGGTGTTCAGTGTGCCACGCTTCGGGGTGCGCACTCTAGACTTAGTTTTTTTGGTGAATTTTGGTCGGTCTTCGGTGCGCCACGTTTCGGGGTGCGCGTTCCATACTTCGTTTTTCAGGGGATTTCGTCCGGTCGTCTGTTCGCCACGCTTCGGGGTGCGCTTTCCAGACTTAGTTTTTTGAGCGAATTTCGGTCGATCTTCGGTGTGCCACGCTTTGGGGTGCGCATTCCAGAATTAGTTTTTTGGACGAATTTTGGCCGGTCTTCGGTGCACCACGCTTCGGGGTGCGCGTTACATACTTAGTATTTCAGGCGAATTTTGGCCAGTCTTTGGTACGCCACGCTTCAGAGTGCGCATTCCAGCAATAGTATTTCGGGCGAATTTCGGCCGATCTTTGGTGCGCCATGCTCCGGGTTACGCATTCCAGACTTAGTTTTTTAGGCGAATTTTGGCCGATTTTCGGTGTGCCACGCTTTGGGGTACGCGTTCCAGACTTTGTTTTTCGGGCGAATTTCGACCAGTCTTCGGTGCGCCACACTTTGGGGTGCGCATTCCAGACTAAGTTTTTTGGGTGAATTTTGGCTGGTTTTCGGTGCGCCATGCTTTGGGATGCGCATTCCAGATTTAGTTTTTTGGGTGAATTTTGGCCGGTCTTCGGTGCGCCACTCTTCAGGGTGCGCGTTCCAGAGATACTTTTTCAGGCAAATTTTGGTCGGTCTTTGGTGCGCCACAGTTCGGGCTGCGTGTTCCAGACTTAGTTTTCGAGCGAATTTTGGCCGGTCTTCTGTGCGCCACGCTTCGAGGTGCGCGTTCCAGACTTAGTTTTTCGAGCGAATTTAGGTCGGTCCTCAGTGCACCAGACTTCGGAGTTCGCATTCCAGACTTAGTTTTTTGGGTGAATTTATGTCGGTCTTCGGTGCGCCACGCTTCGGGTGTGCATTCCAAACTTAGTTTTTCGAGAAAATTTCTGCCAGACTTTGGTGCGCCATGCTTCGGGGTACGCATTCCAGACTTAGTTTTTCAGGAGAATTTCAACCGGTCTTTGATGGACCATGCTTCGGGGTGCGCATTCCAGACTTAGTTTTCTGGCAAATTTTGGCGAGTTTTTGGTGGGCCACACTTCGGTGTGCGCATTCCAGACTTAGTTTTTAGGCGAATTTTGGATGGTCTACGGTGTGCCACGCATCAGGGTGCACACTTAAGACTTAGTTTTTCGGGTGAATTTCGGCCGATCTTTGGTGCGCCACCCTTCGGGGTGCACGTTCCAGACTTAGTCTTTCGGGAGAATTTTGGCCGCTCCTCGGTGCGCCATGCTTCGGGGTGTGTGCACTATCTTAGTTTTTCGGGTGAATTTTTGCTGGTCTTCGGTGCACCACACTTCGGGGTGCATGTTCTAGACTTCGTTTTTTGGGGGATTTCGTCCGGTCTTTTGGGCGCCACGCATCGGGGTGCACGTTCCAGACTTAGTTTTTTGGATGAATTTTGGCCGGTCTTCGGTGCGCCATGCTTCGGGGTGTGCATTCCAGATTTAGATTTTTGGGCAAATTTCGATCGATCTTCGATGAGCCATGCTTCAGGGTGCGAATTCCAGACTTAGTTTTTGGGCAAATTTTGGCTGGTCATTGGTGCGCACACTTTCGGGTGTGCATTCCAGACTTAGTTTTTCGGGCAAATTTCGATCGGTCTTTGGTGCGCCACGCTTCGGGGTGCGCGTTCCAAACTTAGTTTTTCGGGCGAATTTTGGCCGGTTTTTGGTGCGCCACGCTTCGGGTACGCGTTCCAGACATAGTTTTTCAGGCGAATTTTGACCGATCGTCTGTGCACCACACTTCGGGGTGAGTGTTCCAGACTATGTATTTCAGGCGAATTTTGGCCGTTCTTTGATTCACCATGCTCTGGGCCACGTGTTCCAGACATAGTTTTTCAGGCAAATTTTGGCCGGTCTTCGGTGCGCCACGCTTCGGGGTGCGCATTCCAGACATAGTTTTCGGGCAAATTTTGGCCAATTTATGGTGCGCCATGCTTCGGGGTGTGCATTCCAACCTTTATATTTTGGGCAAATTTTGGCCGGTCTTCGGTGCGCCACGCTTCGGCGTGCGCATTCCAGACATAGTTTTTCTGGCAAATTTTGGGTGTGCCACACTTCGGAGTGCGCATTCTAGACTTAGTTTTTTGGATGAATTTATGTCGGTCTTTGGTGCGTCATACTTCGGGGTGCGCGTTCCAGACTTAGTTTTTCGGGTGAATTTCTATCGGATTTCGATGCGGCACCCTTTGGGGTGCGCGTTCCAAACTTACTTTTGCATGCGAATTTCAGTCGGTCTTTGAGGCGCCACGCTTCGGGGTGCGCATTCCAGACTTAGTTTTTTCGGCAAATTTTGGCCGGTCTTCGGTGCGCCATTCTTCGGGGTGCGTGCTCCAGTCATAGTTTTTTGGGTAAATTTTGGTCGGTCTTCGGTGCGACACGCTTCGGGGTGACTGTTCCAGACTTTGTTTTTCAAGTGAATTATGGTCGGTCTTCGATGCGCCATGCTCCGGGCCGTGCATTCCAGACATAGTTTTTCGGGCAAATTTTGGCCGGTCTTCGGTGCTCTATGCTTCAGGGTGCGCGTTCCAGACTTAGTTTTTTCGGGTGAATTTTGGTCGATCTACGGTGCGCCACGCTTCATGGTGCGCGTTCCAGACTTTGTTTTTCGGGCGAATTTTTGCCGGTCTTCGGTGTGCCATGCTTCGGGGTGCGCATTCCAGACATAGTTTTTCAGGCAAATTTTGGCCGGTCTTTGGTCTGCCACACTTCAGGCTACGCGTTCCAGACTTAGTTTTTCTGGAGAATTCCGACTGGTCTTCGGTGCGCCACGCTTCAGGGTGCGCGTTCCAGACTTAGTTTTTCGGGCGAATTTTAGCCAGTCCTCGATGCACCACACTTCAGAGTGCGCATTCTAGACTTAGTTTTTCGGGTGAATTTCTGCTGGTATTCGGTGCGCCATGCTTTGGGGTTCGCGTTCAAGACTTAGTTTTTCGGGTGAATTTCCGCCAGACTTCGGTGCACCATGCTTCGGGGTGCGCATTCCAGACTTAGTTTTTAAAGCGAATTTCGGCCGGTCTTCGGTGCGCCATCCTTCGGGGTGCACGCTCCAGTCATAGTTTTTTGGATAATTTTTGGCCTGTCTTCGGTGCGCCACACTTCGGGGTGCGCATTCCAGACTTAGTTTTTCATGAAAATTTAAGCCGGTATTCGGGGCGCCTCGCTTCGGGGTGCGTGTTCTAAACTTATTTTTACGGGCGAATTTTGGCTGGTTTTCGGTGTGCCACGCTTCGGGGTGCGCACTCCAGACTTAGTTTTTCACGTGAATTTCGACCGATCTTCGGTGTGCTACGCTTCGGGGTGCGCATTCTAAACTTAGATTTTTGGGCAAATTTCGATCGGTATTCGGTGCGCCACGCTTCGGGGTGCGCGTTCCAGACTTAGTTTTTTGGGCAAATTTCGGTCGGTCTTTGGTGCGACACGATTCAGAGTGCGCGTTCCAAACATAATTTTTTCGGGAGAATTTCAGTCGGTCTTTGGTACGCCACGTTTTGGGGTGCGCACTTCAGACTTAGTTTTTTGGGTGAATTTTGGTCAGTCTTCGGTGCGCTACACTTCAGGGTCAGCATTCCAGGCTTAGTTTTTTGGGCGACTCTTGGCCGGTCTTTGGTGCGCCACATTTCATGGTGTGCGCTTTATCTTAGTTTTTTGAGTGAATTTTGGCCGGTCTTCGGTGCACAATACTTCGGTGTGCGTGTTCCAGACATCATTTTTTGGGGGATTTCGTCTGATCTTCTGTGCACCACGCTTCTGGGTGCGCGTTCCAGACTTAGTTTTTCGGGCGAATTTTGACCGGTCTTCGGTGCGCCACGCTTCGGGGTGCGCATTCCAAACCTAGTTTTTTGGGCGAATTTCGATCAGTTTTCGGTGCGCCATGCTTCGGGGTGCACATTCCAGACTTAGTTTCTAGGGCGAATTTTGGACGGTTATCGGTGCGCCACACTTTCGGGTGCGCATTCCAGACTTAGTTTTTTGGGCAAATTTTGGTCAGTCTTTGGTGCGCCACGCTTCGGGGTGCGTGTTCCAGACTTAGTTTTTCATGCAATTTTCGGTCGGTCTTCGGTGCTCTACGCTTCGGGGTGCGCACTCCAGACTTAGTTTTTTGGGTGAATTTTGGCCGGTCTTCGGTGCGCCACGCTTCGTGGTACACATTCTAGACTTAGTTTTTTCGGCGAATTTTAGCCGGTCTTCGGTGCGCCATGCTTCGGGGTGCGCACTCTAGACATAATTTTTCGGGTGAATTTTGGTCGGTCTTCGGTGCGCCATGCTTCGGGATGCACGTTCCAGACATCGTTTTTCGGAGGATTTCGTCCGGTCGTCTATTCGCCACGCTTCATGGTGCGCTTTCCAGACTTAGTTTTTTGGGCGAATTTCAATCGGTTTTTGGTGCGCCACGCTTCGAAGTGCGCGTTCCAGACTTAGTTTTTTAGGCAAATTTCGGCAGATCTTCGGTGCGCCATGCTTCGGGGTGTGCATTCCAGAATTAGTTTTTCGGGTGAATTTTGGTCGGTCTTTGGTGCGCCATGGTTCGGGGTGCGCGTTCCAGACATATTATTTCGGGCAAATTTTGGTCGGTCTTCGATACGCCATGCTCCGGGCTGCGCATTCTAGACATAGTATTTCGGGCGAATTTCGGCAGGTCTTCGATGCGCCACGCTTCGGGGTACACGTTCCAGACTTAGTTTTTCAGGCGAATTTCGGCCGGTCTTCGATGAGCCACACTTCAGGGTGCATGTTCCAGACATAGTTTTTCAGGCAAATTTCGGTCGGTCTTCGCCATGCTTCGGGGTACGCGCTCCAGGCATAGTTTTATGGGTGAATTTCGGTCGGTCTTCCGTGCACCACGCTGCGTGGTGCATACTCCAGACTTAGTTTTTCGAGTGAATTTCGACCGGACTTCGGTACACCATGCTTTGGGGTGCGCGTTGCAGACTTAATTTTTCAGGCAAATTTTAGCGGGTCTTCGGTGCGCCATGCTTAGGGGTGCACGCTCTAGACTTAGTTTTTCGGATGAATTTTGGTCGGTCTTCGTTGCGCCATGCTTCGGGGTGCGCATTCCAGACTTCGTTTTTTGGGGGATTTCGTTCGGTCGTCTGTTCGCCATGCTTTGGGGTGTGCTTTCCAGACTTAGTTTTTCGGACGAATTTCGCTCGTCTTTGGTGCGCCACGCTTTCGGGGTGTGCATTTCAAACTTAGTTTTTTGGGCGAATTTCGGTCGGTCATCGGTGCGCCACGCTTTGGGGTGCGCGTTCTAGATTTAGTTTTTTTGGAAAATTTTGGCCGGTCTTTGGTGTGCCACGCTTCGGGATAAGCATTCCAGACATAGTATTTCGAGCGAATTTATGCCGGTCTTCGGTGCGCCACGCTCCGGGCTGCGCGTTCCAGACTTATTTTTTCAAGCAAATTTTAACCGGTCTTCGGTGCGCCACGCTCCAGGGTACTCATTCCAGACCTAATTTTTTGGGCGAATTTCGACCGGTCTTCGGTGCGCCACACTTCGGGGTGCGCATTCCAGACTTAGTTTTTTGGGTGATTTTTGGCCGATTTTTGGTGCGCCACGCTTCGGGGTGCGCATTCCAGACTTAGTTTTTCGGGCGAATTTGGGTTGGTCTTCGGTGCGCCACGCTTCGGGGTGTGCGTTCTAGACATCATTTTTCAGGTAAATTTTGATCGATCTTCGGTGCACCACAGTTCGGGCTGTGCATTCCAAACTTAGTTTTTCAAGTGAATTTTGGCCAGTCTTCGATGTGCCACACTCTGGGCTTCGCGTTCCAGACATAGTTTTTCGGGCGAATTTTGCCCGGTCTTCAGTGCTCCACGCTTCGGGGTGCGTATTCCAGACTTATTTTTTCGGGCGAATTTTGGCCAGTCTTCGGTGCGCCATTCTTCGGGGTGCGTGCTCCAGTTATAGTTTTTTGGGTAAATTTCGGCCGGTCTTCAGTGTGCCACGCTTCGGGGTGCGTGTTCTAGACTTAGTTTTTCGGGTGAATTTCGGTCGATCTTTGGTGCGCCACGCTTCGGGGTGCGAACTCCAGACTTATTTTTTTGGATGAATTTTGGCTGATTTTCGGTGCGCCAAGCTTCGGGGTGCGCATTCCAGACTTAGTTTTTTGGGCAAATTTTGACCGGTCTTCGGTGCGCCACGCTTTGGGGTGCACGTTCCAGACTTAGTTTTTCAGGCAAATTTTGGTCGGTCTTCGATGCGCCATGCTTTGGGGTGCGCACTTCAAACTTAGTTTTTCGGGTTAATTTCGGTCGGTCTTCGGTGCACCACGCTTCGGGGTGCGTGTTCCAGACTTAGTTTTTTGGGTGAATTTTTGCCAGTCTTCGGTGCGCCATGCTTGAGGCTGCGCGCTTTATCTTAATTTTTCGGGTGAATTTTGGTCGATCTTTGGTGCACCACGCTTCGGGGTGCGTGTTCCGGACTTTGTTTTTTGAGGGATTTCGTCTGGACTTCTGTGCGCCACGCTTCAGGGTGCACGTTCTAGACTTAGTTTTCGGGAGAATTTCTACCGGTCTTCGGTGCGCCACGCTTCAGGGTGCGCACTTAAGACTTAGTTTTTCGGGTGAATTTTGGCCAATCTTCGGTGTGCCACCCTTCGGGGTGCATGTTCCAGACTTAGTCTTTCGGGCGAATTTTGGCCGGTCTTCGGTGCACCACACTTCGGGGTGCGTGCTCTATTTTAGTTTTTCTGGTGAATTTTTGCTGGGGTTCAGTACGCCACGCTTTAGTGTGCCTGTTCCAGACTTCATTTTTTAGGGGATTTCGTCTGGTCTTCTGTGTGCCACGCTTCGGGGTGTGATTCCAGATTTAGTTTTTTTGACGAATTTTGGTCGGTCTTCGGTGCGCCACGCTTCGGGGTGCGCATTCCAGATTTAGTTTTTCAGGCAAATTTCAATCGATCTTCGGTGCGCCATGCTTCAGGGTGCGTATTCCAGACTTAGTTTTTAGGGTGAATTTTGGTCGGTATTCGGTGCGCCACACTTTCGGGTGCGTGTTTCAGACTTAGTTTTTTGCGCAAATTTTGGCCAATCTTTGGTGCGCCACGCTTCAGGGTGCGTATTCCAGACTTATTTTTTTGGGCGAATTTTGGCTGGTCTTTGGTGCGCCACGCTTCGGACTGCGCGTTCCATACATAGTTTTTCGGGTAAATTTCGGCCAGTCGTCGGTGCGCCATGCTTCGGGGTAAGCATTCCAGACTATGTTTTTCAGCCTAATTTTGGCCGGTCTTCGATGCGCCACGCTCCGGGCCGCGCATTCCAGACAGTTTTTCAGGCGAATTTTGGCTGGTCTTCGGTGCGCCACGCTTCGAGCTGCACGTTCCAGACATAGTTTTTCGGGCAAATTTCGGCCGGTTGTCGATGCGCCATGCTTCGGGTTGAGTGTTCCAGACTATATTTTTCAAGCGAATTTTGGTTGGTCTTCGATGCGCCAGGCCGCGCATTCCAAACATAGTTTTTCGGGCAAATTTTGGCATGTCTTCGGTGCGCCATGTTTAGGGTTGCGTATTCCAGACATAGTTTTTTGGGCAAATTTGACCGATTTACGGTGCGCCACACTTTGGGGTGCGCGCTCCAGACTTTATATTTCGGGCAAATTTTGGCCGATCTTCAGTGCTCCACGCTTCGGGATGCGCATTCCAGACATAGTTTTTCAAGCGAATTTTGGCCAATCTTCGGTCCGCCACACGTCGGGCTGCGCATTCCAGACTTAGTTTTTCGGGCGAATTTTGGCCGATCTTTGGTGTGCCACGCTTCGGGGTGCGCGTTCCAAACTTAGTTTTTCTGCCGAATTTCGGCCAGTCCTCGGTGCGCCACACTTCGAAGTGCGCATTCCAGACTTAGTTTTTCGGGTGAATTTATGTCGGTCTTCGGTGTGCCACGCCTCGGGGTGCGCATTCCAGACTTAGTTTTTCGGGTGAATTTCTACCGGACTTCGATGCGGCACACTTCGGGGTGCACGTTTTAGACTTAGTTTTGCATGCGAATTTTGACCGGTCTTCGGTGCGCCACGCTTCGGGGTGTGCATTCTAGACTTAGTTTTTCAGGAGAATTTCAGCCGTTCTTCGGTGCGCCATTTTTCGGGGTGCGCGCTCCAGTCATAGCTTTTTTGGGTAAATTTTGGCCGATCTTCGGTGCGCCAAGCTTCGGGGTGAGCGTTCCAGACTTTTTTTTTCAGGCGAATTTTGGTCAGTCTTCGATGCGCCACGCTCCGGGCCGCGCATTCCAGATATAGTTTTTCGGGCAAATTTTGGTCGGTTTTCGGTGCTCCACGCTTTGGGGTGCGCGTTCCATACTTAGTTTTTTGGGTGAATTTTGGCCGATCTACGGTGCGCCACACTTCGAGGTTCGCGTTCCAGACTTTGTTTTTCGGACGAATTTTGGTCGGTCTTCGGTGTGCCACGCTTCAGGGTGCGCATTCCAGACATTGTTTTTCAAGAGAATTTTGGCCAGTCTGCGGTCCGCCATACTTCGAGCTCTGCATTCCAGACTTAGTTTTTCGGGCGAATTTTGGCGAGTCTTTGGTGTACCACGCTTCGGGGTGCGTGTTCCAGACTTAGTTTTTCGGGCGAATTTCGGCTAGTCCTTAGTGCGCCACACTTCAGAGTGCGCATTCTAGACTTAGTTTTTCGGGTGAATTTCTGTCGGTGTTCGGTGCGCCACGCTTTGGGGTGCACGTTCCAGGCTTAGTTTTTCGTGTGAATTTCTGCCGGACTTCGGTGTGCCACGCTTCGAGGTGCACGTTCCAAACTTAGTTTTTCAAGCGTATTTCGGCTGGTCTTCGGTGCGCCACGCTTCACGGTGCGAATTCTATACTTAATTTTTTGGGCGAATTTCGCCGGCCTTCGTAGCGCCATCCTTCGAGGTGCAAGTTCCAGTCATAGTTTTTTGGGTAAATTTCGACCGGTCTTTGGTGCGCCACGTTTTGGGGTGCGTGCTCCAGACTTAGTTTTTCAGGAAAATTTCAGCCAGATTCGGTGTGCCTCGCTTCGGGGTGCGCGTTCTAAACTTATTTTTTTGGGCGAATTTTGGTCGGTCTTCGGTGCGCCACGCTTCGGGGTGCGCACTCTAGACTTAGTTTTTCGAGTGAATTTTGGCCAATCTTCGGTGCGCCACCACGCATCGGGGTGCGCTTTCCAGACTTAGATTTTTGGACAAATTTCGGTCGGTATTCGGTGCGCCACGCTTCGGGGTGCGCGTTCCAGACTTAGTTTTTCGGGCAAATTTTGGCCGGTCTTCAGTGCGCCACGCTTCGGGGTGTGCGTTCCAGACTTAGTTTTTCAGGCGAATTTTAGCCGGTCTTCGATGCGCCACGCTTCGGGGTGCGCACTTCAGACTTAGTTTTCCGGGTGAATTTTGATTGGTCTTCGGTGCGCCACGCTTCAGGGTACGCGTTCTAGATTTAGTTTTTCGGGCAAATTTTGGTCGGTCTTCGGTGCGCCACGCTTTGGGGTGCGCGCTCTATCTTAGTTTTTTGGGTGAATTTTTGTCGGTCTTCGGTGCGTTATGCTTCGGGGTGCGTGTTCCAGACTTTTTTAGGGGATTTCGTTCGGTCTTTTGTGCAACACGCTTCGGGGTGCGCGTTCCAAACTTAGTTTTTCGGGTAAATTTTGATCGGTCTTCGGTGCACCATGCTTCGGGGTACACGTTCCAAACCTAGTTTTTCGGGTGAATTTCGATCAGTCTTCGATGTGTCATGCTTCGGGGTACGCGTTCCAAACTTAGTTTTTAGGGTGAATTTTGGCCAGTCATCGGTGCGACACACTTTCAGGTGCATGTTCAAGACTTAGCTTTTCGGGCAAATTTCGACCAGTCTTCGGTGCGCCACACTTCGGGGTGCGCGTTCCAGACTTAGTTTTTCGGACGAATTTTGGCCGGTCTTCGGTGCACCACGCTTCGGGGTGCGCACTTCAGGCTTAGTTTTTCATGTGAATTTTGGTCGGTCTTCGGTGCCCCACGCTTCGGGATGCGCATTCCAGACTTAGTTTTTTGGACGAATTTCAGCCGATCTTTGGTGCGCCATGCTTCGGGGTGCGCACTCTAGACTTAGTTTTTCGGCTGAATTTTGGCCGGTCTTCGGTGCGCCATGCTTCGAAGTGCGCATTCCAGACATCGTTTTTTGAGGGATTTCGTCCGGTTGTCTGTTCCCCATGCTTTGGGGTGTGCTTTGCAAACTTAGTTTTTTGGGCAAATTTCAGCCGGTCTTCGGTGCGCCACGCTTTGGGGTGCGCGTTCCAGACTTAGTTTTTTGGGCGAATTTCGGTCGGTCTTCGGTGCGCCATGCTTCGGGGTGTGCATTCCAGACTTAGTTTTTCTGGCGAATTTTGGCCAGTCTTTGTGCGCCATGCTTCGGGGTGCGCGTTCCAGACATAGTATTTTGGGCGAATTTTGGTCGATTTTTGATGCGCCATGCTCCGGGCTGCGCGTTCCAGACTTAGTTTTTCGGGCGAATTTCGGCCGGTCTTCGATGCGCCACGCTTCGGGGTACGCATTCCGAACTTTGTTTTTCAGGCAAATTTTGGTCGGTCTTTAGTGAGCCACACTTCGGGGTGCACGTTCCAGACTTAGTTTTTCGGGCAAATTACGGTCCGTCTTCGTTGCGCCATGCTTCGGGGTACGCGCTCTAGTCATAGTTTTATGAGTGAGTATCAACCGGTCTTCTGTGCGCCATGCGTCGGGGTGCGAGTTCAAGAGTTAGTTTTTCGGGCAAATTTCGATCGGTCTTCGGTGCACCATGATTCGGGGTGCGGGTTCCAAACTTAGTTTTTCGGACGAATTTCGGTCGGTTTTCGGTGCACCACGCTACGTGGTGCGTACTCCAGACTTAGTTTTTCGGGTGAATTTCGGTCGGTCTTCGATGCACCACGCTTCGGGGTGCGCGTTACAGACTTAATTTTTTAGGCGAATTTCAGCCGGTCTTTGGTGCGCCACGCTTCAGGGTGCGCGCTCTAGACTTAGTTTCTCGGATGAATTTTGGCCAGTCTTCGGTGTGCCACGCTTCGGGGTGCGCGTTCCATACTTCGTTTTTTAGGGGATTTCATCTGGTCGTCTATTCGCCATGCTTCGGGGTACGCTTTCCAAACTTAGTTTTTCGGATGAATTTCGGTCGGTCTTTGGTGCGCCACACTTCGGGGTGTGCATTCCAGACTTGGTTTTTTGGGCGAATTTTGGTCGTCTTCGGTGCGCCATGCTTCAGGGTGCGGATTCTAGACTTAGTTTTTCGGGCAAATTTTGGTCGGTCTTTGGTACGCCAAGCTTGGGGATGCGCGTTCAAGACATAGTATTTCGGGTGAATTTATGTCGGTCTTCGGTGCGTCATGCTCCGGGCTGCGCGGTCCATACTTATTTTTTCGAGCAAATTTCGGTCGGTCTTTGGTGCGTCACGCTTCGGGGTACGCATTCCAGACTTAGTTTTTCGGGTGAATTTCAGCCGGTCTTCGGTGCGCCACACTTCATGTGCGCGTTCCAGACTTAGTTTTTTGGACAAATTTTGGTCGGTTTTTGGTGCGCCACGCTTCGGGGTGCACATTCCAGACTTAGTATTTCAGGCAAATTTTGGCCGGTCTTCGGGGTACGCATTCCAGAGATCGTTTTTCAGGCAAATTTTTGCCGATCTTCGGTGCGCCACAGCTTGGGCTGCGCGTTCCACACTTAGTTTCCAGGTGAATTTTGGTCGGTCTTCGATTCACCACGCTCCAAGCTACGCGTTCCAGACATAGTTTTTCAGGCAAATTTTGCCTGGTCTTCGGTGCGCCACGCTTCGGGGTGCGCATTGCAGACTTATTTTTTCAGGCGAATTTTGGTCGGTCTTCGGTGCGCCATTCTTCGGGGTGCGCGCTCCAGTCATAGTTTTTTAGGTAAATTTTGACCGGTCTTCGGTGCGCCATGCTTCAGGGTGCGTGTTCCAAACTTAGTTTTTCGGGTAAATTTCGACCGGTATTCGGTGCGCCACTCTTCAAGGTGCGCGTTCTAGACTTAGTTTTTTGGGCAAATTTCGGCCGGTCTTCGGTGCGTCGCGCTTCGGGGTGCGCACTCCAGACTTAGTTTTTTGGGTGAATTTCGGCCAATCTTCGGTGCGGCTTGCTTCGGGGTGCACGTTCCAGACTTAATTTTTTGGGCAAATTTTGGCCGGTATTCGGTGCACCACGCTTTGGAATGCGTGTTCCAGACTTAGTTTTTGGAGCAAATTTTGACCAGTCTTCGATACGCCATGTTTCGGGGTACACGTTCCAGACTTAGTTTTTCGGGTGAATTTTGGTCGGTCTTTGGTGCGCCATGCTTTGGGATGCGCACTTCAGACTTAGTTTTTCGGATGAATTTCGGCCAGTCTTCGGTGCGCCACGCTTCGGGGTGCGCGTTCTAGACTTAGTTTTTTGGGCAAATTTTTGCCAGTCTTCGATGCGATACGCTTGAGGGTGCGCGCTCTATCTTAATTTTTCGGGTGAATTTTGGTCAGTCTTTGGTGTGCCACGCTTCGTGGTGCGTGTTCCAAACTTTATTTTTTAGGTGATTTCATCCGGTCTTCTGTGCGCCAGGCTTCGGGGTGCGCATTCAAGACTTAGTTTTTCGGTCGAATTTCGATCGGTCTTCGGTGTGCCATGCTTTGTGGTACACGTTCCAGACTTAGTTTTTGTAACATCTGCCCTAAACACACAAGATATTGTTTGCTTTTTCCCGTGCCTGCACGAGGACTTCCCAGGGTGGTCACGCATCCTAGTACTGCTCTCGCCCGAGCACGCTTAACTGCGGAGTTCTTACGAAATCTATAGCGGCACACGATTTTAAAACGCATCTTCTATGTTTGGGAGGGGAAATTATATAAATAGCTCAGGATCTCCTTCTCTCCAGGCGATGTGGGGCTAACTCGTGGCCTTGTACATCTCACCTCATCCATCTTGGCATCCCAGCCATAAGAGTCTTGGCTCTTGGCTCTTGGCCTATTGGATTTTAGTCGTCACAATCCACCCCCCTTAGGGCTACACGTCCTCGTGTAGGACTAGACCCCCCCATTGCGAAGAGAACCAGCTTTGATACCATTTTGTAACATCCGCCGCAAACACATAAGATATTGTCTGCTTTGCACGTGCCCGCATGAGAACTTCCCAGGGAGGTCACCCATTCTAGTACTACTCTCGCTCGAGCACGCTTAACTACGGAGTTCTTACGAATTCTGTAGCGGCGCACAGTTTTAAAACACGTCTTCTATGTTTGGGAGGAAAAATTATATAAGTAGCTCAGGATCTCCTTCTCTTCAGACGATGTAGGGCTAACGCATGACCTTGTACACCTCACCTCACCTCATCCATCTTGTATCACAGCCTCAGGAGTCTTGGCTCTTGGCTCTTGGCTCTTGGCCTATTGGATCTTGATCGTCACATGTATGCTTTTTATCAGATCACATCGAATAGTTTGGATTTGATCAAATCTCGGACAGATCGGATAGCATCGGATAATTTGGACTTGTATGCATTTTTGTATTTCAGACTTACTTTCTCGATTTTGGAATTGTTTTAGATTTGATCGAATCTCAGAAGGATCGGATCACATTGGATAATTTGGACTTATATGCATTTTTGTATTTCAGACCTACTTTGTAGATTTCAAAATTGCTTTTGATTCGATCGGATCTTTATCGGATCGGATCACATCAGATAATTTGGACTTGTATGTATTTTTCGTATTTCGAACTTACTTTTTTGATTTCGGACTTACTTTCCATTGTTTTTAGGTCACACGGGTTGGCCTTGCGGATGGTGGCCACCAAGTTCTTTGTATCACGTTGCCTAGGCATGGTGGTCAACCTACATAATTAAAGAGAATGAGATAAAGATAATGATAGAGAGAGATTGTGAATGAAAGAAAGAATCGAAGAGAGATAGAGAATAATAGAAATATGGTGAGAATGAGAAAGAGAATAAAAGATAGAGGGAGAATGAGAATGAGAATGCGGAGGGAATAAGAGATAGAGGGGGAATGAGAGAGGTTGAGAGAGAATGCAAGAAAGATATGGTGGTCTCTCTCATTCTCTCACTCTCAATACCTCTCCTATTCTCTCAAATTCTCTCTCTATCTCTTATTCTCTAACATTATCTCTCTCTTATTCTCCCATTCTCTCTCTATCTCGTATTCTCTCATTTTCTCTCCTCTCTTTCTCTCTCAATCTCCATCTATCTTTTATTCTCATTCTAACCATCTTTTATCTCTTTCAATCTCCCTTTATCTATATAGGGTTGGATTTAATTATGAATCCTATTTGTGCCTGAATTAGGTCGATTCAACCCGATTCGTGCTCGATTCATACTTAAATCACCAGTTTGCCTCTAACATGATTCAATTGCATTGTGAAACCTAATGTGCTGGATTTTGGCCAATTCATGTACTTTAGATCGATTTAACCTAATTCGTATCCAAACCAATGTTTTTATCTCTAAAATAATTGGATTTAGTTATGAACATTAATCGTGTCCGATTCGTGCCCGATTCATACTTAAATCTCTCGTTTTGCATATAAAATGGTTCAAAGGCATTGTGATAATTGTGCCAAATTTGGGCCAATTAATGCTACTTTGGACCGAGACCCAATTCGTACCCGAATCGAGCATTTTGTTTCTAAATAACCGGATTAATTATAAACCATAATTGTTCCCTAATTGGGCCCATTCATACTTTTTGTTCCCTAATTGGGCCTATTTATATTTTTTTGTGCCCTAATTGGGTCGATTCATACTTTTTATGCCCGAATTGAATCGATTGAACCCAATTCGTGCTCGATTCATACTTAAATCATCTGTTCACCTCTAAAATATTCAATTGCATTGTGAACCCTAATTGTGTTGGATTTTGGCTAATTCATGCTACTTTAAATCGATTCAGCCCAATTCGTACCCGAACCGATGTTTTTTTCTCCAAAATAGTTGGATTTAATTATGAACCCTAATCGTGTCGAAATTGGGCCTATTTGTGCACAATTCATACTTAAACCACTCGTTTTGCGCATAAAATGATTTAATTACATTGTGATAATTGTGTCGAATTTGGGCCAATTAATGCTACTTTAGACCGATTCGACCCAATTCGTACCCAAATTGAGTGTTTTATCTCTAAATAGTCAAATTTAATTATGAACCCTAATTAGGTCCATTCATACTTTCCGTGCCCTAATTGGGCCTATTTACACTTTTTGTGCTCTAATTGGGTCGATCCACACTTTTCATGACCGAATTGGGTCGATTCAACCCGATTCATGCTCCATTCGTACTTAAATCACTCGTTTGCCTCTAAAATGATTTAATTGTATTAATTATGAACCCTAATTGTGCCTAATTTTGGCCAATTCATGCTACCAATTTAGATCGATTCAGCCCAATTCGGACCCGAATCTTCTCTGCATTTGTCTGAACTTAACCGAATCAATCGACCCACCACTGAATTTCCACCTAACCCTGTCGGTCTTCTCTCCTCCTTCCTTCTCCCCGGCCTCCTGCACTCCTCTCCTCCCCTCAGCCTTGTTGCCCCCTAATCCTGGCCCCTTGTGCCCTTGTTGCCTCTATGCAGCAGCCGGCCATGGCTATTGTTGCACCAAGCGCCTAGGTTACAAGGGGGACCGGGTAGGGGGACGACAAGGATGATGGGCCGTGAGGAAGAGAAAGGGGATATCAGAGAAAAAGGAGAGGAGGGAGGAGTAGAGGTTGGCCGAAGGAAAAGGAGAGGATAGGAGGAGGAGAGAATTAAGGGAGGAGACTCACCCTAGATCGAGGAGAGGTGGTCATCGGTCCGAATGAGAGGAGGTCGTCGATGCGGAGGAGAGGTGGGCGCCGATCGGCCGGGAGGGATGCCACCGGTTCTGAGGTCGCCACTCGCCAGTCGGCAGGGAGGGATACCGTCGGTCCGGAGGTTGCTGCTCATGCTTAGGTGGTCACCGCTCACGCTCAGCCTCGATGTTCGGACCCTCGATCACTCTGGGAGGGGATCGAAAAATCTAAATTTATATTCAAAAATTTTTCCCGATGGAACTAGTTCGACCGTCAGCATTAGGGGTGGACATGGTCGGGTTGGTCGGGTTTGGAGTTGACCATGTTTTGACCAAGTTACATCATCTTTGTCCAAATTGACCGAGTTGCCCGAGGAACCCGTAGAGGGTTTTCCAGTGTTTGGACCATGGAAGTTAATCGGGTTCCTCGGGTTGCCTAGATTTAGTCAATCTATTTGATTGGTCGGGCCTAGTTTGTGCAAACATAAAACTGTCATTAAGAATTTTTTTCAAATAAGATTATTTTTCAACTTGCTTAAACATTAGGCTTCCACAAAAAAAAAAAGGATTTGCTTCCAATTTACTTAAGATTGGTTTCATTAATTGCTTTCCAACTTGTTTATGCAATGAGTTTCCTACTTCCATAATATCCTCACTATATATATATATATATATATATATATATATATATATATATATATATATATATATATATATATATATATATATATATATATATATAAAGAGAGAGAGAGGAATGTTACAGTGAGCTGTGAGCTACGGGTGGAGAAAATGAGCTGCCCTCATTTTGATCCCCCTAGGAGTTTTGGAATTTGATGAAATTTTGTGAGGGTGTTATCTAGGATAATATAATCATCCTCACCAATTTTCATCAAATTCCAAAACTTCTAGGGTCATCAAATGGTAGAAGCAAAATTAACGGTGACTGTGGACGGTAGATAATGCTTCTACCATTTGATGACCCTAGAAGTTTTGGAATTTGATGAAAATTGGTGGGGATAATCATCTTATCCTAAATAACACCCTCACCAAATTTCATCAAATTCCAAAACTCCTAGGGGGATCAAAATGAGGGCAGCTCATTTTCTCCACCCATAGCTCACAGCTCAACGTAACAGCTCTATATATATATATATATATATATATATATATATATATATATATATATATATATATATATATATATATATATATATATATATATATATATATATATATATATATATATATATATATATATATATATATATATATATATATATATATATATATATATATATATATATATATATATATAGAGAGAGAGAGAGAGAGAGGGCTGGGTTCCTATGACATATGGTGAATTAGTAATGCTAGAATGTTTAGAATGTGCTGAATTTTTTTGAGGGTGATCACCTTACCTTAGATAGAATGTCCACAAAAAATCAAAGCATTCTAAAACTTGTTGGGGCATCAAATGCTAGAAGCTTTATCGGCCATCCATTTTAACCGTTAAATTGAAAATCATATTTGATGCCTCTAGAAGTTTTAGAATGAGCCGATTTTTGGCGGGGGTCCTATCTAAGATAGGGTGATCATCCTCATAAAAATTCAGAACATTCTAAATATTCTAGGGTTACTAACTCACCATATGTCATAGGGTATTCCCTATGACATGTCATAGGAACTTTTTCCCATATATATATATATATATATATATATATATATATATATATATACCATAGAGAGCATGCCTACCAATTTTCATCAAATTCTAAAACCTCTAGGTTCATCAAAGGGTGCTGGGTTATTGCTGGGTCAAAAATTTGCTGGGTCATCCTATCCTGACCCAATATATATATATATATATATATATATATATATATATATATATATATATATATATATATATATATATATATATATATATATATATATATATATATATATATATATAGAGAGAGAGAGAGAGAGAGAGAGAGAGAGAGAGAGAGAGAGTAGTGATACATTGTGGCGGGTAACATGCGGGCTTAACGTGCGGCGACCCCCTTCGGGGGTATTTTTGGGATTTTTTTTTTTTGGGGATTGATCACCCACCCTTGGATTGGACACACAAAAAATTTCAGCCCGATCCAAGACTTGTAGGCCGTCCAAATGTGCTGATCTTTTATCGGTTGTTCAATTTTTTCGCCATTTTGATCAACACATTTGGACGGCCTATAGGTCTTGGATCGAGCTGAAATTTTTTGTGTGTCCAATCCAAGGGTGGGTGATCAATCCCCAAAAAAAAAATCCGAAAATACCCCCGAAGGGGGTGCCGCACGTTAAGCCCTCATGTTACCCGCCGCAATGTATCACTACTCTATATATATATATATATATATATATATATATATATATATATATATATATATATATATATATATATATATATATATATATATATATATATATATATATATATATATATATATATATATATATATATGGGAAAGGGTAGCCTACTCCATGGAGTAGGAAACTTACCTACTCCATGGGTTATATAGACGCCACATGGCACTTTTTAATCAGATTTTTTATTCATATATAGGCTACCCTTTCCCTATATATATATATATATATATATATATATATATATATATATATATATATATATATATATATATATATATATATATATATATATATATATATAGGGGCATGCTATAATGCGGCATGCGGTACGTGCGGCACTGCACCACAGCCGTCTGATGCACGCGCTGAGTACATGCGATGCACGCAGCTGTGCATCAGACAGCTGCGGTGCGATGCCGCACTTACCACATGCCGCATTATAGCATCTCTCTCTCTCTCTGTATATATATATATATATATATATATATATATATATATATATATATATATATATATATATATATATATATATATATATATATATATATATATATATATATATATATATATATATATATATATATATATATATATATAGGTATGCTTGGTTGCGCTGTGCGCTGCCGAACCAAATATGCGCTGCGCACACAGGCCGTCCGATCCGGGACGATCAAACGGCCCGGCCTGATTCCCGCTCCCGCTCCCGCACCGCACCGCACAGCAACCGTCCGATCGTGTTTTGATTTGAGATCGAGCGGCCGCTACACATTTCGCTGTTACTGTAGCGGCTACAGTAACAACGAAAAGTGTTTCTGGCCACTCGATTCCCATCAAACTCTTCGATCGAACGGCCCGAAACACATTTCGCTGTTACTGTAGCCGCTACACTAACAGCGAAATGTGTAGCGGCCGCTTGATCGCTCGATCGGACGGGTGGGCACGATCGGACAGTTGTTGTTCGGTGCGGGATCGGCTGTGCGGTGCGGTGCAGGCTGTGCGGTGCGGTGCAGGAGCGGGAGCGGGAATCAGGCCAGGCCGTTTGATCGTCCCGGATCGGACGGCCCGTGTGCGCAGCGCACATTTGGTTCGGCAGCGCACAGCGCAACCAAGCATACCTATATATATATATATATATATATATATATATATATATATATATATATATATATATATATATATATATATATATATATATATATATATATATATATATATATATATATATATATATATATATATATATATATATATATATATATAATATGTTCCTCGGGTTGGTCATACGACCGATCATGATTGCCCAAATTCGAATTCGGGCAAAAAAAATTGCCCATGCCCATTCAAATTCGTAAATATTGTTGCCTATGTTTGTCCAAATTCAGAATTTGGTCGGGTTGCTCAGGTTCGTCCGGACCAAGTCCCAGCCCTAGTCAGCACAATACTTTATACCGACAGGTACAATACAAACTGTCGGGTATATTTAGTGTATTGATGGTAATAAAATAATCGTCGGTACTATTTTACCGACATGCATATAATCTACCATCGGTAAAACATAATTAAATTTTTTATTTTTAAAAAATTATTATACCGCTGGTAGGATCATCATCTGTCTGCATAACATTCTTTATATCGATAGACCATATACGTACTGTCGGGGAAATTTATTTTACTGGTGTTAAAAGAATCGTCAGCAATATAAAAAAAAAATTAAAAACCGATCAATGTTTACCGACCATCTACTAATTATAGTGTCATCGGTATAAATGGATCTATATCGATGGCACATAAAACTGTCGTCGACAAAAAAAGTCTTTTTAGTAGTGACATTTGATGGATAAGGAGTGGATGATGTGATGGTGATGGAGCAAAGATCATCATAATGTTAATTTGATTACATAGATGACTAATAGCATGATATTATAACTATATCTCAGCATAAGAGAGAGAGAGAGAGAGAGAGAGAGAGAGAGAGAGAGAGAGAGAGAGAGAGAGAGAGAGAGAGAGAGAGAGAGAGATATGCTTTATAAGTGGAAAAGAGAGATGATTTATAAGTGGAAAACAGATTAGCTGTATTTAATAAAGAAGGTCGTCGAAAGAACATATTAACAAATAATAGGTAATCAAAACAAAGTGCATCTTTCAATTTTTATGCCAATCATTCGTCTCACTGGCGTGGGATGTTTAACCTAAGAGGAGAAAGAACTTAAGATCCTCCTACCATAAACCAATGACGTAGTCTTATCAATTTTATTATTATTGTTTTTAAGTGTGGACCCCACCTCCTTTTCCTCCAATCCTTGCATAACACATCCCGTGTGTAGTGGAGAATTAGTAGGGGTACAACTTGGGTTGGGTAAAACCGAGAACCAACCCAATCCGACCTAAATGGGTCAAGTTGGTTCGGGTGTTTTGACTAAATGGGTTGGGTTTTAAGTTTTTAGGACCCAATTAAATACGGATCGGTTCCGAGTTGGAGCTCGGGGAAGACCTGACCCAATCCGAGAACCGAACTCAAACTCATATATAATAATCCACATATATATATGTCACGGGTTTGAACTTTGGAGGTACATCACACTAGGACCCGAGTAAACATTAGTTGTTTGCTAGCATGAGTGGCTAAAAATGTACACCTCCAGTTTGCTAGTAAATAGCCGATAGCCATTATTTTTTTATACCAACTACCAACCCAAGAATCGACCAGAATCAACCCCGACCTTAGGATGGGTTGGGTTGGTTCGGGTTTCAATATGGTTGAAACAAGCTAGTTCGGATCGATTCCTGGTTGGCTCCAACCCGACCCAAGTTGCACCCCTAAGAATTAGGCCATCTTAACTATAAATAGAATTGAGCTTTATGAAACAGACCAAACAATACCAATTACGACTACTATTTTGTATGTTACAAAATTTTGGTAATACATAAACCGAAACAAAACAAAAACAAAGTGAACATGCTTCATAGCTAGCAACCGAGCGAATAAACTCCAAGGAGAAATCAACAAAGAGCAAGATGAGCAGAGCAGGTCATTACAGAGAGTTTTTTCGTAAACATTTCATTCAAGTTGCTCACCTGAGCCGAACAAACACATTACATACATATAAGGGGAGGCCTACTGCCTTCTATTAACAGACTGATGAGCTGCTGCTAAATAGAAGTAACTAGTTTACAGCATTCATCCCAATTTAACCCAGATTCAGTCAGAACGGTCGTCAAATTCTCCGCATAGTTCATGAGACTCGGATACTTGAAACATATATACATGTACATATCAGCAAAACCTTAGTGCTGCTTCCAGCTCCTTCTCATCAGCACAGTTATATCCCAGCAGATAGGCTCGCGCTGTTCCACCATAACCAACCCAAATATAGCTATATTAATCACATGATCAAACTTCCACCTTCATACATTACAAAAAAGAAAAAAGGAATGTAGAGAGCCACATGCTTTACAGCTCCATCTATAATCAGAAATGACGCGACAAATAAAAGGGAGACACACACCGACGTGGCGTGCATGGAGCCACGACCGGTGCATTGAGCACCAAGTTCATCGCGGCTCCGTGCGTCGCACTTTCGTGACAGCTGTGTGTCTGAATGGCTTTAAAACAACTATTTTTACGTCTACTTTGGCACTAAATAGGAAGGGCACATCATTTAGTTGCAAGTAAAAGCAAAAAACGGAGGAAGGGTAAAAAAATAGAAAATTGAAGCTAGAGATACTACCAAATCGTCCAGATCCCATGAAAGGCTCAGCTTCATCTGTTACGCCACCTTGTTGTTGCTCCTGAAATTTTAAGGAATTGAACATCAGTAACAAACAAGAGCATCCCGAGAGGTCCATGCAACCAAACCAAATAAATGGTATGACTGGTATCAAGGTAATGAATGCAAACAAAAAAAAAATGACATCTGTCGTGCTATCAGTTGATGCTCCACATGAGGAAAATATTCATCGCATAAAAACCATTTGTTGTGCCTATTGATGGTTATCTTCTGGTGGCGACAATAAATGACTCACTAAGGCTTGGAGGAGCAAGTCCCCCATTTACTAATATATGGTGACTTCATCGCAGCCAAGGCATACGTTATTCTTCACGGATACTCCCTAGTAACCGACTTGCACTATGGAATAGTGTCGATTTTGGCTTATGTTTCCTACCTCTGTACGCTCCGGAGCCATTTAAATTTGGTGACATCAATAAAAGAATAAAGATATTCTGAGGCAGGTGGCACCAATGGCAGATCCAAGCTCTGAGTACATTCATAGTACACCACATAACATACTGTTAAGGTAACCCAATGTTTTTATTTTTTCAATAGACTTAAATTCTATCATGTATTAGACATTTATTTGTCAAGCAATAGGCACGTTAACTACTGCCTTACATCAAGATTCTTGGCACAATTTCTGGGAATGTTGACTATTGTTGATGTCCATCAGAAGATCTCTACTTGATCCTATAAGCCTACTTGATTTAGAGTTGTGCTTCATAGCTGAAACATCTGACAGGCTAAGGCTTGGTGGAGCTGGTGGTGGTGGTTATTGTGGACATATCATTTACCATTGAACAAGAAGATAACCTGGTCATTATATGCTCTCCAACTTAATAGGAGTAAAAGTATACATCCTTGTTGTTGAAGGGTTGAATATCATATGCCAAATGACAATCAATTTTTTCTCAAAATCCCCATTCGCACAGGTCGTGGACCACACTTACCACTTCTATCTGATTCGGCATGATGAGCAGAGGTTTGATTCCTACAGGGCAGAATAAAGCAAAGGAGAATCATAACATTACCATATAGATCAACTACCCCAATACTTGAACACGTATTTTCAAGGGGAGTACCATATGACCTCTACCCATTTATAGGGGTTTCACCCATCCATTGTCATCTAGCCTTTATCTCATGCACATAGGGTTTAAAAAAAATTGACAAGAATCTCCCAACCGACAGCCAACCTGACGTCAACACTCTAAGATTGGTGCCAAAAACTTGACCATGGCAACTTGACAAGAGAGGGCATGACAATAAACCTGAAGGTCATTTGGCGAGTGGGGAGACCTACCTTGTTGGCTACGCAGTTTAAACAATGCAACTAAGGAGCAACCCTCCAAGCTTCCCTGGACTCGGAAAGAGTTTAAATGAAGAGTATAGAATGAAAGATTTGATATAGGGAATTGTATTTGTTCGTGTATATACCTTGCCTTCCCTATATCGAAATGAATGGCGAAGAAGGATTCATATAGCTAGACCCAAGTAGATGGGACATGGCTTGATGGTTATGGGTATGGTTATAGTGTAAATACTTAGCCTTATTGTACAGTTTAGCTAGTCGTTTCTTGGGGTATTGATGCGATGCCTACTACTACGATATACCTTTCTCTTTCAACTAATTGGAAATAAATATAGACGTGATGGAATTATTTAAACTGTCAAGTGACAGATTATCAATTCCAATCAACATACAAATTCCAAACAATGATGTATAACGATAATAACATAAAGAATTGTAAGAACAATATGTTTCCAATAACAATATGAAAAATCAGTCGCAAAACATAATTTAAGTGCAATGTTTTCAATAAAGAACCAAGCAGAAAGTCATACAAAATATACTAAAGCACCACTAGATGTTTCCAACGAGTTATTAGACCAAAGTATGATGTTTTGAGGCCGATTGAGAGGAGTGAAAGTCAATACCTGTGTGCAGGAATTTCAGTAAAGTAGTGAGAAAGAGGAGAAAATGATCTCCAAAAAAGGTATGGATCACTAAAAACTGAAGAAGATCGATGGATACTTCCCTGAGATGCAATAGATGATGAATTTGTGCCTCCAAATCTGCACTGATGTCGCTTGAATCCTTACCAAATAGCCTAGAAGTCGGGATGAAGTGGCAGAAAGGGGTGTCGTGGTCGAGAAGAACGAGATATGAAGCCGTGATGAATCGATCTTTGGAGAAGAAAAGTCGCCACGTTGATCCCTCGTGAAGTCGTAGTGAAGTCGTGATGGCGTGGAAGAATCTTGTAAGAAGAAGAACAAAGCAAAGAGGCTAGATAACAGTGGAGGGGAATAGGTTTCCGAAAGATGCACTCTCCAAACACTAGGGTTTCAATTTTTCATTAATAGCTTTCTCTCTAGGGTTTCATAGGAGTCATATTTATAAGAGTAGAATAGAAGATACGAGAAGAAAAGAGAAAAGGGGCGGCAGCTAGGGTATTGGGATGTGTCCTTTTGCCTCGATGCGATTATGGCCCTCCAACATGACTTAAATCGCGCTTGATCTCATCCCTCAGAGGGTTCATCCAATGGTGCTTCATTTTTTTAATCAATGAACCGCGTAGGGAAAGTCGGGCTAACCCAACTAATAACATATAAAATAAAAACCTTAATAACTTTCCAACTATAAGTCAATATGAGACGAAATAAATCAGAACTGAAAGAGCAACAAAATGACTGAAAGATTTTTTGGCGTCGGCTGCATCGAAATCCATGCACAGCTGAAATAGTGATTAGTTGTCCTCTTTCTTAATGTAGACTCGAGCTTGTCTACATCAAGTCTCCCTAGCTTGGAAAAGCTAGACTCCTGTTGAGGATAGCTTTGCCTATATCCAGTCGAGTGTCTGCTCATATATTTGCATGCTCTATCTCCTGGGCAGGCACACATGTATTAAGATGCGCCAACGCCACCATCCACGGTACTGAGAAACGAACCTCGTTGTTGCTGCTGGGGCTTTGGAGTCGGATTCCTGCATACTATCATGCACAGAGGCTTTGACACATATGTCATCAAATGGTTCTCAGTATCATCCAAAGAGTTAGTATCAATCAAAGATAGACGGTCAAATAAACAGGTAGGTGCTTGCAAGAAAGAAACAAAATCAAGCCCTAAAAGAAGAATTATGATATATCCTTTGATGAAACCATTAAAAATAATTTTAGTTTGGGACAACATACTATCATAAATGAGTTCCATGTCATTCAAGATTATCCAGATGTTATCATAGTTCTACATAAGGATTTGACAATGAAGATTAATTGGAAGATGACATGCATTAATAACTTGGAGCCTAAAAATTTCATCAAACCATATCGATGTTCCATAATACTTTAAGTGGTATATGGCCTAACAACGTGTTTGCATATCAATGGAATGCATGCATCTAATGCTGATCAGCTCTAAATGCAAAGTACATGCCATGGAAGGCAAAATATTGTGTAACACATTGTCAAGTTTTGAAGGATTATAAGACAAGCTTATCAGACTATCCAACCTCAGGTTGACAAGGGGTTTACTCTGGCTCTGGGAGGGTACATGAGATATGTAACTTGACTCTTGTGATTTTAATACAAAGTCAGTTCCAATGAAATCAATATCGTATTGTCCTCCTTTATCATGATCATATCCATGATTAACATCCTCTTCATCACTTTCTTGTGATGGGTCTTTAGATGTCGGGGTTACCACTAAAGGCTCAACTGATGATGGGATCTCTGTTAAAGGTTCTACCAATAAGGGAAACTTGGTTGTACACTCAGGTATAGGTTCAGGTAAAGCCTTTATAGAATGGTCGGGAAGGGTTTCTATCCAAGACTTAACTTTATCCATTCTATCATGTTGGGCATTGGGTAGGCTTAGCACAGGTTGGATTGACACAGGACTTGGTGAGTTTGTCTAATTGTTCCAATATCCAGCCATGCCTTCTATTAAAATTTTCTTCCTAAGTGCAAGGTCTAGGCTTAGGCTTACATTCGTGACCCTCTGACCCTTCACTCTCTTGAACATTGTTGGTTGTTGGTAAGGAGTAAGGACCATGGCTAGAGTTTTTAATAGGGCTTTAGATAAAATCCATGGCCTCTTGTTGCCTAGTGAAGGTATTTTGCCAAGTGCGGCGTGGGGAAGCTTTCCGTGATTGTTCAACCATGGGCTAACTCTTCTATAGGCTCTAATGACTCGCTGAAGGTTGAAAAGATGATGTCAATGCGAATGAAAACACACAAATTAAATTAGATGCCGACTAATGCAAGGAAACAAACTCTAGAATAAGAAAGATGTAAAATAAAAAAAGTTTAGCAAGCATGCAAATAAATGCAATTAATGGTCCTTGCGTGGGAACGCGACAACTAGTACGCTTAATACCAACTTGATGCAATGCCTACTACTACAGTGTTCATTTCTCTTTCAACTAATTGGAAACAAATAATAATTTGATGGAATAATTTAAACTATTAAGTGACAAAGATTATCAATTCCAATCAACTTACAACTTCTAAACAATGATGTATAATGATAATAACATAAAGAATTGCAAGAACAATATGTTTCCAATAACAATATGTAAAATCAGTCCCAAAACAGAACTTAAGTGCAATATTTTCAATAAAGAACCAAGAAGAAAGTTTTAAAATATACTAAAGCACCACCAGATGTTTCCAACGAGTTATGGGTTTGGTATGATGTTTCGGGGCCGATTGAGAGGAGGGAAAGTCAATTCCTACGTGCAGGAATTTCAGGACAGCAGTGAGAAAGAAGAGGAAACGATCTCTAAAAAAGGTATGGATCACTAAAACCTGAAGAAGATCGATGGATGCTTCCCTGGAATGTGATAGATGATGAGTTTGTACCTATGAATATGCACCAATGTCGCCTGAATCCTTGTCGAATCGCCTGGAAGTCTGGATGAAGTGGCGGAGAGGGGAGTAGTGGTCGAGAAGGAGATACGAAACCAGAATGAATCAATCTTTGGAGAAGAGAAGTTGTCAAGCCAATCCCTCGTGATGTAGTAGATGAAGTCGTGATGGTAAGGAAGAATTTTGCGAAGAAGAAGGTGACGAGGCGAGATGACAGTGGAGGGTAATAGGTTTCTGAGAGACGCATTCTCCAAACACTAGGGTTTCAATTCATCAGTAGCTTCCCCTCTAGGGTTTCATAGGAGTCATATTTATAAGAGGGAAATAGAAGATATAATAAAAGTGGAGAGGGGCGGCGACTAAGGTTTTGGGATGTACCCTTCCGCCCTCGATGCGATCTTGGCCCTCCAACGTGACTTAAATCACTTTTTTTTTTTACTGAACCCAAACCCGAAGCCTCAAACCTTGCCACGATCTGCTAATGCAAATAGAGAGTAAAAACTCTCTCCATTGAGGGGGGGAGGAGAAAGAGAGAGAGAAAACTAAATTCTTTACACTAGGACCGTAGGTCCTTCACAGACTTCATTTATAGGTTGTCAAAGGAGGCCATTAAGCAAACCTCCAAACCGATTATTATAGTTGCACTGGGTTCCGCACACATTGATGAGGTTAAGTAAGACCCCCTCGCCTATGGAGTAGATGGGTACACTCCAATATCCAGTTGGCAAAACTTGGACCCACCCATCGGATTGAGAAAAGAGCTCTAATTCCACTTTAAGTTAAATTTTGACAAGGTCCAATTTAGGAAACCATTTTATATTATTATTTTCTAAAATTGTCACGTGGATGGAATGCTGATGCCAGACGGCACGTCGTTGCCATTGTTGATAAAGAAGAGGAGAGGTGGAGTTCGGTTTCACCACCGAAAAGAGAAAAGAGATGAGGGAGATGTGCTTCATGCACAGACGAAGGGATAGAGAAGCTGAGCGTTTCTCACGCAGATGAACAAAAGAGAAGGGGCAAAGGGATTTTCATCTCAGGAAACAACAAATTTTCACTCATCCATCCATCTTATTATAATTATACACATGACTTTTTATAAGCCTTTGAAACAACCCACTTCACATAACTACCCACTAACACATAACTACATAACCACCCACTAACACATAACTACCCACTAACACATAACTACAGAAATTAAGCAAGTAATTAATCCGAAAATATAAATTAATTATAGATAATTCAGGCGGACCTCCAAATTTTTAATGGGCCAACTGGCCAAGTGAACCTGATCCAAAGGGACACCAGCTACATCATCCTCCTCCGTCGAAGTCCGTGCATACGAGTGATGTCCCTATCAATTCTCCCGGGGTGGGGAGAACCAAGGTTCTAAAAAGCGCTAGGCGCTAGTCGGGCGATAGGGGGCCGCCTAGCGCCTAGGCGGCCTAGGCGGCGCCTAGGCGTTTTGCCTTTATTTTAATTATTTTAATTATTATTTTGATATTATAATATATATATATGTTTAAAAATTAATATAAGTTCAAAATTATCCCAAACCATTATTTTAAAGAACAAGTATATAACCATAATTCAAGATTGAGTGATTAACAAGAACAAAAGCAAACATAGTCCGCCTGGTCCGCTTGGTCCGCCTGGCCAGCCTCAACCGCCTGGCCCGCCTGGTCAGCCTCAAACCGCCTGGCCCGCCTGATCCGCCTGGCCAGCCTCAGCCCGCCTAGGCGGCCGCCTTGCCCCGCCTAGACCGCCTAGGCGGCCGCCTAGCTCCGCCTGGGAGCTTGGCCGCTTTTCTGGAGCGCCTAGGGCCTAGGCGAGGCGGTGGGGGGCCGCCTAGCGCCTAGGCGCCGCCTAGGCGGCCGCCTAGACCGCTTTTTAGAACACTGGGGAGAACTCGATCCTGTCGAGTGTAGATTATGCGAGTTTTGGCAAGGGGGACGACAGCGGGCAGCGGTGATGCAAGGACCGCTCGATGAGATAACTCGCCGAAACTTTCTCTGATACCAAGTTGATGTCAGACGGCACGTCGTCACTATTGTTGAGAAAGAAGAGGAGAGGGGGAGTTCAGTTTTACCGCCGAAAAGAGGAGATGAGAGAGAAGTGCTTCACGCACAGACGAAGGGGGGGAGAAGCCGAGCGTTTCTAATGCAGATGAACAAAAGGGGAGAAGGGGCAGAGGGATTATCATCTCAAGAGATAGGAAACAACAAATATTCACTCATCCATCCATCCCATTACATCTGTACATATGACTTTTTATAAGCCTTTGAAACAACCCACTTCACATAACTAAATAACCACATAACTACCCACTAACACATAACTACATAGCCATCCAGTAGCACATTACATAACCACCTACTAACACATAACTACCCACTAACATATAACTAAACACAACTACATAAATTAAGCAAGTAATTAATTAGAAAATATAAAATAATTACAGATAATTCGGGCGGGCCTCCAAATTTTAAATGGGCCAAGTGGGCCTGATCCAAAGGGACACCAAATGCATCCTCCTCCCTTGAAGTCCGTACATGCAAGTGATGTCCCTATAAAATGTCAATCGTATAAAGAAGTTAAAGATCGCGTTAGTGAATGCCTTGGTGTGTCCTCGATGTGTTCACACTAAGAGGATGGAAAGTTGCATCCAAAAGAAGACTATGGCTTGAGCCCATACATAGAAGAGATTTATCATCTTAAGAGAGAGTAGATCCGATGGATAGCTATTCACCATTCGTAGAAAGCTATGTGAAGATGTTGTCGTGAAAACCGTTCACTTGGTCATCTAATTGCCTGTGTATATAGTATATACTCACTTCGGCTTATCTGTAGTGAGTTCCATCGATCTATGTATCTACCCCAACGGTGTTATGGTGTTGACACTACTCAGCCTTCATACTTCTAAGTATCATGCTTATAAATTGATGCCTCTGCACCATTTCTATAATTAGCCCTACCAACAAATAAAAAGTTTATCACCCTCCACTATCTGCTAAATTTAGCTCCTATTCACTTGATCTCCTTTAAAGCAAGTAGCACTAACTTTGCTACTCGATTAGGTATTCAAAATCAACTAGTTCATGTGTCTTTTTCAGCAAGGTCCCCACATGGGCCACATCCAAGTTGCAAATCTCAATTTCTTTGTTCAAGTGTATATACTCTGCTTTTTACTTTAATCTCAGCAAGGAAATACATAGAAATCAATATTTTATGCAGTAATGGCATGCATTTCAACACAAGTACTGTGGGGCTATGATTAGAAGCAGCATGTCTCAGAAACACTGCCAGAAGGTAATGAACGTCGAATGTAATCTGAAAGTAACAGCAGAATAGGTGAACACTTCAGAGAGTATGCAATATTTTAACCTTCATGAATTAAAAACATATATGCTGGAATAGTGAGGGAAATACAATGCAAAAATAAAGGTTGCTGCAACCTAACAGATGAACAGGGTCAGCACAGCGGGGATTAACAGCAAAACAGAAAACTGTAACAGAATCATGCAGGAATTTAGCAGTTATAATCATGCCAGATGGAAAGAAAATTAATACAAAAAATTTATAATCTCCACAGAAATTACCCAAGGTGGCAGGAAAATGCACAAAACATGTGCAATACACATATAGTACAAAGAAGCTATGTGCAGCAATAGTCCATTTTAGACATCATAGGGAAGAGGGATAAAGAAGGCTCAATATCTCATACCGATCTGATTTAAGAATGTCAAAATCTCCTAGAAGACGATGATTAACCTCCATAAGGAAAAAGTCCCACTCAAAGACAGATAATGAGACCCAAAATTAGATGGGAAAGGGCTTGATGGTTATGGTTACGGTAATCAAATCACAAGATT
Organism: Chamaelirium japonicum; assembly: GCA_947650365.1. NCBI lineage: Eukaryota > Viridiplantae > Streptophyta > Magnoliopsida > Liliales > Melanthiaceae > Chamaelirium > Chamaelirium japonicum. Next base: position 40,402,821 of record OX393555.1, on the reverse strand, counting down.
CCCATATCTCTAGGGAAAATTTGGTTTTTGATCTTCCTATCACTGTTTTAAAACTTGGTGAGTCAACTCGAAACTCGGGCTAGTTGATACAACTTGGCTGCGATTCAGACTCCCAATCGACTCGATCTGGTAACAACTCAGCCCAAGAATCGGTTGACTCAATCAAAAACTCGGTTGAGACAGTCCAAAATTCAGCTCGCAATCTCCAAAACCAGCCTGTGTTATATTTTTTTCATCAATCTATTTCACATGGGTATACAAAAATTCTAATATAATGTATAATTTATCAATCATATTCAATTTAGTGCTATATAATGTTAAAAATAAATATTAGTACATTTTATATGTCCCGAGTTTTAGGTCACAACTCGGTTAAAGCAATGCTTTATATGTCGATCAAGTCCCAGCATTCATAATAAGAATAGAAACAATAAAAATTGCAAAGAGACCAAAAGAGAAGCTCTAGAAGGTTATAAACATAGGTCTAGAAAAATCTTTCATGTTCCTCTCAGGACACAAAAGAGTAGAGAAAAAGGAAACCAAATCAGTATAAACTGGAGCGATTTACACTCACAGTATCTGAAGTAGATGATTCCTCTTCGGGAGACAGCCAACTATCCAAACAGTGACCAGAAATAGTGCAAACAAAAAGTCCACTATACTGATCCAAAACAACCTCACGGCAAGTATCATCACATACTGCAAAAGACAGCCTAATTAGGTGTGCAAATCATAATTGAACAGCCCTATAAACTGAGGCATTATTCCTACCATGCACATGCCCGGTCCTCTCACAAAGAAAAACATCACCAATTTGGGTGTAAGAGCATGTCTTTCCAGAACAAACATGGCCTTTCACTGCCTCTTCAGTTAAGCCTCTGCTGCTTCTCCAAATGGAAACTTGATCTGCTACAGTTCGGTCAAGAATTACTTGTTCATCATTGGCCTACATGAAAGAAAAAGGGTGTTTATTTTTTTATCTTTGAAAGAAATCCAAACAAACGCATCATGAACCCACCGAATGTGGGCTTTAAACCCTCCCTTCAGCATAGGTATGTAGTTTCTACCACGGGACCTACCAACTAGAGATAGATGAAGCGAATTCTAAATAATTACAGCTCATGAGGATGAAAACTAATATCTCCAGAAACAAACAGCAGATGGAATTCATTTTACTTGTGAAGGAAGAGGTGCTTGGCTTCTCTTTGCTGCCTGCATTTGTATATAATACTCCTTAAACTCTGATGGAGTATTCCTAACAAATTCGACCATATCCTCTTGATCACGCTGCAAAAAAGAAGTACCAAAGTAGTTGATTACACTAAACTGACTAAAGATATCAACAAAGCTGAAAGTTTATAATGAAAACAAAGCCTCTGAGTGTCCTAGTTTTCCAATTGGCACTTTGCAATAACCAAACCATTCGCTACACATGCTAACTAAATGAAAAAAAAAAAGCCATTCCAATCTTATCCATCAAGAAAAACAAAACGTTCAAGAATGGTTGGTTCTCCCAATAAGGAGAATCGTTGCATGTCAGAGCCTGTAATGAAGTTAATTTTAGGGTAAATTACACTAAACACCCTTGAGGTTTGCCCAACTTTCACAAAGCTCCCCTGCAATTCTGATATTTACACTAACCCTCCCTCTGCTTTAGACCTCAGTAACCAATTCCGCGCTCCGTCAGTGAGTCGTAAGTATCTCACACCAGAAGTGCTGACATAAGGAATAAAATTTTGAAAATCCCAAAACTACCCTATGGGGAATATCCAAAACTACACTCTAGGAAATCCAATTTCACCTTTTACTCTTTTGACTTGAGAGTATTTTGGACCGTTTCCATATCCAGAGTGTCGAAATATTGACCAAAATGAAAATTTCAAACCTTGTTTATATATATATATATATATATATATATATATATATATATATATATATATATATATATGGAAAGGGTTTGATGAACTTGAGTTCACAAATGAATGGTGAAACATGGTTTATATTGCGTCATGTGTCCATAGAAAAGACATAAAGCAAGTAAGAGATGATAGGTATTTAAGAGGGTTGAACTCTGAAAAGACATAAAGCAAAAGTAAAAGAGGGTTAAACACTTTCTCAGAACACATGGCAGCTTCTCCATTCGAGTTCACCATTTGAATGGTGAACTCAAGTTCAACTTCCCGGGCCCCATATATATATATATATATATATATATGGGGACGGGGAGCCTGGACCTCAGGTGCAGCGTGAATGCTGCACCGGAGCCGCTCCCCGCACGCCATCTATCCCAAAACCCGACCGGATCGTGTATAAAACCCCGAGACGAAACCCAGCCGTCCGATCTTTCGATCAGACGCCAGATCCGGCCGCCCGAATGCCAAATGCACGCGATGAACCACAGCCGTCTGATCGGTTTTCCCGGCCGTCCGTCCGCCGTCTGATCCCTGCCGCGCACCCCCGCCCCGTGTATCTGGCGGGCCGGATGATTCCCGTCCGTTCGATCGAGGGAATCGAACGGACGGAAACGTTTTTCGCTGTTACTGTAGCCGCTACAGTAACAGCGAAAAACGTTTCCGTCCGTTCGATTCCCTCGATCGAACGGACGGGAATCACCGGGCCCACCAGATACACGGGGCGGGGGTGCGCTGCAGGGATCAGACGGCAGCGGGCGGAGTGCGATGCACGGATCAGACGGCTGTGGTTCGTCGCGTGCATTTGGCATTCGGGCGGCTGGATCTGGCGTCCGATCGAAAGATCGGACGGCTGGGTTTCGTCCCGGGGTTTTATACACGATCCGGTCGGGTTTTCGGACAGATGGCGCGCGGGGAGCGGCTCCGGTGCAGCATTCACGCTGCACCTGAGGTCCAGGCTCCCCGTCCCATATATATATATATATATATATATATATATATATATATATATATATATATATATATATATATATATATATATATATATATATATAATGTGTTGATTTTTTGTGGGTGTTCTATGGTAAAGTGCTAATCATCACAAAAAATCAGCACATTCTAAAACACCTAGGCGTATCAAATCACCTCGTATGGAGGTAAGTTTCCTCCATACGTGTGTGTGTGTGTGTGTGTGTAAGAAAAATGTTTCCTAGACCCGGGTGTATGGAGGTAAGTTTCCTCCATACGTGTGTGTGTGTGTAAGAAAAATGTTCCTAGACCTGGGTGTAGCGTCATGGCTATACACTAATGATGTTTGACCCCTTATAGGTTTTAGAATACACGGGTTGCATGGGTATGCATGCATGTGTTGGGCCAAAGGCCTTTGTTGCATGCTGCGCCGAACGCGCCCACTGAGTGCCGATCTGCACTGGCTTCCACTAGTGTGTGTGTGTGTGTGTGTGTGTGTGTGTGTGTGTGTGTAGGGAACTGGTAACCATGACTCAGGTGTAGCAAAGAATATTTTGTTGGAGGATGCATAGCAAGGTTTGCAAATTCAGTTTCAAGTTCAGGTTCGGATATAGCAAAAAATGAATCCTATTCGGGTGGTTAGATTTGGGTTTGGCTATTAAAAAATAGTAAAAAATTAGAAAATGTTCGAAATTCATGTCCGATATAGCTAATGTGGATCTGATTCGATTGTTTCAATCCAATTTGGCCAATTCACGTATGATTCCAAACCGTTTTGACCTATCCATGCTTCACTCGGGCTTGAATGCTTGATTCTACAAAAGCGGGTCCGAATCAGACGACTATGAATCTGATCCAGCCAATTTGGCCAAAATAGGGTCCCAATGATAGCATATTTCGAGTTTGGGGAAGTGCTTAGCTCAAATCGGTCAAAACGAAGCTAATTCGGGCTGGGGTGAGAGTATCGATTTAGTTAGCCAAAATTCGAATGAAGGGGTGAACCTGCTCGAGTTCGAACGAACCCGCAAACCATGGTATATAGTAGTTTCACAAAGCCAGAGAAGGTATGTAGACCTCACGCCCCCATCCTTGATCAGCCCCTGAGTTATAGCGTTGGGTGATGTTGATGCCCAGCAACAATTTTCCCTTCTCGGATCTTGGGATAAAAGAAAAGAAGTGTTTCTGCCCCAAGATGCACTTAGTGCTCAATGGGTAGTTTAAGGCTAGCTGCCACCCTCAGATCTCCGAAGGTGACCTATCCAATTTGGGAAATAAACTCCCACTCATGTGCATAAGATACTAAACGTGTAATCCTGAGCCAAATTCAAATCTTAGTCCAAAGAGTTGACCATAAAAAGGTGCATCTTTTTCCAAATACCCATTCTCTAACCAGTTTGACATACCGAAAGAGTCAATCGAGGTTCCTCACTAATATGACAATGGATCGTTGGTTCGTCAATTTGCTCATGCAATCCTCGACACATAACATGCCCTATAGTAAGGTTCACAACTAATTCATTAGATGATCCCTATGTGTCATTGAAAGATAATTTTTTTTTATTTAATCCCAATTCACCGAGATTCTAGCCCATCCTTTGGATGCCTGTCTCTTAACAATGGTTCAGTAGAAGCTATATTCTGGATAAAGAAGCAGAGCCCACAGTTGCACACAGAAGTTGAAAGAAGAAACCTGAATATAAAGCTTCTTCCAAGCACATGCTCGTAACTTGACCGTCGGAGAGTCGAGACCCCAGCGCATGCAGTACCTGCAGAGCCAAAACTTACAATTGGATGCCGCTGATACACAAATTTGAAAGAGAGGGAGGGAGAGGCAAAGCTATGTTGCTCACAGGTGGCGCCACAGGCACTCATCAGAAGCGGCATAGTTCATAAACCAACAGACCAGAGAGCATGAAATAAGATCCTGCCATCACAGCCAACTCATCAAAGAAAGAGGGGGGCAGAAGAAAAAAAAAAACAAGATTTGGAAATAAGGGCTGCAGAATTTCTTTTTTCGAAGTTTAGATGGATAGCTCTGCCGGACCTCGGAGGATAGGAACTTGAAGATGCGGTGGACGAGCTCAGGAGGTATCCTGCTGAAGATCCCGCTCTCGATCGGCTTCAAGGAAGCCTTCTCCTCGACGCACGGCCTCTTCGAGGGCCTCACTTCCGCCGCCTCGTCCTGAGATCATTCCAGTTCACCCGAGGAGATGAGCGAAAACCCTAACCCTAATCCAAACCAAAGTGTAAAGACAGGCGGGTGGGTGGGTGGGTGGAGAGAAGAATGAGACCTGTTCCCCCGAGAGGATCTCGGACTCAAGGAAGTGGGCGAGAACCTCGTCGTCTTCGTCGCCGCCGGAATCCGCCATGGCCGGAACGCAGAGCCTGAAAGCCGCGGAGAAGCGATATATGGCTTTTTTTCGGAGGATCGGAGAGGGACGGAGATTTGGCGGGTGCAACATAGAATGCCTCCAGGAATGCCCTGCTGACGTGGCCGAATCACACTTTTCCCGAGATGCATCTGGCATTACCAGATGTACTCTTTATTTATTTATTTATTTATAAATTACACTTTGCCCCCCCCCCCCCCCCCCCCCCCCCCCCTCTCCTAAAGTTTAGCTCAAAAACACTTAACTCCTCTACAATTTCAAAACTATATTTTGCCCCCTTCAATTCAGCTCTGATCAGATAAAAATTACCAAATGAGGATATTATATGGGTATTGTAGTTTATTTTGTTCCAAATCACTCCCTAAAGTTTGAAATGTTAGCATAATACCCCTTTTGTCAACTAAGTAATCTCCTAATTTGGTAATTTTTATCTAATCAGAATTGAATTTAAGAAGACAAAATGTAGTTTTAAAACTATAACAGATTAAGTATTTTTGAACAAAACCTCAGGGGGGCAAAGTGTAATTTATCTTTTTTTTTTTGGATTTTTTTTCATAATAACATTTTAAATTTATAAATTTATTAAAATATCGTTATAACTTTTGTAATTTTAAAAGTGATGCTCTACTGTCACGTGGCCAGTCAACGCCGAAAAACTCATCGCCATGTGTATGCGCAAAAAAAAATATTCAGGTCGTCTTTATTGCACAAAACGATATTACAGAGGCCGGGACCCATGGACTCGGGGGTGGTAAGCCGGGTGCGGCGAAGATTTGATCAGGAGATTGTGGGAGAGATCCTCTGGAGGGTCCCTTTGATCCACGTCTCCACGTTACTTCATGCGAGAGCTCTGAAGGGGTTGCCCAGGACAGAGATCTTTACAGTATGAGGGTTTCTTGAGAGGCTAAGGAGTTTTCGCCATGGCTTTTGTCCCTTCCGTGCTTCGCGCTTTCTCAGCTATGGGGTTTTTAACTTTGCTCCTCGGTCTTCGCGTCTCCCTCGGCTCTGGCTAGATCTCGGCGTCCTTGATCGTCGGTTCGCGGCATCGATCATGCTTTTGGTGTCGCCTTTGGCTTTATTTTGGCGTGGCTCTGGCTTTTACTTTGCTTGAGCGCTTGTGCTTGAATGTAGACGAGGAGAGGCTTGCGGTGCTTTAGTTCTTCCGGACTTCGCGTCGTATCGGCTAGAATGTGCGGTGCTTTGCTCGTGACCGTCATAGTTGCTTGGCTTTGGCACTTGCGTTGCTTTGGTGAGGACTTTATAGATACTTTTGTTTCGGCTTCTTGCGTTGGCTTTTGCTCTGGCGTTGGCTTGATCTTCTTCTCGAACGGTGATGGTGATGTCTTCAAGGCTTCTTTATTTTTCCTCGACGGTTGTGGCGTCGGCTTGACTTCTCCTCTTCTCCGAGCTTCTTTGGCGTGGAGTTCAAGGCTTTGTTTTGAAGACGACAGGTATAACGCAGCTTCGGGTGTCTTTTTCCAAGCTTTCTTCTTCGTGAATGGAGCGGACATTGTTGAAAATGACGGGGTGATACCACTTTGATCTTCTTCTCTGGGCTTTTGGGCTTGATCGAAGTCGAAGGCTTGTTGAAGATGACGGGGTGATGCCGCTTCGATCTTCTTCTCCATGCTTTTGGACTTGATCGGAGTCAAAGGCTTGTTGAAGACGACGGGGTGATGCCAATTCGATCTTCCTCTCCGGGATTTTGGGCTTGATCGGAGTCGAAGGTTTGTTGAAGACGACGGGGTGGTGCCGCTTTGATCTTCTTCTTCGGCCTTTGCTTCTGGCATCTTCAGGGTTGAAGGTTTGTTGAAGATGACGGGGTGGTGCCGCTTCGATCTTCTTCTCCGGCCTTTGCTTTTGGCGTCTTCGGAGTTGAAGGTTTCTTTTTCTTCGAGCTTTCTTCTTCGTGCCCGGAGTCGAAGGGTTGATCTTCTTGTGCAAGGGTCTTCACGTAGATGAGGACTTTCAATGCACTAAGCCGGCTCCAAAGGGATAGGCTTGCCCGACCCTCGTGAAGCCTTGGGTCGTTGAAGGCGTGTCTCCTCTTTTGCATAGCTTCCTCGTCTCTAGCTTCGACTTTGACCCCTTTAGCCTTCCCCCTCATGCTCTATATATAGATGAAGGGGGATGGGAGAGATATGGGAAGATTTATTTGAATCCCTTTAATATATCTCCCATAATTTCCCAAGATTCATTCCTTCATTGATGGGGGGAATAAACCTTTATTTATTTTTCTTTTTTGGCGGAGTAGTTATAGCCCAATCATTTTGAATTTTGATTTGAATCTTGCATATTAAATCAATGGCGACCCAGCTTCGTTTCATGTCCGTCGGATCGAGTGATCGACGTAGATCCACGCTTATGTAGACGTCTACGAAACCTCCCCCGCGCATGGCGGTTTTCTTTTCTTTTTCTTCTTCTTTTCTTTCCTTTTCTTTCTTTCTTTTCTTTCTTTTCTTTCTTTCTTTTCTTTCTTTCTTGTTTGGGTCGGCCATTCCCTACCCGTGGGTAGGGGGCATGGTTTTCCAAGGGTGGTCGGGTGACCTCCACTTGCGAATAGGTCCACCCAATCCCTCTTTTGGCTCGGGTCGGGTGCTGCGTGTCCAGGTCGTGTCGGGTTCCCCGCCCCCCCCCCCCCGGGTCGGTGCACGCGAGTCGGGTTCGGATTTGATAAATTTTGTGTGTTTACAAATGCCCCCTCAAGGACGAGTGTGCCGACGAAAAAACGCGTAACCCTCGCTTACGTAGGAAACGAATAGCGCTTGTCCTTGATTCCTTTTCGGGACAGGGTGGAGGCTTATTTAAATACCCCTACCCTACTTCTCCTTTCATCCAGCATCGGTTCTTTCAGAGGGTTGAAGCTTGGAGACCGTCGTCGGAAGGGGCTACCTAGGGTTGCATAGGACTCGCTCTGTCTTCCTAGTTGCCGCCTCTTTCATCGGCGACGGTGGCTGTTGTGGAGGATCGGTGTTAGGGGACCATCGGCGATGGTGCGTGAGTTGAAGATCGTCGCAAAGGCGGGCTTAAAGCGAAGAGGGGAAGATGATCAAGGAGATGAGGACCGAGCACCGCGATTGAGGTGTCGGCTCCCTCCTTCTTCTTTTTCTTCTTCTTCTCTTTTTTTTGGCTCGCGAAGGCAGCAGCAACAGGAGGCGTGTGGCGTGGGCATAGGGTGCAGCGGCGGTGGCCTGCGGCGAGGAGGCCAAGCGGCTCGCGAAGGCCGGGCGGCACACAGGGCCAAGTTGAGCGGGTACGTAGCCGAGTCGGGCGGGCGGACGCGGGGCCGAGTCGGGCGGGGTCCAAATCGGGCGGGCAAATGCGAGGCCGAGTTGGGTGGGGTCCGATCGGGTTGAAGAAGAAAAAGGGGGGGCCGCGCCCCCCCCCCCCCCCTTTGGTCCGTACGGGTTCTGATGAGAGGGGACTATGGGTCCCTCGGTTCGGTGTTTTTTTTTTTTGACCTCAAGATTGAGGGGTCTCTTGTCTATTTGAGCGGCATGAGGATGGGTGACTTCTAGGAGCTTTTTTTTTACTCTTTTCACTTGGTCTTGATTGGCTTCTATTCGTCGGATTTAGCTAGTCTCTGCTGGACTTGACCTGCCTCTCCTTGCTTCCTTTCAGGGCTCGAGTTTTTGAGAGATTGGTTTCACCGGGGTGGATTGCTGAGGACTTCTCCGACGAGAGTAAGTACCTTTACTTTCCCCTTATTCGGGTGTACCGCTACCACACTTCGAAGAGAGATGATTGTCTGTTGATGCTTTGGATTCCCATCCATGAGCGCATCACAAATGATGGAGTTGTCGATGCGAATTACGGGATGCCGAAGTTGAGCGAGAAGGTTTATACTGATAAGGCGATATTCATGAAGCTTCTTCGTCCGAGCTTGAGTCTGTCCTTCCATTACTGTGCTGAAGATTTTGTGCCTACACCGATAGTGGCCTCGAAGATCTATTCTCATTTGACTCGATGGGGCATGGACTCCTGGCCTCATGGGGACATTCAGTACCTCTGCGGCTTTCGCGAGTGGATGGGTGAGCTTTCAGAAGTCTTCGGGGTAGAGCCTGAGACGAAATCGTTAGCAAAGTTCCTAGCACCAGCTCATCGAGAGTACAGTCGTCCTGAGGGGATGTACCGAGCTCTCTACGAACTCTAGTGCTCGGATACCAAGACGTTTTTTACTGAAGCGGGAGAAATAGGTATTTCTCTCTGCAATGCTCATATCATCACTGGATGCCTCGAGGTGCAGAACTACTCTCAAGAGGAGGTGCGGAACTACTATCAAGAGGAGGTGTCGGCTCTGAAGGATCTGATAGATACCAGTTTCTCCCCGAGTTCTTGTCTTCTTTTGTTCAAGGCGTATGCCATCATTGCGGCACAAGACCAATCGGATCGAGTTCGCTATTCGTCTTGGGTAGATTTTTGGTTCCGGGGTGAGTACCGGTCTCCCGCCCCTTCTGCTCACCCGATGTGGAAAATTGCCTAGATGAAGAGGCCTCCACTGCGAACCTTCATGAGGCCGATTGAGTCTTTAGTCCGAGTGAAGCATTCAATGGTGGGAAAACGAAGCCCGTGGGAGGTTCTTGGTTTGGAGCACGACAGTGAGGAGTGGTAATCAGTTTATCGAGCCACCGGGTTGGCCATTTTCCTTTGTCGATTCATGCTTTCTTGTACCGGCGAATTCATCCATCCTAGGACTTTTCTTGTAGCGTCCCGGATGGCGATGGGAGAGCTCTTGAACTTGGCACCAACGATCTTGTGCGCCTTATATTAGGGGCTTAGTGGCACGTATTGGAGCTTGTCTAATTCGAACAATGCCAAAGGGAAAGTTGGTCGGTCTAACTCCTTTGGCCCTCTGCACTATTTGTACGGTTGGGTGGCCCTTCACTTTCTGAAAGGGATCTTCGCCAGACGTAGGCATCCAGCAGAATTGTCGTTCTTATCGGACGTAAGGGGGATCCTGAATGCCTTCATCAGCTGAGAATGCCCGAAGGAGTGTGCTCAAACACTTTTGAGGAAGATGAGAGGAACAGACTTCGAGTTTACATCGGAGCACTCAGTATGCTCCTAGAGAAGTCGACGATTTATGACAATAAGGAGCTCTCTGACAGCTTGTACTGGAACATGGTCAGCTGCCGCCTAGGCTATTTGGTTTGGCATCGAGGAGATACAGTGGAGGTGGAACAATACTCCCCTCACCGTTTTGCTCGCCAACAGGGATTTCGACAGGAGGTACCCGGCATGCCGCAGCTATTGCAGGGGTGCATTAGTGTTAGGATTGATGTGTTCTAAGCTTGTAAAACTTTATGTTTTGGTCTAATAAAGATTGATAATTATTAATATATGAGATGCATATAGGTGCGTAACATTGTTACGTGTTCTTTTAAGAACAGAGAGCCATGGTTATATGGTAGTCCACTGAGTTGAAGACTGAGTGGATTGGTCCCATATAATCTAAATAAGTTCGCAGCTATGATCAGGTTGGTCGCCTCATCATGATAAGCTGTTGGCGATGACAGTTCATGGGATGTCTTCACCATGGTCATCACCAGGCACAGTGTCTGTGGCTGAACGGAACTAACACGGTGTACAGATCAGTGAGCAGACACTGGTACACTAAGCCGTGTTTCTGCTTAGGGTAAAACGGTCCTAAACCTTGAGGAACCACGTCTGATGGACTAACAAGTTGCGTGGTGCTTTGGCGCACCAATGTGTGAGGATCCATATGCAGTGATCCAAAACCACGGTGTACTGGGTTACCCGGCTGGCGTTGCATTAGCGTGTCACTCCTGCAGGCCATCCACACCCCTGAAGGGAGGTGCGTTCCTTGGTGTGACTTACACTGTACCAAACCCAGGCCTGGTGGTCACCAGTTTGACTGTTGACCGGGTTCGATTACTCGACGGGGTAATCAGAGGTACGATGTATAGGTCAATCTGGAAGGAACCAAGTCATATGATCATTCGAGTCTGACGGTAGTCTTCACCGCTCGAAGTGAATCATGGCATCAAGTGGAGGGACAACAGGTTTACCACTACTAAGCGGAGAGCAGGGGTATGATGGAGAACATAGTAAGTCTGGGTGAATTGGAGTGCAGCCTGCGTCGCACTCTGGGTGGCTACGCAGGTTAACTCGAGCTCAGAGGATCGATGGTACACTCGGGTAGTGTGTCGATCGAGCTTGAGTTGGAAGCCATGAACCCCGGTCCCTGATGGTTCCACCTTATCAACATTATATACGGTTCTTGAACCGTCTCCTCGGAACACCATAAGCATAAGGAAGAAAGAAGTATACGCTCCGTGTGTGCTTAGCACTAGAGCATGGTAGATGCGTAACTACATACGAGTACTAAGGGTTGAGCCCGAGACTAGTGCAGAGTCGCATGTAGTAATCCCTAGCCATAAGTGAACTTCGCTGCATAGCTGCGATGCACCGGGGTATGTTGCGAGTTGACTAGTTGACTTTGCTAGAGGCACCCTCCGGTGGCCTCAGTTAATAGTAGGTAACTAGTAAAGATCACTTAAGAAGTGGCTGCTAGGTATCGCACGCTAGAAATGGTCAAAATGAGGCGTCGGGGCGTTTTGGTAAAAACCTCACTCTGCCGGACCTCACTGTTGGCCGACCCTAGTGATGGGACACCTTGCTAGGGCCGGCCCTATAATGTAGGGATAAGAATCCCTCATCTATAGGGCCGGCCATATGGATAGGGATAGGGCAATAAAACGGTTAAGATCGAGCCCTAAAAAGTGGGAAAACGGATAAATACAACGAGAGATAAAAAGGAGATAATGGAGAGATAATGAGGGGGGGTCATTATCCCCTTGGATCCTTATCCAAGGGGGTTGGCCGGCCCTATAAAAGGGCCTATGGGGCGCCGGCCCTATGTGCTAGAAAAACCGAACCCCCTCCTCTCTCATCTCTCTAGTTCTCTCCCTAATCTCTCTCCGTTTTCCGCTTGCTACTTCGTCTTCCTCGCATGGAGTTCTGAAGAAGGAGAAGGGTCGTTCTTCGGAGGCACTCAGAGATCCGAGAGCGACGTTCCGTGCATCGTGTGAGATCGGGTGAACAAGAAAGGTAACATCTCCATTCGTACCATCGGCATCTTCGTGAACGATCTTCCGTCTCCATCGACAAAGAAGACAATTCTCTACGGTTAAAAGATCCGTACGAAAGGTATGTGTAATCTAACATGTAGATCTAGCGAGCATTATGATTTGCATGCATGCTAGTTAATCATTACGCTAGATTGCCGTTAGGGGTTTTCGATTCTCGTGCATACACATGCACACATATATAGATTAGTTTCTATGAAAGTTTAAATAGTGTAACGTGCACCATGAACGGTCTTTCGACCGCCAAATCGCTTCCGCTGCGAGCCTCTGACCCGGATTAACTTCCAACAATTGGTATCAGAGCCGCATTAGTGGTGTGTGTTTCACGTTTTTTTCATGAAACCAACATGTGTGCGCATGATGAATGCGTGAGATCATCGGGGTTCTTACGCTTAGATCATGCATATGTATAGATTGTGCTTGTTCTATTAGTTATTCTTGCAGGGCGCCGCTATAAATCTATGCTTTGTGCTTGCTACCGGGGGTCGGACCCCGAGTTAGCAAATGTCTGGATTTGCTTTCTATGTGTGGATTTGTAATTAAGCCATAGATTGGGCGAGTGATGAGGGTTGACCATCCTCGGTTTCCCATGGCTTTTTCCTAGGTGTGTTTTCTTTTCTTTCTAGGAAATTGTGTACGAGCGAGCACTTGCTCGAAGCGTACTAGACTTTTTCGGTTACAGATCGAGAAGAAAGATGTGCCAAAGAAATCCACCATCGGGAGCGGAAGCGGAACCCTGGAGGAAGAAGACGATCTGGCAAAGTATTCGCGAGCGCGACGAAGGAGCCGGACCGAGGAACCTTGCGAAGAAAGCTAGAGGCCTGCGCTGTGCTAATTAGGTTCAGGGGTCGGACCCTGAACTTAATTAAGTTTTAATGGTTGCTTTCTTTAATTAGTTCTTTATGCTTCATATCGAACCCCGATGAGATAATGTGATTATCTGTTTTCAGAGGGATGCCTTTCCCCTCCGGTCCAAGCGACTGTTTGAGGTTAGGATCCCGCTAGATGACGCCTATTATTTAGTTGACTTTTGATGTTAGTGGGATCCCATCACATATGGTTATGCCACCATTAGGTTAGCACCCGATTAGTCGGGTGTGCCTATTTGGCCAGCATCGAAATCAAAGATGAGATGGAGATCCATTGAACATCAATTGTCAAATCTATAAGCGAGGCGCCATGACTAGTGGGAGTCCTTTCCAGTGAGTCTGACTCTAGGATTAGCTCCAGAGCATTAGTGTGATAACCAATTTTGCAAAGCATCGATATTCTCGGAATATGTAATGTGACCCTTGAATGGAGAAATCCACTTGAGGCAGGGACTATGATATTCCGAGAATGATTAATGCTAGGCGAAGGACTTGAACGCTAGTGGGAGCATGGTGTGACCAGGGTCTAGTATTTAGGAGGTCGCTTCCTTTGCATTTTCATAAAATCATACTCGCAAAATAACCCTCAGAATAATAAGGGATGCAAGAGAGGACTTTTATAAGATCCTTTGGCCTCCACGGCCAGTCGTTTTGTGTTTGGGTGGGGATGCATAACTTCACACCCCCTAGGGTGGGAGCTGTGTGTTTCTATGCCAAATTACTTAATGACCTCCCTGAGGATATGGCGATTACGAGGCCAGGAGAGAAGGGCTTTTCATCCCACCCTAGTGGGGGCCACATGAACTCCCGTGTCGTAATTGCTTAGGCTCGTGGGTAAGCATCCTAAGTACACGTGAGGTATTCGTTGCGAAGACAACGGTGATCACGTGGTACTGGCCGAAAGATAACCATGGTCCATCACAGCCCTTAGTTGGTAGATTTGGATAGGGTCAAGGAAAAGGCCCGTGTAAGCGGATTGACGCTGTATGATGCCCCGGCCCCTAGGGCAGGTACATTCGATTCCGAGATCTTACATACATGGTTAATTAATCCATGGTAATGACTTCGCTTGAGGGTAGCGTTGACATATGGATATAATTAGCTTGTTTTAAAAATCCATAAAATAAGTTTTTCCATGCATACTCATTATTCAATGTTTATTTTCAGATGACTAAGTTAGACCCCATGTCCGTTATCCTTAATGACCACAAACTTACCGGTCCCAACTATGAGGATTGGAAGCGCAACCTATACCTGGTCCTAAGGATTGGTAAACATATGACAGCCCTTAATGACCCTGAGCCTGATTTGCCAGGACCCAATGCCACAGAGGCACAGTTAAAGGCATTCACTGACTGGAAGGAATCTAATGAAATATGTAAATGCTATATTATAGCATCCTTGCAAACAACTCTGCAGAAGCAAGTCGAGGAGATGCCCGACGCTTCTGACATGATGTTGTATTTGAAGGAGATGTTTGAAGGTCACAATCGCGTTACGCGATACCTTACCATCAAGAAACTCGTCGGCACTAAGATGTCCAATGGGACGCTGGTTCGGGAACACATGATGAAAATGTTTGGGTTCCAGAACGAACTAGCTACCATGGACATTGTGCTAGAAGGCGAGGTGATGACAGACATCTTCCTCTCGTCACTGTCTGGAGCCTTTGAAGGCTTTGTCACCAACTTTAATTTGAACAAGTTGGCTATGACAAATGCAGAGCTTCTGGGAGCTCTCCAGGCAGCTGAGGATGGCTTCAAGTAGAAGGGCGAAGCACTTCACGTGCAACGCAGATCCTTCAAGAAGCCTGGTAAACCTCAGGGCAAGAAACATAAAAAGAAACCTAAGTCACTGCCTGTGCAGGACTCTGCTGGAGCCTCTGGGTCTGGAGAATCAAAGAAACCGGGCACGAAGTGCTTCCGGTGTGGCCAGAAGGGTCATTGGAAGAAGGACTGCAAGAAGCCTCAGAATGCTGGTGAAGGTAATCTACAACTCTTAGTTGTTGAATCATTTCTTTCAAGTAATAGTACTTTTGCTAGTTGGATTGTGGATTCTGGATCCACTAACCATGCCTGTAACTCTCTTCAGGGGTTTCGGGAAAGCAGAAGATTGCTTGATGGAGAGATGACCTTGAGCATGGAAACTGAGGCCGTGGCTGCTGCTGAAGCTATTGGAGACGTTAATCTTAGTTTTTCGAATAATAAGACTTTGACTCTTAGAGATGTCTTTTATGTACCGTCCTTGCGACGTAACTTAATTTCTGTTTCTTCTTTAGTTAATGAAGGTTATTCAGTGTATTTTGATGCTTCTGGTGTGTCGTTTAAACTGAATGGAACTTTTATAATAAGAGGAATGGTTCAGAATCATCTCTATGTTGTAAGTCCTAAATTTGAAAAAGATAACATAGTAACTTCAGCATTTAATGTTAATTCATCTAAGCGTAAGAATCCTTCGGAAAATTTAACCCACCTATGGCACTTACGACTTGGGCATATTGCCTTAAACAGGATCCATAGAATGGTGAAGGCCGGACTTCTGGAAACAGATCCTACGGAGATCCTTCCCACCTGTGAATCCTGCCTCGAAGGCAAGATGACCAAGAGGTCCTTTAAAGGCAAAGGAGTAAGAGCTACTGAGGTATTAGAGTTAATCCATTCAGATGTGTGTGGACCCATGAACGTCAAGGCGATAGGAGGCCATGAGTACTTCATCACTTTCATTGATGATTACTCAAGATATGGTTATATTTACCTGATGCATCGGAAGTCGGAATCCTTTGACATGTTTAAAGAGTTCAGGGCTGAAGTAGAAAAGCAGACAGGTAAATATATAAAAAACCTTCGATCTGATCGAGGAGGTGAATACCTATCTGACGAGTTCCTAGGGTATTTGGTGGAGCATGGGATAAAATCCCAGTTAACTGCTCCAGGTACCCCACAACAGAATGGAGTTTCCGAGAGAAGGAATCGAACCTTGTTGGACATGGTTCGTAGCATGATGAGTTACGCCAGTTTACCAATGACCTTTTGGGGATATGCCCTACAAACAGCAGTTTATATTCTGAATCACGTTCCGTCTAAGTCAGTGCCTTAGACCCCTAGAGAACTGTGGTCAAAGCGAAAGCCATTGCTACAGCATTTCAGAATATAGGGATGCCCTGCACATGTGCGAAGGGATAAGAGGGAAAAGATGGAATCTAAAACCAGAGTATGCTTATTTGTAGGGTATTCTAAGGAGACCAAAGGTGGTCTATTTTATGATCCTGAGGAAAAGAAGGTGATCGTTTCTACGAACGCCTATTTCATAGAACAGGATTATATTGTGGACCACAAGCCTACTAGTAAAGTAGTTCTGGATGAACTGCTGGGTACTAGTACAGATAGCGCATCCGAAAGCATAGTGGGAGCTGACATTACAGATAATAATATACCAGATACTGTAGAACCTATTAATCCTGTAACACCACCACCACCTCGTCGCAGTGGGAGAAACATCAGAGCTCCTGACAGATACTATGGAGAAACCTTATTGGTTGATCCAGAGGGTCAGGAGGATAACCTACTGAGCTACGATGAGGCAGTGGGAGCTTCTGACAGCTCTGACTAGCAAAAGGCTATGGAGGCAGAAATTGCATCAATGTCCCATAACGCTGTCTGGACTCTTGTTACACCATCATCCAATATTAAACCTATTGGGTGTAAGTGGGTGTATAAAAGGAAGAGAGGATCTGATGGAACAATAGAGACTTATAAAGCTAGATTAGTTGCCAAGGGTTATACCCAGAGAGAAGGAATCGACTTTGACGAAACCTTCTCACCGGTAGCTATGATAAAGTCTATTTGGATCCTCCTATCCATTGCAGCCCATTATGACTGGGAGATCTGGCAAATGGATGTCAAGACAGCATTCCTTAACGGGAATTTGGAAGAAGACATTTATATGATGCAGCCACCAGGTTTTGAGTCAGAGGGTCAGGAACATCTAGTTTGCAAGTTGCAGAAGTCCATTTATGGACTAAAGCAAGCATCTAGAAGTTGGAACATCCATTTTGATCAGGCAATCCAGTCATATGGATTTACTCAAAACGAGGATGAACCATGTGTATACAAGAGGAGTGATAAGACTACAGTGATATATTTGATACTTTACGTAGACGATATTCTACTCATTGGGAATGATGTAGGAACATTGTCAACGGTAAAGGTCTGGTTGTCAACACAGTTCGATATGAAAGACCTAGGTGAAGCGAGTTATGTTTTGGGGATCAAGGTAACACGTGATCTCCAAAATAGGATTCTCTCGCTATCACAGGCTGCGTATATAGATAAGGTTATGGCTAGATTTGACATGCAAAACTCCAAGAAGGGTTTTGTGCCATTTAGATATGGCGTAAAACTGTCTAAGGATCAATGTCCTAAGACACCTGAGGAGAGAGCAGAAATGCAGAAGATACCATATGCTTCGGCATTAGGTAGTCTAATGTATGCTATGCATAGTACAAGGCCTGATATCTGTTTCGCAGTAGGAATGATGGGTCGGTTTCAGTCGAATCCGGGTCCAGATCACTGGACAGCTGTGAAGTGTATACTTAAGTACTTTCATAGAACAAGGGACTATGAGTTGGTTTACACTGGACAAGAACTGACGCCGATTGGAAATACAGATTCTGACTTTATGTCAGATTTGGAATCCAGGAAGTCGACATCAGGTTTTGTGTTTATGCTAGGAGGAGCAGCGGTTAGTTGGCAGAGTGTGAAGCAGAAATGCATCGCGGACTCTACCACAGAGGCTGAGTACGTTGCAGCGTGCGAGGTAGCCAAAGAGGCGGTATGGCTCAAAAAATTCCTTACGAATTTAGGGTGCGTACCAGAGGCCCAGTTACCTATTGTGCTTTACTGCGACAATAGTGGGGCGGTAGCACAAGCAAAGGAGCCAAGACATCACCAAAAGGGGAAGCACATCGAGCGCAAGTTCCACTTGATTCGGCAGTTTCAAAAGCAAGGGCGAGTAGCGGTGACACAGATTGCATCTACAGATAATGTTGCTGATCCTTTCACAAAGGCAATACCTGCCAAGGCATTCGAGCGACATGTGGACGCGATGGGAGTCAAAACCGTTTTGCTTCGCTAGACCAAGTGGGAGATTGTTAGGATTGATGTGTTCTAAGCTTGTAAAACTTTATGTTTTGGTCTAATAAAGATTTATAGTTATTAATATATGAGATGCATATAGGTGCGTAACATAGTTACGTGTTCTTTTAAGAAAAGAGAGCTATGGTTATATGGTAGTCCACTGAGTTGAAGACTGAGTGGATTGGTCCCATATAATCTAAATAAGTTCGCAGCTATGATCAGGTTGGTCGCCTCATCATGATAAGCTGTTGGCGATGACAGTTCATGGGATGTCTTCACCATGGTCATCACCAGGCACAGTGTCTGTGGCTGAACGGAACTAACACGGTGTACAGATCAGTGAGCAGACACTGGTACACTAAGCCGTGTTTCTGCTTAGGGTAAAACGGTCCTAAACCCTGAGGAACCACGTCTGATGGACTAACCAGTTGCGTGGTGCTTTGGCGCACCAATGTGTGAGGATCCATATGCAGTGATCCAAAACCACGGTGTACTGGGTTACCCGGCTGGCGTTGCATTAGCGTGTCACTCCTGCAGGCCATCCACACCCCTGAAGGGAGGTGCGTTCCTTGGTGTGACTTACACTGTACCAAACCCAGGCCTGGTGGTCACCAGTTTGACTGTTGACCGGGTTCGATTACTCGACGGGGTAATCAGAGGTACGATGTATAGGTCAACCTGGAAGGAACCAAGTCATATGATCATTCGAGTCTGAAGGTAGTCTTCACCGCTCGAAGTGAATCATGGCATCAAGTAGAGGGACAACGGGTTTACCACTACTAAGCGGAGAGCAGGGGTATGATGGAGAACATAGTAAGTCTGGGTGAATTGGAGTGCAGCCTGCGTCGCACTCTGGGTGGCTACGCAGGTTAACTCGAGCTCAGAGGATCGATGGTACACTCGGGTAGTGTGTCGATCGAGCTTGAGTTGGAAGCCATGAACCCCGGTCCCTGATGGTTCCACCTTATCAACATTATGTACGGTTCTTGAACCGTCTCCTCGGAACACCATAAGCATAAGGAAGAAAGAAGTATACGCTCCGTGTGTGCTTGGCACTAGAGCACGGTAGATGCGTAACTACATACGAGTACTAAGGGTTGAGCCCGAGACTAGTGCAGAGTCGCATGTAGTAATCCCTAGCCATAAGTGAACTTCGCTGCATAGGTGTGATGCACCGGGGTATGTTGCGAGTTGACTAGTTGACTTTACTAGAGGCACCCTCCGATGGCTTCAGTTAATAGTAGGTAACTAGTAAAGATCACTTAAGAAGTGGCTGCTAGGTATCGCACGCTAGAAATGGTCAAAATGAGGCGTCGGGGCGTTTTGGTAAAAACCTCACTCTGCCGGACCTCACTGTTGGCCGACCCTAGTGATGGGACACCTTGCTAGGGCCGGCCCTATGATGTAGGGATAAGAATCCCTCATCTATAGGGCCGGCCATATGGATAGGGATAGGGCGATAAAACGGTTAAGATCGAGCCCTAAAAAGTGGGAAAACGGATAAATACAACGAGAGATAAAAAGGAGATAATGGAGAGATAATGAGGGGGGGTCATTATCCCCTTGGATCCTTATCCAAGGGGGTTGGCCGGCCCTATAAAAGGGCCTATGGGGCGCCGGCCCTATGTGCTAGAAAAACCGAACCCCCTCATCTCTCATCTCTCTAGTTTTCTCCCTAATCTCTCTCCATTTTCCGCTTGCTACTTCGTCTTCCTCGCGTGGAGTTCTGAAGAAGGAGAAGGGTCATTCTTCGGAGGCACTCAGAGATCCGAGAGCGACGTTCCGTGCATCGTGTGAGATCGGGTGAACAAGAAAGGTAACATCTCCATTCGTACCATCGGCATCTTCGCGAACGATCTTCCGTCTCCATCGACAAAGAAGACAATTCTCCGCGGTTAAAAGATCCGTACGAAAGGTATGTGTAATCTAACATGTAGATATAGCGAGTATTATGATTTGCATGCATGCTAGTTAATCATTACGCTAGATTACCGTTAGGGGTTTTCGTTTCTCGTGCATACACATGCACACATATGTAGATTAGTTTCTATGAAAGTTTAAATAGTGTAACGTGCACCATGAACGGTCTTTCGACCGCTAAATCGCTTCCGCTGCGAGCCTCTGACCCGGATTAACTTCCAACAATTAGCCTGTAGGAAGGCTATCACCTCTGGGTTTCTCTTTATACTTAGCTGACTGGCTGCAGCTTCTTTTCTGGGACCAAGTCGGGATCAAGGGATACCGCGACTCCAAGTTACTGCAAATGGATCAAAGAACAAGTATCCCAACTACTTGCTAGCCTTCTAATTGATGTATTGGTGGGTAGCGAGTTCAAGGACTTCAGTTTTGATCATTCAGCAGGATCGAAGGATCGCCGCCTCCAGTTATAGGAGTTCAGAGGACCTGGAAGACTTGTTGTCATCTTTCCAGTACCCGTCGGGTTTCTTCTTTGGCTCCCATGTCAGGAGTCGACCATGTGAGTGCCCCCGGGCCATCTATTCTTCAGAAGACAGCCGTCGAAAGTGCCCTGCCTAAGAGACGAAAGCTGTGCATTCCATGTGGGGTGACTTAGAGGGTGCCTTGCCAGGCGGAGGATGTTGAGGAGCTTGATCTTCTAAGGGATGAGGTGATCCCCTTATCCGGGATAGCTCTGTCCGACTTTGCAAGTACGCATAAAGTTTTTCTTTTTGCTTCTTCTTTGATTTTTGGGGACTTCGTCATGCTGAGTAGTGCGTCTCTTCCTTCTTCTTTTTTTTCTTTGGGCAGACTTTGTCGTAGTGGTGAAGCGTGAGCTAGCTTCTTCGAAAGCGTGCCACGAGCATTCGCTTACTGAGGCTGCGCAGGAGTGCCCGAGAAGTATGGGCTAAACGTTCCCATGGATGACCAAGCCCTCCTCGGGCTTTGTGGGGAGAACTTTTCTAGTGGCGATGTAGATCTGGATGACATTGATGTCGATGCTTTTGTTGGAATCTAATCCTTGTCAGAGGCTCGCAGCGGAAGTGATTTGGCGGTCGAAAGACCGTTCATGGTGCACGTTACACGATTTAATTTTTCATAGAAACTAATCTACATATGTGTGCATATGTATGCACGAGAATCGAAAACCCCTAACGGCAATCTAGCGTAATGATTAACTAGCATGCATGCAAATCATAATGCTCGCTAGATCTACATATTAGATTACACATACCTTTCGTACGGATCTTTTAACCGCGGAGAATTGTCTTCTTTGTCGATGGAGACGGAAGATCGTTCGCGAAGATGCCGACGGTACGAATGGAGATGTTGCCTTCTTGTTCACCCGATCTCACACGATGCACGGAACGTCACTCTCGGATCTCTGAGTGCCTCCGAAGAACGACCCTTCTCCTTCTTCAGAACTCCACGCGAGGAAGACGAAGTAGCAAGCGGGAAACAGAGAGAGATTAGGGAGAGAACTAGAGAGATGAGAGAGAGGGGGGTTCGGTTTCTATAGCACATGGGGCCGGCGCCCATAGGTGCTTTTATAGGGCCGGCCACCCCCCCTTGGATAAGGATCCAAGGGGATAATAACCCCATCTCATTATCTCTCCATTATCTCCTTTTTATCTCTCCGCGTATTTATCCGTTTTCCCACCTTTTAGGGCTCGATCTTAACCGATTTATCGCCCCATCCCTATCCATATGGCCGGCCCTATAGATGAGGGATTCTTATCCCTACATCATAGGGCCGGCCCTAGTGAGGTGTCCCACCACTAGGGTCGGCCAACAGTGAGGTCCGACAGAGTGAGGTTTTTACCAAAACGCCCCGACGCCTCATTTTGACCATTTCTAGTGTGCGATACCTAGCGGCCATTACTTAAGTGATATCTACTAGTTACTTACTATTAACTGAGGCCACCGGAAGGTGCCTCTAGCAAAGTCAACTAGTCAACTCGCAACATATCCCGGTGCATCGCACCTATGTAGCGAAGTTCACTTATGGCTAGGGATTACTACATACGACTCCGCACTAGTCTCGGGCTCAACCCTTAGTATTCGTATGTAGTTACACATCTACCGTGCTCTAGTGCCAAGCACACACGGAGCGTATACTTCTTTCTTCCTCATGCTTATGGTGTTCCGAGGAGACGGTTCAAGAACCGTACATAATGTTGATAAGGTGGAACCATCAGGGACCAGGGTTCATGGCTTCCAACTCAAGCTCGATCGACACACTACCCGAGTGTACCATCGATCCTCTGAGCTCGAGTTAACCTGCGTAGCCACCCAGAGTGCGACGCAGGCTGCACTCCAATTCACCCAGACTTACTATGTTCTCCATCATACCCCTGCTCTCCGCTTAGTAGTGGTAAACCCGCTGTCCCTCCACTTGATGCCATGATACACTTCGAGCGGTGAAGACTACCGTCAGACTCGAATGTTCATATGACTTGGTTCCTTCCAGGTTAACCTATACATCGTACCTCTGATTACCCCATCGAGTAACCGAACCCGGTCAACAGTCAAACTGATGACCACCAGGCCTGGGTTTGGTACAGTGTAAGTCACACCAAGGAACGCACCTCCCATCAGGGGTGTGGATGGCCTGCAGGAGTGACACGCTAATGCAACGCCAGCCGGGTAACCCAGTACACCGTGGTTTTGGATCACTGCATATGGACCCTCACACATTGGTACGCCAAAGCACCACACAACTGGTTAGTCCATCAGACGTGGTTCCTCAGGGTTTAGGACCGTTTTACCCTAAGCAGAAACACGGCTTAGTGTACCAGTGTCTGCTCACTGATCTGTACACCGTGTTAGTTCCGTTCAGCCACAGACACTGTGCCTGGTGATGACCATGGTGAAGACATCCCATGAACTGTCATCGCCAACAGCTTAACATGATGAGGCGACCAACCTGATCATAGCTGCGAACATATTTAGGTTATATGGGACCAATCCACTCAGTCTTCAACTCAGTGGACTACCATATCACCATGGCTCTCTGTTCTCAAAAGAACACGTAACAGTGTTACGCACCTATATGCATCTCATATAATAATAACTATCAATCTTTATTAGACCAAAACATAAAGTTTTACAAGCTTAGAACACATCAATCCTAACAATCTCCCACTTGGTCTAGCGAAGCAAAACGATTTTGACTCCCATCGCGTCCACATGTCGCTCGAATGCCTTGGTAGGTATTGCCTTTATGAAAGGATCAGCAACATTATCTATAGATGCAATCTGTGTCACCGCTACTCGCCCTTGCTTTTGAAACTGCCGAATCAAGTGGAACTTGCGCTCGATGTGCTTCCCCTTTTGGTGATGTCTTGGCTCCTTAGCTTGTGCTACCGCCCCACTATTGTCGCAGTAAAGCACAATAGGTAACTGGGCCTCTGGTACACACCCTAAATCCGTAAGGAATTTCTTGAGCCATACCGCCTCTTTGGCTGCCTCGCACGCTGCAACATACTCAGCCTCTGTGGTAGAGTCTGCGATGCATTTCTACTTCACACTCTGCCAACTAACCGCTGCTCCTCCTAACATAAACACAAAACCTGATGTCGACTTCCTGGATTCCAAATCTGACATAAAGTCAGAATCTGTGTATCCAATCGGCGTCAGTTCTTGTGCAGTATAAACCAACTCATAGTCCCTTGTTCTACGAAGGTACTTGAGTATACACTTCACTGCTGTCCAGTGATCTGGACCCGGATTCGACTGAAACCGACCCATCATGCCTACTGCGAAACAGATATCTGGCCTTGTACAATGCATAGCATACATTAGACTACCTAATGCCGAGGCATAAGGTATCTTATACATTTCTGCTCTCTCCTCAGGTGTCTTAGGACATTGATCCTTAGACAGTTTTATGCCATGTCTAAATGGCACAAAACCCTTCTTGGAGTCTTGCATGTCAAACCTAGCCATAACCTTATCTATATACGCGGCCTGTGACAGCGAGAGAATCCTGTTCTGGCGATCACGTGTTACCTTGATCCCCAAAACATAACTCGCTTCACCTAGGTCTTTCATATCGAACTGTGTTGACAACCAGACCTTTACCGTTGACAATGTTCCTACATCATTTCCAATGAGCAGAATATCGTCTACGTAAAGTATCAAATATACTACTGTGGTCTTATCAGTCCTCTTGTATACACATGGTTCATCCTCGTTTTGAGTAAATCCATACGACTGGATTGCCTGATCAAAACGGATGTTCCAACTTCTAGATGCTTGCTTTAGTCCATAAATGGACTTCTGCAACTTGCAAACTAGATGTTCCTGACCCTCTGACTCAAAGCCTGGTGGCTGAATCATATAAATGTCTTCTTCCAAATTTCCGTTAAGGAATGCTGTCTTGACATCCATTTGCCAGATCTCCCAGTTGTAATGGGCTGCAATGGATAGGAGGATCCGAATAGACTTTATCATAGCTACCGGCGAGAAGGTTTCGTCAAAGTCGATCCCTTCTCTCTGGGTGTAACCCTTGGCAACTAATCTAGCTTTATAAGTCTCTATTGTACCATCGGATCCTCTCTTCTTCTTATACACCCACTTACACCCAATAGGTTTAATATTGGATGATGGTGTAACAAGAGTCCAGACTGCGTTATGGGACATTGATTCAATTTCTGCCTCCATAGCCTTTTGCCAGTCAGAGCTGTCAGAAGCTCCCACTGCCTCATCGTAGCTCAGTGGGTCATCCTCCTGACCCTCTGGATCAACCAATAAGGTTTCTCCATAGTATCTGTCAGGAGCTCTGATGTTTCTCCCACTGCGACGAGGTAGTGGTGGTGTTACAGGATTAATAGGTTCTACAGTATCTAGTATATTATTGTCTGTAATGTCAGCTCCCACTATGCTTTTGGATGCGCTCTCTGATCTAGTACCCAGCAGCTCATCCAGAACTACCTTACTAGCAGGTTTGTGGTCCATAACATAATCATGTTCTAGGAAAATGGCATTCGTTGAAACGATTACCTTCTTTTCCTCAGGATCATAAAATAGTCCACCTTTAGTCTCTTTGGGATACCCTACAAACAGACATGCTTTGGACTTTGGCTCCATCTTTTCCCTCTTGTCTATCCGTACATGTGCAGGACATCCCCATATTCTGAAATGCTGTAGTGTTGGCTTTTGCCTTGACCACAGTTCTCTAGGGGTCTGAGGCACTGATTTAGATGGAACGTGGTTCAGAACATATGCTGCTGTCTGAAGGGCATATCCCCAAAAGGTCATTGGTAAACAGGCATAACTCATCATGCTTCGAACCATGTCCAACAAGGTTCGATTCCTTCTCTCAGAGACTCCGTTCTGTTGTGGGGTACCTGGAGCAGTTAACTGGGATGTTATCCCATGCTCCACCAAATACCCAAGGAACTCGTCAGATAGGTATTCACCTCCTCGATCAGATCGAAAGGTTTTAATACATTTACCTGTCTGCTTTTCTACTTCAGCCCTGAACTCTTTGAACATATCAAAGGATTTCGACTTCCGATGCATAAGGTAAACGTAACCATATCTTGAGTAATCATCAGTGAAAGTGATGAAGTACTCATGGCCTCCTATCGCCTTGACGCTCATGGGTCCACACACATCTGAATGGATTAACTCCAATACCTCAGTAGCTCTCACTCCTTGGCCTTTGAAGGCCCTCTTGGTCATCTTGCCTTCCAGGCAGGATTCACAGGTGGGAAGGATCTCCGTAGGATCTGTTTCCAGAAGCCCGGCCTTTACCAACCTATGGATCCTATCTAAGGCAATATGCCCAAGCCGTAAGTGCCACAATTGGGTTAAATTCTTCGAAGGTTTCTTACGCTTAGATGAATTAACATTAAATGCTGAAGTTAT
This sequence comes from Chamaelirium japonicum, assembly GCA_947650365.1. Classification (NCBI taxonomy): domain Eukaryota; kingdom Viridiplantae; phylum Streptophyta; class Magnoliopsida; order Liliales; family Melanthiaceae; genus Chamaelirium; species Chamaelirium japonicum. The sequence goes on along the minus strand of OX393555.1, from coordinate 40,376,609 downwards.
TATGTTATCTTTCTCAAATTTAGGACTGACAATATAGAGATGATTCTGAACCATTCCTCTTATTATAAAAGTTCCATTCAGTTTAAAAGACACACCAGAAGTATCAAAATAAACTGAATAACCTTCATTAACTAAAGAAGAAACAGAAATTAAGTTACGTCTCAAGGACGGTACATAAAAGACATCTCTAAGAGTCAAAGTCTTATTATTCGAAAAACTAAGAGTAACATCTCCAATAGCTTCAGCAGCAGCCATGGCCTCAGTTCCCATGCTCAAGGTCACCTCTCCATCAAGCAACCTTCTGCTTTCCCGAAACCCCTGAAGAGAGTTACAGGCATGGTTAGTGGATCCTGAATCCACAATCCAACTAGCAAAAGAACTATTACTTGAAAAAAATGATTCAACAACTAAGAGTTGTAGATTACCTTCTCCAGCATTCCGAGGTTGCTTGCAGTCCTTCTTCCAATGACCCTTCTGGCCACACCGGAAACACTTCGTGCCCGGTTTCTTTGATTCTCCAGACCCAGAGGCCCCAGCAGAGTCCTGCACAGGCTCAGACTTAGGTTTCCTTTTATGTTTCTTGCCTTGAGGTTTACCAGGCTTCTTGAAGGATCTGCGTTGCACGTGAAGTGCTTCGCCCTTCTGCTTGAAGCCATCCTCAGCTGCCTGGAGAGCTCCTAGAAGCTCTGCATTTGTCATAGCCAACTTGTTCAAATTAAAGTTGGTGACAAAGCCTTCAAAGGCTCCAGACAGTAACGAGAGGAAGATGTCTGTCATCACCTCGCCTTCTAGCACAATGTCCATGGTAGCTAGTTCGTTCTGGAACCCAAACATTTTCATCATGTGTTCCCGAACCAGCGTCCCATTGGACATCTTAGTGCCGACGAGTTTCTTGATGGTAAGGTATCGCGTAACGCGATTGTGACCTTCAAACATCTCCTTCAAATACAACATCATGTCAGAAGCGTCGGGCATCTCCTCGACTTGCTTCTGCAGAGTTGTTTACAAGGATGCTATAATATAGCATTTACATATCTCATTAGATTCCTTCCAGTCAGTGAATGCCTTTAACTGTGCCTCTATGGCATTGGGTCCTGGCAAATCTGGCTCAGGGTTATTAAGGGCTGACATGTGTTTACCTATCCTTAAGACTAGGTACAGGTTGTGCTTCCAGTCCTCATAGTTGGGACCGGTAAGTTTGTGGTCATTTAGGATAGCGGACAGGGGATCTAACTTGGTCATCTGTAAATAAAAGATTGAATATATGAGATGCATGGAAACTTATTTTATGGATTTTTAAAACAAGCTAATTATATCCATATGACAACGCTACCCTCAAGCGAAGCCATCTCTATGGATTAATTAACCATGTATGTAAGATCTCGGAGTAGGCTACACCTGTCCGAGGGGGCAGTGTGCAGGTCTTCCGCTTACACGGGTCTTTCCCTTGACCCTATCCAAATCTGCCAACTACGGGCTTTGATGGACCATGGTTATCTTTTGGCCAGTACCACGTGATCACCGTTGTCTTCGCAACGAATACCTCACGCGTACTTAGGATGCTTACCCACGAGCTTAGGCAATTACGGCACGGGAATTCTAACGGCCCCCACGAGGGTGAGTAAAGCCTGAACACTTGGCACCGTAACCGCCATATCCCAAAGGAGATCACTAAGTAGCTTGGCATAGAAAAACACAGCTCTCACCCGAGGGGGTTGTTGAGTTATGCCCTTCCACCCGAGTACGAAGTGATTAGCCGTGGAGGCCAGAGGATCTCTTTAAGTCCTCTATTACATCCCTTATAAATATATGAGGGTTATTTTGCGAGTATGAATTTATGCAAATGCAAAGGTAGCGACCTCCTAAATACTAGACCCTGGTCACACCATGCTCCCACTAGCGTTCAAGCCCTTCGCCTAGCATTAATCATTCTCGGAATATCATAGTCCCTGCCTCAAGTGGATTTCTCCATTCAAGGGTCACATTACATATTCCGAGAATATCGATGCTCTGCAAAACTGGTTATCACGCTAATGCTCTGGAGCTAATCCTAGAGTCAGACTCACTGGAAAGGACTCCCACTAGTCATGGCGCCTCGCTTATAGATTTGACAATTGATGTTGAATGGATCTCCATCTCATCTTTGATTTCGATGCTGGCCAAATAGGCACACCCGACTAATCGGGTGCTCTCCTAATGGTGGCATAACCATATGTGATGGGATCCCACTAACATCAAAAGTCAACTAAATAATAGGCGTCATCTAGCGGGATCCTAACCTCAAACAGTCGCTAGGACCGGAGGGGAAAGGCATCCCTCTGAAGACAGATAATCACATTATATCATCGGGGTTCGATATGAAGCATAAAGAACTAATTAAAGAAAGCAACCATTAAAACTGAATTAAGTTCAGGGTCCGACCCCTGAACCTAATTAGCACAGCGCAGGCCTCTAGCTTTCTTCGCAAGGTTCCTCGGTCCGGCTCCTTCGTCGCGCTCGCGAACACTTTGCCGGATCGTCTTCATCCTCCAGGGTTCAGCTTCCGCTCCCGATGGTGGATTTCTTTGGCACATCTTTCTTCTCGATCTGTAACCGAAAATTCTAGTACGCTACGAGCAAGTGCTCGGTCGTACACAATTTCCTAGAAAGAAAAGAAAACACACCTAGAAAAAAAGCTATGGGAAACCGAGGATGGTCAACCCCCATCACTCGCCCAATCTAAGGCTCAATTACATATCCACACACAGAAAGCAAATCCAGACAATTGCTAACTCGGGGTCCGACCCCCGGTAGCAAGCACAAAGCATAGATCTAGATTTTTTATAGCGGTGCCCTGCAAGAATGATTAATAGAACAAGCACAATCTATACATATGCATGATCTAAGTGTATGAACCCCGATGATCTCACGCATTCATCATGCGCACACATGTTCGTTTCATGAAAAAATGTGAAACGTACACCACTAATGCGGCTCTGATACCAATTGTTGGAATCTAATCCTTGTCAGAGGCTCGCAGCGGAAGTGATTTGGCGGTCGAAAGACCGTTCATGCTGCACGTTACACGATTTAATTTTTCATAGAAACTAATCTACATATGTGTGCATATGTATGCACGAGAATCAAAAACCCCTAACGGCAATCTAGCGCAATGATTAACTAGCATGCATGCAAATCATAATGCTCGCTAGATCTACATGTTAGATTACACATACCTTTCGTACGGATCTTTTAACCGCGGAGAATTGTCTTCTTTGTCGATGGAGACGGAAGATCGTTCGCGAAGATGCCGACGGTACGAATGGAGATGTTGCCTTCTTGTTCACCCGATCTCACACGATGCACGGAACGTCGCTCTCGGATCTCTGAGTGCCTCCGAAGAATGACCCTTCTCCTTCTTCAGAACTCCACGCGAGGAAGACGAAGTAGCAAGCGGGAAACGGAGAGAGATTAGGGAGAGAACTAGAGAGATGAGAGAGAGGGGGGTTCGGTTTCTGTAGCACATGGGGCCGGCACCCATAGGTGCTTTTATAGGGCCGGCCACCCCCCCTTGGATAAGGATCCAAGGGGATAATAACCCCCTCTCATTATCTCTCCATTATCTCCTTTTTATCTCTCCGCGTATTTATCCGTTTTCCCACCTTTTAGGGCTCGATCTTAACAGATTTATCGCCCCATCCCTATCCATATGGCCGGCCCTATAGATGAGGGATTCTTATCCCTACATCATAGGGCCGGCCCTAGTGAGTTGTCCCACCACTAGGGTCGGCCAACAGTGAGGTCCGGCAGAGTGAGGTTTTTACCAAAACGCCCCGACGCCTCATTTTGACCATTTCTAGCGTGCGATACCTAGCGGCCATTACTTAAGTGATATCTACTAGTTACTTACTATTAACTGAGGCCACCGGAAGGTGCCTCTAGCAAAGTCAACTAGTCAACTCGCAACATATCCCGGTGCATCGCACCTATGTAGCGAAGTTCACTTATGGCTAGGGATTACTACATACGACTCCGCACTAGTCTCGGGCTCAACCCTTAGTACTCGTATGTAGTTACGCATCTACCGTGCTCTAGTGCCAAGCACACATGGAGCGTATACTTATTTCTTCCTCATGCTTATGGTGTTCCGAGGAGACGGTTCAAGAACCGTACATAATGTTGATAAGGTGGAACCATCAGGGACCGGGGTTCATGGCTTCCAACTCAAGCTCGATCGACACACTACCCGAGTGTACCATCGATCCTCTGAGCTCGAGTTAACCTGCGTAGCCACCCAGAGTGCGACGCAGGCTGCACTCCAATTCACCCAGACTTACTATGTTCTCCATCATACCCCTGCTCTCCGCTTAGTAGTGGTAAACCCGCTGTCCCTCCACTTGATGCCATGATACACTTCGAGCGGTGAAGACTTCCGTCAGACTCGAATGTTCATATGACTTGGTTCCTTCCAGGTTGACCTATACATCGTACCTCTGATTACCCCGTCGAGTAACCGAACACGGTCAATAGTCAAACTGATGATCACCAGGCCTGGGTTTGGTACAGTGTAAGTCACACCAAGGAACGCACCTCCCATCAGGGGTGTGGATGGCTTACAGGAGTAACACGCTAATGCAACGCCAGCCGGGTAACCCAGTACACCGTGGTTTTGGATCACTGCATATGGACCCTCACACATTGGTGCGCCAAAGCACCACGCAACTGGTTAGTCCATCAGACGTGGTTCCTCAGGGTTTAGGACCGTTTTACCCTAAGCAGAAACACGGCTTAGTGTACCAGTGTCTGCTCACTGATCTGTACACCGTGTTAGTTCCGTTCAGCCACAGACACTGTGCCTGGTGATGACCATGGTGAAGACATCCCATGAACTGTCATCGCCAACAGCTTAACATGATGAGGCGACCAACCTGATCATAGCTGCGAACATATTTAGGTTATATGGGACCAATCCACTCAGTCTTCAACTCAGTGGACTACCATATAACCATGGCTTTCTGTTCTCAAAAGAACACGTAACAGTGTTACGCACCTATATGCATCTCATATAATAATAACTATCAATCTTTATTAGACCAAAACATAAAGTTTTACAAGCTTAGAACACATCAATCCTAACAGCTTTGTCCTTTCATGAGGAGGCTGAGGTTTCGAGTGTCGACAAGCGGCATACTCTGATTGTCGTTTTCTCAGGCTTGGTAGAGAAGATGATTGGTGTGGCAGTGGCAACAGTTCCCCCAGTTTTGCCAACTTCGTTAGTGAAGATGGCTCCTGCGACAGTCGCAGCAGTGGGTAAAGCTTTGCCCACATACTCTGAGACGCCTCGCTAGATTTTGAGACCGATGAGCAAAGTTTCAGAGTTCATTCTCGATAGTTGTCAGCAGTACATCAGGTCGACGCTTGAGTCATTCCAGGACGAGGGTTTTGGCGCTCTCTAAGATTGGTGGTCTACTAATGGTGCCAAATTTTGTACGATCTTGGCGGAGTTCAAGGTGGATAGTTCTTCTTTTGCCGCGTAGATAAAGTCGCTCGTGACTGATAGCGGGCTCTATTAGAGGGGAGTACTCCTTCTGAGTTAGCGACAGCCGAGGAGAGTTTGTGTCGGTAGGAGCGCCAGCTTACGGAGGCTACTTCCAGTTTGACGAAGGCGCAGAAGAAGGTGAAATCAGTGCGAGCTTCTCTTCAGAAAGCAGAATCTCGTTTAGAGCAAGCCGAGGCTGCGGAAGGGACTTTGAAGGCGAGCTTCTTGAAGCAGCAAGTGGACATGTTAGCTCGTCATGAGCTTATGGCCACTCGCCCTTTAGAGTTGCAGCAGGTGGAGGCCACTAGAGAGGAGTTACTGCGACGTCTTCGAGCTTTGGAAACTGTTTTTCTTTGAGTATCGAATAATAATATCATATGTCCCAGACCGTTCGTATAGACTGTTGTTGGCTTTCTTTTTTTTGGTCGAATTGAACCTGAAGTAACTTCTCAGGCTGCCTACGTAACCCCCTGAGGGGGATCAAATCACACGTAGTTCACATTTTTTTTGTTTAAGTGCGGCCTTGTCTTAGGCATAGTACCTTTTGAGGTACTTGCCGTTGATAGCGCCGAGCGCGAGCCCTTCTGGAGTTGTGAGGAGGTATGCGCCGCTGGAGTAGACTTTTTTGACGGCGTGCGGTTCATCCCATTTAGCATCAAACTTATTTCCTCCTCGATGTGAGAGAATGATGGGGCGCTTGACTGCCAGCACTAGCTCTCCTATTTGGAAGGATTGAGGACGAATCTTCTTGTTGAAGGCACGAGTCAATCTGGTTTGATAGCACTCCAGCGTTGCTGAGCTTTGAGGCGCCTTTCATATAGTGCCTCCAATTCTGCCAGGCAAAGTTGGGCGTTATCATCGCTGGTGAGGCTTTCTTGGATCACTACACTGAGCGATGGGATCTGGAGCTCGAGTGGAAGAACGGCTACTACCTCTTAGATGAGGGAGCACGGAGTTACTTGCGTTGAAGTACGGAAGGACGTGTGATAGGCCTATAATGCTTCGCCCATGCATTTGTGTCAGTCCTTCTTTGTCTTCGAGATGACTTTCTCCAAGGGCTTACAGATAGTCTTGTTGAAGGCTTCTGCCAGACCATTGGCTGGGGCGTTGTACATTGTTGAGCATATTTACTTAATGCCAAACTTGGCGCAGAACTGGCTAACAGTGGCATTCTTGAATTGCTTCCCGTTGTCCATGACGATGTAGCGAGGGATACCGTATTTGACGATGATATCGTTCTGGATGAAGTTGATGACGGAGTGCCTCGTGACTTCTCGCAATGGTATTGCTTTAGCCCATTTGGAGAAGTAATCTATTGCCGCCAAAATATAAAGATGTTGTTTGGATGACTTAGGCAAAGGACCGATGATGTCAAGTCCCCATCCATCGAAGGGCCATGACGCAATCGTCGAATGTAAAGGCTCTGGCAGTTGACGGATGTAATCACTATATAGCTGGCAAGCATGATATTTCTTTGCAAACTCCAAGCAATCCTTAACCATAGTTGGCCAGTAATAACCCATCCTCCTGATACGAAGTAGAGTTTTGGACTGGACTGATGCGAGCCATAGATTCCAGCGTAGACTTCTTCCAGTGTTGTTTCTGCCTCTTCTTTTGTGAGACACCTCAAGAGCGTACCATCGTAGCTTCGACGGTACAACTCATTATTGAAGTGGAAGAACTTCAGAGATTGCCGGCGAATGTCAATTTTGCACTTTGGATCGTCAGAGAGTTTCCCATGGACGAGATAATCCACAAAGGGTTGTCTCTAATCTTGCTCTTCAATTACGAGGACGTGCATCGCGTTGACTTGAACTGGAACCCCAGCAAGGCCGTCTTCGTTGGTGATCACTATTCTTTTATAGATGGGGACGACGAGCTGACTTTTTTTCTAAAAATGGGAGGGTAATCACCAAATTTGCAAGTGCGTCGGCCTACTGGTTGAGATTACTGGAGACATACTGAATGGAAGTGGCCTTGAGTATGTTGAGGAGTTACAGAGCTTGTATGTGCAGTGACACGAGGTCTTCCTTGTTGACTTCATATACCCCCAAGACTTGTTGGATAACGAGCTGGGAGTCACCAAAGATCTCCAGTCCTTGAAGCTTGATGTCGTTGGCGAGTTCGAAGACGATGAGCAGGGCTTGATATTCTGCCACGTTGTTAGAGCATGGTTCTGACAGTAGAAACGAGAAAGGGCGTATCTCATCATTTGGAGTGACGAAGATAACCCCTGCCCCTGCCACATCTTGCCTTGCTGCGCCGTCAAAGAACATCTTCCAAGAGGGAACGATGTCGATGGAGAACACTTCTTCGTCTGGGAGGTCTTCTGATAGTTCCCATTCTGCTGGGAGAGGATATTCCGCTAGGAAGTCCGCGAGAGCTTTCCCCTTGACTGCCTTCTGTGGCACGAAGGTGATGTCAAACTCGAGGAGTAATAGTGCCCATTTGGCTAAACGTCCGGAGAGCACCGATCTTGATATAATGTACTTGAGAAAGTCAACTTTTGAGATAAGCCTGATGGTGTGAGCCAGCATGTAGTGTAGCAGCTTCTTTGTAGTGAAAATAAGCACCAGACAGACTTTCTCGATCGGGGAGTAGTTTAGCTCCGCGCCGAAAAGGGTGCGACTCAAGTAATAGCATGTTGTCTCCTTGCCTAGTCCGTTGTCTTGAGCCAGGAGTGGCCCCAAGGATTGCTCCTAGGCACTAATGTAGAGGATTAGTGGCTTTTCCTTCAACTGGTGCTGACAGCTTTAGCAGATAGTCCTTGACACTTTGGAGAGCTTCTTGGCAAGCTTTGTCCCATTTAAATGGTGCTCATTTTTTCATGAGGCGGCTGAAGGGGTGGCATTTTTCAGCTAGGTTGGTGATGAATCTTCTGATATACGCCAAATGCCCTTGAAGACCTCTGAGATCTCGCACCGTCTTTGGTGCATGCATGTTGATGATAGCATCAATTTTGGATTGATCTATCTCAATGCCTCGACACTGTACGACGAAGCCGAGGAATTTGTCCGATGAGACTCCAAATGAGCACTTGAGTGGATTCATGCGAAGTTGGTATCTTCGAAGCCGTTTGAAGATCAGCTCTAGGTCTTGCAGATGTATTGACTTCTTCTTGGACTTTACGATGAGGTCATCGACGTAACACTCCACGTTTTGATGAAGAATGTCATTGAAGATTCTCTACATGGCTCGTTGGTAGGTAGCTCCTATGTTTTTCAAGTTGAATGGCATGACTTTGTAGCAGTATATCCCCTTTAGTGTGCGGAATACCGTGAGCTCTTCGTCTTTGGGCGCCATCCGGATCTGGTTATAGCCTGAAGATCTGTCTATAAAAGTTAGCACTTTGTGGCATGTCGTCGTGTCCACCATTAACTTCGTGATTGGCAACAAAAAATCATCCTTGGGGCATGCATTGTTCAAGTCTTTGAAGTCCATGCACACCCTAATTTAATCGTTCTTCTTCTTGACTGGAACAACACTGGAGATCTAAGTCGAGTATTTGACCTCTCGGATGAAACCGGCTTCGATGAGCTTGTTTACTTCGCTTTCTATCTGAGGTACCAACTCCGGCCAGTAGTGTCTTTGTCCTTACTTGATGGCGCTAGTCTCGTGTTTGACACCGAGATGGTGTACTGCGATTTTAGGATCGAGACCTGGCATCTCCTTGTAGGACCATGCGAAGACGTCTCTGTATTCATGGAGCAGCTTGATGTATATAGCTTCTTCTTCAAGAGTCAAGAGTGTGCTGACGAATATAGGCCGAGGCTCCTTTTTTGTGCCCAAGTTGATTTTCTTCAAGTCGTCAACGGTGGACTACCCTCCTTCTTCGAAGGATCGGCGGGGCGTCTTGCAACTCGTCATCCGAAGTAAAAGAATCACCGTTTTCAGTTTCGATAACGGAGATATGATTGACGGCCACCATGTACTGATCACAGATGATTTTATCCGAAGACCATGTCGAACCCATTGACTTGGGTGGGTGGGTGGGTATTGAAATAACATCCCTGATTGGCATTCCCAAACGATTGAACACCGACTTTCTTGTTGTTTGGTTGATTGACCCGAGTCTTTTGAACACGGATGTATACTTTGAACTTGACCGGCTTTGATTACTTTTCTTTCTCTTCTGGAGTATGGCCTGACATTGAGCTCGTCGCCGTCTTCTTTTGGCTGGCTTGTTATTGGGACGGACGGTATAGGTGGAGTGTTCATTGAAGACTGATGATCCTTCAGTTGCTTCATCTATCATCTTTATCTCAATGTAGTTGGAGGTGAAGGTCTTCTTTATTGCAATCTTGACGATTATCGAGGTGTTTGACTGGAGCCAATGCCTCATTGATTTGGGAGAATCTACTCGTCACTTTGAAAAAGGCGAGCTTGAGAGGTCATCCTATGTGGTATCACAGTTGGAGGAAGCGTGCCCATATGCACGACGCTCTCTTTGTTGTAGCCGGTTTTGAATAGAAACTTGGTGGCGTTTTACCCCCAACTCCTTTTTGGCTTGAATTCAAGTTGACTGGGATCGATAGATTCAATAGGTACTATCGGACTCGAAGCTTGCATCAGAGTAGGTAGTGGCAGTATCATCTCTTTCAAAGTGACGGTGTTAGCCTCTGACAATGGTGAAGCCATTTCTTTCACCGAAACGAGAGTTTGTTGTTCATGTTTGCGAAGCCATTGAGGCATAAGGCGAAGGACCAGCGCAGCTTGGACGGGCAACAAAGTATGCTGCATGGATTTTGTCCTGAAGCTGATATGCATCCTTTGTCTTAGCCTTGGTGTTTCCTTGACTTCCAGTATCGCCTTGCTAGAAGGTTGTTTCGGAACTGCAGGTGGAGGAGTTTTATCTCGCCTCACCTCTTTAGCTTTTTGGGTTCGAGGAGCTTTAGCTGGAAGGATATCTGCCACAAGGTCTTTGGCCTGGTAAAATTTAGCGTCAGCAAGGTGTACTTCGGCATCATTGAACGGCTTGTCATCAGCGACGATGCACTTCTCCATACCTTCCTCGTAGTACATGAGGCACTGGTGCCAGGTGGACACTACAACACCGTTCTTATATAGACATGGTCTTCCCAGTAGGAGGCGATAAGACAGCTAGCAATCAATAACGTGGAAGAGGTGTTGGAAATAATTTCATGGTAGAGACCCACAACGGAAGCAAGGAGTAGGTCCGAAGACCGTGAACGGTGTACGTTACATATCAAAATTTTCATCAAAACGATCTACACGTGCGTGTATGAATCTAGCATGGCAACTATGCGAACCCCTAACATCGATCTAACATGAAAGAACAATCTAGCATACATTCATGTTCTATCTATGCAAGATCTACAAGTTAGAGATCATACCATCGTGCGGATTCTTTCACTGCGACAAATTTCTTCTTTATCGATGGAGACGGGCTCGGATCTGGTCGACATATGTTCGGTGCAACGGCCATAACTTTCTGTTCTGAACTCCGATTAGACTGAATTTTGGAATGCAAGTAGAGAACTTTGAGTCACAACTTTTATAATAAGTTTGACCTCGTTTGGACTTCTATAGCTCCCGAAATCGCAAAAACATCACTGATTTTCTGTGCAGATTCTGGGCAGCAAAAGCTTACGGGAGATGCCTTCTAGTTCACCCGATCTCGCACGATGCATGGCACCTCATCGATAGATCTCTGAGTGCCTTCATCCGACAAGCCTTCTCCTTCTATGAAACTCCACGCGAGGAAGATGAGTCACCATCCAATAGCACAAGCGAGGAAGAGAGACGAGAGATAAGAGAAGAGAGGGAGAGGGGCGGCTAGGGTTTCCCCATGGCATGGCCGGCCCCTAAGGCTTGTCATGGCCAACCCCCTCTCCTCTTTTCCCTTATATAGGGCCGGCCTATCCATATAGATAAGGCTAGTACGGATAAGGTTCAACTAATTCAAACCTCTCCCTATATATCTCTTCGTTATCTCTATCTTTTTCTTGGTTTTGAAAACGGTCAAAACCAGCCCATTTTCTATGCCTCATGATCGGCCCTTTTATCGAAGGCAACAACCTCCTGTAAACAAGGGGGCCGGCCTTGACCAGTTTCCCAACACTTAGGGCCGGCCCCCCTAGTACTTAGTAGCGCATGGTTTAACCAAAACACTCCTATGTCATTAGTTGGTCGTCCCTCGTGTATGAGACTTTGCAAGACACACATAAGTGAAGTGCCCTAGTGATTTCACTATTCTCTGAGGTTCCTGTAGGGTGCCCCTATTAAAGTCAACTAGTCAACTCGTAACATGTCCCGGTGCTTCGCACCCATGTGGCAGAGTCCACTTATGGTAAGGGATTGCTACATGTGTCTCTGTACTAACCTAGGGTTTCCCCTTAGTGCACACACGTAGCTATGCATCTACTGTGCACTAGTGCGAAGCACTCATGGAGCATAGGCTTGGACTTCTCACTTCCTCTAACTGTGTTCTGTGTTTCGAAGAGATGGTACAAGGACCATACATAATGTGGATAAGGTGGAACCTTCAGGGAGCAGGGTTCATGGCTTCCAACTTAGACTCGATCGACACACTACCCGAGTGTACCATCGATCCTCTGAGTCCGAGTTAACCTGCGTAGCCACCCAGAGTGCGACGCAGGCTGCACTCTAATCCCATCGGATTTACTATGTTCTCCTGCATACCCCTGCTCTCCACTTAGTATGGTAAACCCGCTGTCCCTCTATCTGGTGCCATGATACAACTCGAGCGGTAGAGAATACTGTCAGACTCGAGTGCTCATATGACTCGGTTCCTTCCAGGTTGACTACATACATCGTACCTCCGATTACTCTAACGAGCAACCGGATCCGTCACCAGTCCAACTGATGACCACCTGGCTAGGGTTTAATACGACGTAGGTCAGACCAAGGAATACACCTCCTGTTAGGGGTGTGGATGGCCTACAGGAGTGACACGCTGATGCAACGCCAGCCGGGTAACCCAGTACACCGTGGTTTTGGATCACTGTATCCGGATCCTCACACATTGGTGCGCCAAAGCACCACTCAACTGGTTAGTCCATCAGACGTGGTTCCTCAGGGTTTAGGACTGTTTTATCCTAAACAGAAACATGGTTTAGTGCACTGTGTCTGCTCACCGATCTGTGCACCGTGTTGGTTCTGTTCGGCCACAGACACTGTGCCTGGTAATGACCGCGGTGGAGACACCCATGCTCTATCATCCCAACAGCTTATCCTGATAGGGCGACCAACCCTTCAGAGCTGCGAACGTATTTAGGTTATATGGGACCAGTCCCTTGAGTCTCCCACTCAAGTTGATTACTATGTAGCCATGGCTCTCTGTTCTGTAATCAGAACATGTACTAAGGTACGTACCAAGATGCAATCTTATACTATCAACCATACATAGCTAAACTATATGTTTTTTTACGAGCTGTAGACCTCACCAATTCTAACAATCTCCCACTAGGTCTTACGAGAAAAAACGGTGTTGAGCTTTGTAGATTCTACAAGCTGCCCAAAAGCCTTTGTAGAAATTCCCTAATGGAATTGGCAACATTATCTGCAGATGCCACCTCAGTACCGCTACTTGCATTTTCTCCTATAACTGTCAGATCAAGTGGAGTTTGTACTTGATGGGTTTCTCCTTATTATGGTGCCTAGTCTCCTTGGACCTTGCTTATCGTTCTTCTGTTGCAACAATAGATAACTGAGCCTCTGGTACGCGTCCCAAGTTCTCTAAGAACTTCCTAAGCTATACCATCTGGTATACTACCTCGCACGCAACAACATGCTCAGTATTTGTGGTGGAGTCTGTGATGCACTTGTTTAACACTCTACCAACTACCGCTTCTAACCCTAAGATAAAAACAATTCCTGAAATCGATTCTCTGGAATGCACATTTGACACCAAAGTCAGACCATGTATGTCCAATCGATATCAGGACCTGTGAAGTGCAAGTTAACTCACAATCCTCACTTGATGAGGACTTCTGAGTATACTCTTCACACCGGTCCAGTAATCTGGACTCGGGTTCGACTGAAACCGACCCATGAATCCTGCTGCGTAATAGATATCTAGCCTAAACCGAATCTGGCTAGAATCTTATCTTAATCCATAGCCTGTGACAGCAAGAGAACCTTGCTCTGGTAATCTCGATTTACCTTGATTCCCAGAACATAACTCACCTCACTGGGGTCTTTCACATCGAATTGTGATAACTACAAACATTTACCGTAAACAATATTCTTATATCATTTTCAATCAGTAGGATATCGTTAACATAAAGTACTACGTACACCCTTGTAGCTCTTTCACCTTTCTTGTACCCATTTGGTTTATCCTCATTCTGATCAAATCCGTGTGAGCTAATTCACTTGATCAAAATAGATAGTCCAACCTGGATGCTTACATCAATCCATAATGGACCTTTGCAACTTGCATTCCATATCTTCCTGAACTACTGACACAAAGCCTGTGGCTGCATCATCCTATGTTCTTTCTAAATTTTTGTTAGGGAATAACTGTCTTGACATCCATCAACCAGATCTTCCAACTATAATAGACTGTGATGGATTAAGAGGATCCGAAACAGACTTAGGCATAGCTACCAGTGAGATGGCTTCGACATAGTCAATCCCTTTTCCTTTGATAACTAATCTAGCTACTTAAGTCTTAACCGGGTGCTCTTCTTATACATCTCCTATACCCTGAAGGATGATAGTGCTATAAGTGTCAAGACTGTTCCAAGGGACATTGATACAGAATTGCCTCCATGGTCTTTTGTCAGTTAAAGCTGTCGAAAGCTCCCACTACTTCTTCGTAGCTCTAAGGATCATCCTCCTGAAACTCTGGATTAATTATCAAAGTTTCTCCATAGTATCTTTCAGGAGCTCTGATGGTCCCATAACGACGAAAGTGAATCTTTTCTACAGTACCTGGTATACTAGTTTCTGTATCATCTACTCCCACTACGTTTTCAGATGCGCACTTTCTACTAGTACCTAGTAGTTCACCCAGAACTACCTTACTGGTAAACTTATGATCTTTAATATAATCCTGGTCTAGGTAGATGGTATTCGTAGAAATGATTACCTTCCAAACCTCAAGATCATAGAACAGTCCACCTTATGTCTCCTTAGGGTAACCTATAAACAGATATACCTGGAACTACATCTCTATCTCATCCCTCTTGTCCTTTCACACAAGTGCAGGACAATCCTATATCTCGAGACACTATAGTGTCAGCTTTTGCTTAGACCATAGCTCTCTATAGGTCTAAGGCACTGATCTAGATGAGAGATAATTTTAGATATAAGCTATTGTTTTAAGGTACAACCCCACCAGAAGGTGGGTAGTCTATTTGGCAATTTTTATCTTACTTTGGACCATGTCAAACAGAGTCTGATTCCTTCTCTCGGAGACTTTATTCTGATGTGTCATCCTTGGAGCATTTAACTGGGAGATAATCCCATGCTCCCTCACGATCCTATGGAACCCATCCGATAGGTTCTCATTCCTTCGATTAAATCAAAGAGACTCCTATCGTTTGGACGCTCTTGGAACCATAGACATAAAAAATAACTAACACCAATACCTTGTGGCCCTTTTAATTATTCTGCCTTCCATATAACACTCATAGGTTAGAAGGATCTTCGATGAATCTGTGAACAGAAACTCGGCCTTCTATTACCTCTGAATTTTTCTGAGGTAAAATATCTAAATCAGAGAAGTCACAAATGTGATAGATTCTCCAAAGGATTTAGATGAATTTAAATTAGATGCTACAACTGTCATGAAATTTATTTGCGAATTAAGATTAAATATAAAGAGATTATTCTAATCTATTCCTTTAATAATGAAGCTATCTATTCAGATTAAGATACACACCTACGGTGCTGTCTAAAACTAAAATCTTTATTCAACGAGAAGGAAATAGAATGAAATCTCTAAAGATCAAAATCCTTATTTCGTAAAGACTAAGATAATATATTTGACAGCATTCGCAGTGGCTTATAGCATCAGTACCTATGTTAGGATCACTTCACTATAAAGTAGCTTTATGATTTTCTTGAATCTCTGTAGACTCGAAGTCTACATTCCAAGAGGCAAAAGAACTGCTACTAGATAGTGACTTTACCCTTAACACCCTGAGACTATACTCAATCTTCAAATACCCTCTATTCTTGCTACAGCAGAAATACTTCCATCCTTGGCGTCACTAGACTTAGGAGTTCATACCAGTTTCTACACTAGAATAGTTCTCAATCTCTGATAAGTTACTCCCTTAGATTCTTCTAAAGAAGACCTAGGTTAAGCACTAAAGGCATTGCCTTTAATCTTGATCTTATCCTTTTGTCTCTTGAAAATCTCCTTAGAAGTTCTACGTTTGTCATCTCTAGCTTGTTAAAGCTAAAATCTCTGATAACGCCTTTGAAGGTTCCAGACAAGGATGCAAGATAAACGTCTTCCGCCACCTCATCATTTAGCACCATGTCTTTGAAATCTAGTTCGATCTGGAACTCAAGTATGTGTTCCCGAACAAGCATACCCTCAGACATCTCGGTACCGACAAGTATCTTAGTAGAAACGCGATAAGTCTACTGACTTCGCCTTCCAGACATCTAATGCAAGCAAAACTTTATTTGAGAAGACCCGGCATATCTCTGACTTGCTTCTAAAGAGTTGTCTGCAAGTCTGCTATGAACACAGAACTTGCACATCTCCTCAGACTCT
The DNA here is from genome assembly GCA_947650365.1 of Chamaelirium japonicum. Taxonomy (NCBI): domain Eukaryota; kingdom Viridiplantae; phylum Streptophyta; class Magnoliopsida; order Liliales; family Melanthiaceae; genus Chamaelirium; species Chamaelirium japonicum. The sequence goes on along the minus strand of OX393555.1, from coordinate 40,360,374 downwards.
CGCTAGTCGTCATATACCGTAGTTAGTGCCCTAGTGATATCTGGATCCGTTAGGTCTAGTACAGGGATATTTAGATTAGAAGCCAATGTACATTTACTACCTTAAGTATAAGCTAAAGATAGCGCTTCTGCTCTACGTAGTTAGAGACCCGTTAACTGGTTCTCTTATGGGATAGCATATAGGAGAACTATATGGTTGAATGAAAGAATACAAAAAAACTTATTTTATGGATTTTGAAAATAAGCTAATTATATTTAAATACCAACGCTACCCTCATAGCAAAGACACATCTATGGATTAATTAACCATATATGTAAGATCTCGGAATCGACTGCACCTGCCCTAGGGGGCATATGCAACGTCAATCCGCGTACACGGGCCTTTCCTTGACCCTGTCCAAATCTGCCAACTAAGGGCTTTGATGGACCATGGTTGTCCTTTTGGCCAGTGCCACATGATCCCCATTGTCTGAGCAATGAATGCCTCACGTCCACTTCGGATGCTTACCCACAAGCCTAAGCAATTACGGCACGGGAGTTCATACGGCCCCCACTAGGGTGGGAAAAAAGCCCTTATCTTCTGGCCCGTAATCGTCATATCCTAAAGGAGACCGCTAAGTTATCTGGCATGGAAAAACAGAACCCTCACCCTAGGGGGTGTCGAGGTACGCCCTTCCACCCAGACACAAAGCAGTTGATTGTAGAGGCCAGAGGATCTCGATGAGTCCTCTTATATATCCCTTATTATAGTTGAGGGTTATTTTATGTAAGTATGAGTGTACACTAAGGTCACGACAACCTATACACTAGACCCTGGTCATATCATGCTCCCACTAGCGTTTTAAGCCTTTCGCTTAGCATTAATCGATCTCGGAATATTATAGTCATTGCCTCAAGTAGATTTCTCCACTAGAGAGTCACATTACATATCCCAAGAACGTCGATGCTCCGCAAACCTAACTATTATGCCAATGCCCTGGAGCCTAGCCTAAAATCAGACTGATAGAAAAAGTCTTCTACTACCATGACGTCTCGCTTATAAATTTAATAAATGATATCATAGTAGAATTCCAACTCATTCTAGGTTTCGATGCTGGCCAAATAGGCACACTCGACTAATCGGGTGTTGACCTAATGGTGGCATTACCAAGTATGAGAAATTCATACTATCATCAAGAGTCAATTAAATAATAGGCGTCACTAGTGGAATCCTATCCTAATAAGGTCGCTAGGACCTGAGGGAAAAGGACATCACTCTAATACAGATAATCAAATTATCGCATCGGGATTCTCTACAGAAATATACAGAACTACTGAAAGAAATAACCACACAACTGAATCAAGTTCAGGGTCCGACCCCTGAACCTGACTGGCACAGCGCAAGCTCTCTGTCTCTTTCGCAAGGTTTCACGATCCGGTGCAAGCTTCTGTATACAATCTCTTGACGCTTTCTGCCCTTTGCCGTCATCGTGTACGCTTCGTCGGATCGCCATTGTCCTCCAAGGTTCCGCTCATCCTCTCGGTGGTGGATCTCTACGGTAAGTCCTCCTCTTTAATCTGTAATCGAAAAAACTCTAATACTCTTCGAGCAAGTGCTCGCTCATATATAATTTTCTAGAAAGAAAAGAGAAAACAAGCCTAGCAAAAAGCCTAGGAATCATAAAAACATCGCTGATTTTCTATGCAGATTCTGGATAGCAAAAGCTTGTGGGAGATGCCTTCTAATTCACCCGATCTCGCACGATGCACGGTACCTCATCGATAGATCTCTGAGTGCCTCCATCCGATGAGCCTTCTCCTTCTACGAAACTCCACGCGAGGAAGACGAGTCGCCATCCAATGGCACAAGTGAGGAAGAGAGACGAGAGATGAGAGGAGAAGAGAGGAAGAGGGGCGGCTAGGGTTTTCCCATGGCATGGCCGGCCCCTAAGGCTTGTCATGGCCGACCCCCTCTCCCCTTTTCCCTTATATAGGGCTGGCCTATCCATATGGATAAGGCTAGTACGGATAAGGTTCAACTAATTCAAACATCTCCCTATATATCTCTTCTTTATCTATATCTCTTCCTTGGTTTTAAAAACGGTCAAAACCAGCCCATTTTCTGTGCCTCATGACCGGCCCTTTTATCGAAGGCAACAACCTCCTGTAAACAAGGGTCTTGACCAGTCTCCCAACACTTAGGGCCAGCCCCCCTAGTACTTAGTGGCGCATAGTTTGCCCAAAACGCCCCTATGTCACTAGTTTGTCGTCCCTCGTGTATGAGACTTTGCAAGGCACACATAAGTGAAGTGCACTAGTGATTTTACTATTCTCTGAGGTTCCTGTAGGGTGCCCCTAGTAAAGTCAACTCGCAACATGCCCCGGTGCTTCGCACCCATGTGATAGAGTCCACTTATGGTAAGGGATTGCTATATGCGTCTCTACATTAACCTAGGGTTTCCCCTTAGTGCGCACACGTAACTACGCATTTACCGTGCACTAGTACGAAGCACTCACGGAGCGTAGACCTGGACTTCTCGCTTCCTCTAACTACGTTCTGTGTTTCGAGGAGATGGTACAAGGACCGTACATAATATGGATAAGGTGGAACCTTCAGGGACCAGGGTTTATGGCTTCCAACTTAGACTTGATCGACACACTACCCGAGTGTACCATCGATCCTCTGAGTTTGAGTTAACCTGCGTGGCCACCCAGAGTGCGACGCAGGCTGTACTCCAATCCCCCCGGACTTACTTTGTTCTCCTATATACCATTACTCTCTGCTTAGTATGGTAAACATGCTGTCCTTCCATCTGGTGCCATGATGCAACTCGAGTGGTGGAGAATACCGTCAGACTCGAGTGCTCATATGACTCGGTTCCTTCCAGGTTGACCATATACATCATACCTCCGATTACTCTACCAAGCAACTGGATCCATCACCAGTCCAACTGATGACCACCTGGCCAAGGTTTAATACGACGTAGGTCAGACCAAGAAACGCACCTCCCGTTAGGGGTGTGGATGGCCTATAGGAGTGACACGCTGATGCAACGCCAACCGGGTAACCCAATACACCATGATTTTGGATCACTATATCCGGATCCTTACACATTGGTGCGCCAAAGCACTACTTAACTGGTTAGTCCATCAGACGTGGTTCCTCAGGGTTTAGGATCATTTTACCCTAAATAGAAATATGGTTTACTGCACCGGTGTCTGCTCACCGATCTGTGCACCGTATTGGTTCCGTTCGGCCACAGACACTATGCCTGGTAATGACCGTGGTGGAGACACCCATGCTCTATCATCCCAATAGCTTATCCTGATAGGGTGACCAACCCTTATCAGAGCTGTGAATGTATTTAGGTTACATGGGACCAGTCCCTTGAGTCTCACACTCAAGTGGATTACCATGTAGCCATGGCTCTCTGTTCTGTAATCAGAACACGTACTAAGGTACGTATCAAGATGCAATCTTATACTATCAACCATGCATAGCTACACTATAGGTTTTTTACGAGCTGTAGACCTCACCAATTCTAACAAGAGGACCATTGTGTCAAGCTGGCTGATGGAAAGTTTCAGATGAATGACCCCGATAGTGGACTTTCCGTCCTGGTTGAACCCTTCAATGACCAGCTGGATTTGTGAGAGCTGGTCGGTGGTGATACACAGCTGCCTCATTGTTTGGATGGGCATGATATTGACGGTGTTGCCATAGTCTAGCAAGATTTGATTTACCGGCTTCTCCTTGATGTACCTCGAGACATAGACGGGCCGATTGTGCAGTCATGCTCCGAGTTACAGATCTTCGTCTGAGAAGGTTATTATTGAGTCGCAGGAGGTAATAATTCTGCCCTTCTCACTCTCTTTCCTCTTTCTCTTATAACTATCTGGATCTACCAAGGCTGCGACCATTGCTAGACGAGCTTTCTTCGGGAGGTGCAATGCTTCAATGAGTGGTAAGTGCAAGATTGCCTCGTCATGGGAGGTAGTACCCTTCTTGTCAGAGTCGTCCCTTTCGTCGTCGGAGTCGCCTTCTTCAGAAGACTTAATCTCGCTTTTTTCTTCCAGCATCTTATGAACTTTGACCATGCAACAGCAGACTCTGAGATACTAATTGCCTAGGAGGAAGTGATTGGAGAAGAACTCTTGTAATGTTGCTGGTTTCAGAGGGCTTTGCTAGAGGAGGCCATCTGGATTTGCTAGCGTCACTTTGAATGCCTTTCTTCATGGAGCTTTGCTTTTCTTCTTGTAAGTTATTCGTCCAAGGAGCTTCCTCGTCACCCGATCTAGCTTGTGTCGTCTCACTGGCCGTGGCCTTCGCCTTTGAGGTAGTATGATCCATGCTTCTTCATCGGTGGATTCTCCCTCGCCAAGGTGAAGATTTGGAGTGGCGGCTGCAGGTTCTTTGTTGGTCGGAGAAGCTTGTTCTTCTGGAGGCTCTGTTGGTTCGTCTTCTAATCCCCAGCCAGTGGGCTTGATTTCTTCGATTGAGATAGACGAAGGTTTAGAGTAGAGAATGTAGTAGTCAAACTTACCCGAGGGTTGGCTCAACAGGCGACCTCTGGATCTCCTTGTATTGTAGCTTGTGTGTCCTGAGCGTGGATTTTCTGTATTAACATTAATAAAAATGACTTTAGTTATTGCTTTAATTAGAATACTACTTTGGTATATATTAATACACATATAATAACAGACCCTAGGGAACACAGTAAGCCTCTGAGGCGCATGGTGGATCCATGCTTGGGAGACCCAGTTGACCAGTTGTGTGTAGACCTAGAACTAGTTCACAGCTTAGGTGATGCCGGTCGCTTCACCGAGAACAAGCTGTTGGCAGGTAGAGGATGTGGTGAAGTCTCCACCACGGGAATGTGGGATTCCCATTCACCTGACCAAGCACGATGATCGTGTTGAACAGGAACCAAGCCGGTGCGCAATTCAGTGATTCAGATACTGGTGCATAAACCGTCTTACTACTATAGATAATCTGTCCTTAACCCTGAGGGACCATATACACTGGGCCAACCAGTTGTGTGGTGCTTTAATGTGCCAACATGTGTGGACCTTCCATAGTCCAATACCACGGTACGTTGGGTTACCCGGCTGGTGCTTGAGTGACATGTAATCCCTACAGGTTATCCGACGTCCAGTGTTGGATGGGTGCTTTTGATGAGTCAATCTGTCTACACAGTTAACCCAGGCCTGGTGGTTGTCAGTAAGACTGGCGATGTTCCGGATGCTAAGCATAGCACCGGAAGGTGTGTGGTGTTATAGATGACAAGTCATCAATTCCTAGTTAGATGATCGATCGGGATCTGACGGTGCTCCCCACCTCCCGAGTCGTATCATGGCACCAGTAATAAGAGGGACTAAAGATTATTAGAGTATAGTAGAGAACAGAGTTATGAGGGAGTAACATAAGTTTAGGATCACTAGAGTTCAACTCGTGTCGCACTCTGGGTGGCTACGCGGATTAATCGGATTAGGGCTGATTAAACTGAACTTTCGGTGTGTCACCGAAACAGTTAATCAGGGATCCGGTTGGAGCTAGAGATCCCAAACCCTGAAGGTTCCACCCTATCGTTGCGTATAGGAATTGTTCCCCGGCCTGGTTGGATACGTTGGTTGCGAAGTAGCACGATGGAGCGTAAGCCCGGAGCCTAAGAACCTAATTCACATGTGTTAAGGGCCGTAGGGGTATTTTGGTAAATACTAAAATATAGCTCAGAACATATTGAATATGGATCTTAGAATGAGTGGAATAATTCCAGAAGCTTATAGGTACTGACGGAACTCGATTCCGAGTAGCGCACCTCACTCAATCTCTCTTTCAGTTTTTTACTTTTCATGAAGGGCGTTTTCGTCCAGGCTTCACGATAGACACTTAGAAACCCTAAGAACCGCCCCCCCCCCCCCCCTTATCCCTATGCATCTAGGGCGGCCCTAGCTTACTTGTAGCACTAGGAGGCTGGCCCTATAAGAGGATTAGAGAGGGAGGGGCCGGCTCAAGCTCTCTCCCTCTCCTAATACCCGAACTCCTCTCCTTCTCTCCCTCTCTAAGGTTTCGGCCAAGGAAGAAAGAGGAAGAAAAAGGAAGAAAAAGGAGGAAGGAAGGAGAAGGAAGAAGAGAGAAAGAGAAGGAGGAGATCTTGCGGCTCACCATTGTCTTCGCAACGGATTCCTCCGTTGGCTCGTAGTCCTTGCACTCAGAGGTAGGACTTCGAGGATTCCTCCCTTTGCAAAGGACAAGGTGCTATCTGACAGTTCCCTTGCAATTCACGTGTGGTTCATCATCGTTCCATTCTCTCCGGATCATAGATTCATAAGGTATGATGATTCTAAATACCTAACTAGATACATGTATGTCTTCCGTAGATTGTAGTATGCCTCTAGGGTGTCCGCACATATGCTAAGATCATAGATTTGCATGTAGATTGTTTTGTAGAATTAATTGTAATGAAACATACACCGTATGATCTTCGGATCTAACTTTTGCTTCCACTGCGACTCTGATAAGCGGATCCAATTCCAACAATTGGTATCAGAGCACGCTTTGGTGTATGTTTCATGCATGAATTCATGAAAATATCATGTGAATATATGATGGCATATGTTTTCGTCGGGGTTCGGCGTAGATCATACATATGGATTATGCTATGTATCGTCTTTTTGCAGGTGCCTCGCTGAATAGTAATATATGATTGCATGCCTCCGGGGATCGGACCTCGGATTTATTTTTTGCATTGATTATTATTGTGCTTGTGGATTTTAAGGCTCTAGATGGGAGAGGGTGGAGGTTGACCACCCTCGGATCCCTGGCCATGTTTCTAGGATTGTTTCCTTTTCTTTCTAGCGAAATTATACACGAACGAGCACTTGCTTGGAGCGTATTAGTTTTCGGTCACAGGAAGAAGGAGATGATGCTACATCCACGGTTTGGGCAAGCGGTACAATGGCGTGCAAAGACTCGGCGAAAAGCGTGCACATTGGCGATGATCGGGATCGTCGTCAGAGATAGTGCAGAACGGAAGAGCAGGATATCTTGGCTATGCTATTCCGGTTCAGGGTCGGACCCTGAACTTGATTCAGTTTGGATGTTATTTCTGTTGATTCTCTTTACTTAGTGTTTAGAGAACCCCGATGATAATTTAATTATCTATCTTGCTTGTGAGTTAGTCTCTAGATCAGGCTTAGGGTTAGTATTAAGCTTATGGATTCATTGGTGTCTCTATATGATTCTAACACGTGCGAATTCGGTGGCTAGCTAAAAGAAAAGGTGGTAACCGCCCTCGTGGTAGTTCAAGTAGCCAAGTACTATGCACCGAGATAGACGCAGTGTTAGATCTGTTTAGAGATAACTAATATCTCCATAAGAAGTATGATAACCCTAGTGGGATGCCTTTTCCCTACATGGTCCTAGAGACCAAGTTAGGTTAGGATTCTACTATGTGATACCCGTTTCTATTTTACGTTTGATGGTAGTGTGAACTCATCACGATTTGGTTATGCCACCATTAGGTTGAGGTCCGAGGGAGGTTGTCGGATGTCCCTATTTGGCCATCATCGAAACCTATAATGAGATGAGGTCTACTATGACATCAGACATCAAATTATGAACGAGGCGTCATTCTAGTGGGAGTCCTTTCCATTTTGACCTTAGGCTAGGCTCCAGATCTTAGGATTATGGGCAAACTAGTGAGGTATCGGGATCCTTGGAATTTATGTAACATGATCCTTGCAAGAAAGACGAAAGCTGAGTATTCGAGGTAGGGACTATGATATTTTCCAATGATACTAATGCTTTGCGGGAAGGTTTGTAATCCTAGTGGTGTGGGGGAAAATCTTCGTGCCGACCCGAAGACTCTCGCAGCACCAGTCAATTGGAGTTGAAGTTGACGTCGAAGATCGTTGGTCGATCTGTTGATAGAAGTTGAAGCCTTTTGATATGTCAATAGAAAGTGATATGCAATCAGAGAGATTGTGACACGAGATGTGATCTCGGAGTTCAGCCGAAGCCTACGTCTCCGTGCTATAGGGAGCAACCCGAATTCACTAACACTTCAGTTGAAGTGACCTTGACAGGCCGAGTGTCACTGAAAACCCTCTGATCTCTTTTAAGGAGAAAAGAAGATCAAGGAGAGATGGTAAATCAGAAGTTGAAAATCCCAGAGCTCTGGTTCTGAAAGTCAGATCTCAGAGTGGAAATCAGAATTTTCGAATCCTTTTACATTCGAAGGCTCTGCTATTTATAGGATTCTCTGGTGGGAATTCTGGGTTAAATGGCGGTTTCTGCCGTCGTATCTGGGGATTCTCCAGGTAAAGCTAGCGGGCCCCGCTACCGTCTTCTGGGGGATTCCACAGGCTCGTGGTCCTTCCGGGCAGGGCCGGTGGGTCCCATGGTAGTCTTCGTGGGCCCACCAGGCAGGACTGGTGGGTCCAGTGGTAGTCTTCGTGGGCCCACCAGGCAGGGCCGGTGGGTCCCGCGGTGGTCTTCGTGGGTCCACCAGGCAGGGCTGGTGGGTCCAGTGGTAGTCTTCGTGGGCCCACCAGGCAGGGCTGGTGGGTCCAGTGGTAGTCTTCGTGGGCCCACCAGGCAGGGCCGGTGGGTCCCGCGGTGGTCTTCGCGGGTCCACCAGGCAGGGCTGGTGGGTCCAGTGGTAGTCTTCGTGGGCCCACCAGGCAGGGCCGGTGGGTCCCGCGGTGGTCTTCGTGGGTCCACCAGGCAGGGCCGGTGGGTCCCGTGGTAGTTGGTAGACTTCTGCCAAAATTTGCACCCACAGTTACCCCCTCCAAGTTAGCTAGATTGCCTTCTGGCTGGCTTGGATTTGGTGCAAAGAACAGCAACTCCCTGTTTTGAAAAAAGGACACGAAGAAACTTGTCGCGTGTTAGCGTAAAAAAGGACTGACCGGTCAATTTTGATTGATCGGTCAAATTTTGACCGATCGGTCAAATTTGACCGATCGGTCAAATTTTGACCGATCGGTCAAAATTCAACCGGTCAAGGATCGAGTGATCGGTCAAAGAACACGGTTTTTTGACCGATCTAGTAGAATTTTGACCGATCAAATGATTTTGACTGATCGGTCAATTTTTGTCCGATCGGACAAATTTTGACTGATCGGTCAAATTTTGACCGATCGGTCAAAATTCAACCGGTCAAGGATCAAGTGATCGGCAAAAAACCTCGGTTTTTTGCCAGATCCAGTAGAAATTTGACCGATCGAATGATTTTCGCCGATCGGACAGGTTTGTCCGATCGGTGAAAAAATATCCGGTCAAGGTTCGAGTGATCGGCAAAAAAAAACTTTGTTTTTTTGCCAGATCCAGTACTAATTTGACCGATCGAATGATTTTCGCCGATCGGACAGGTTTGTCCGATCGGTGAAAAAATATCCGGTCAAGGTTCGAGTGATCGGCAAAAAACCTTGGTTTTTTGCCAGATCCAATAGAAATTTGACCGATCGAATGATTTTCGCCGATCGGACAGGTTTGTCCGATCGGTGAAAAAATATCCGGTCAAGGTTCGAGTGATCGGCAAAAAACCTTGGTTTTTTGCCAGATCCAATAGAAAATTGACCGATCGAATGATTTTCGCCGATCGGACAGGTTTGTCCGATCGGTGAAAAAATATCCGGTCAAGGTTCGAGTGATCGGCAAAAAAAAACTTTGTTTTTTTGCCAGATCCAGTAGAAATTTGACCGATCGAATGATTTTCGCCGATCGGACAGGTTTGTCCGATCGGTGAAAAAATATCCGGTCAAGGTTCGAGTGATCGGCAAAAAACCTTGGTTTTTTGCCAGATCCAATAGAAATTTGACCGATCGAATGATTTTCGCCGATCGGACAGGTTTGTCCGATCGGTGAAAAAATATCCGGTCAAGGTTCGAGTGATCGGCAAAAACCCTTGGTTTTTTGCCAGATCCAGTAGAAATTTGACCGATCGAATGATTTTCGCCGATCGGACAGGTTTGTCCGATCGGTGAAAAAATATCCGGTCAAGGTTCGAGTGATCGGCAAAAAACCTTGGTTTTTTGCCAGATCCAATAGAAATTTGACCGATCGAATGATTTTCGCCGATCGAACAGGTTTGTCCGATCGGTGAAAAAATATCCGGTCAAGGTTCGAGTGATCGGCAAAAACCCTTGGTTTTTTGCCAGATCCAGTAGAAATTTGACCGATCGAATGATTTTCGCCGATCGGACAGGTTTGTCCGATCGGTGAAAAAATATCCGGTCAAGGTTCGAGTGATCGGCAAAAAACCTTGGTTTTTTGCCAGATCCAATAGAAATTTGACCGATCGAATGATTTTCGCCGATCGGACAGGTTTGTCCGATCGGTGAAAAAATATCCGGTCAAGGTTCGAGTGATCGGCAAAAACCCTTGGTTTTTTGCCAGATCCAGTAGAAGTTTGACCGATCGAATGATTTTCGCCGATCGGACAGGTTTGTCCGATCGGTGAAAAAATATCCGGTCAAGGTTCGAGTGATCGGCAAAAAACCTTGGTTTTTTGCCAGATCCAATAGAAATTTGACCGATCGAATGATTTTCGCCGATCGGACAGGTTTGTCCGATCGGTGAAAAAATATCCGGTCAAGGTTCGAGTGATCGGCAAAAAACCTTGGTTTTTTGCCAGATCCAATAGAAATTTGACCGATCGAATGATTTTCGCCGATCGGACAGGTTTGTCCGATCGGTGAAAAAATATCCGGTCAAGGTTCGAGTGATCGGCAAAAAACCTTAGTTTTTTGCCAGATCCAATAGAAATTTGACCGATCGAATGATTTTCGCCGATCGGACAGGTTTGTCCGATCGGTGAAAAAATATCCGGTCAAGGTTCAAGTGATCGGCAAAAAACCTTGGTTTTTTGCCAGATCCAATAGAAATTTGACCGATCGAATGATTTTTGCCGATCGGACAGGTTTGTCCGATCGGTGAAAAAATATCCGGTCAAGGTTCGAGTGATCGGCAAAAAACCTTGGTTTTTTGCCAGATCCAATAGAAATTTGACCGATCGAATGATTTTCGCCGATCGGACAGGTTTGTCCGATCGGTGAAAAAAAAAAAAAAAAAATATCCGGTCAAGGTTCGAGTGATCGGCAAAAAACCTTGGTTTTTTGCCAGATCCAATAGAAATTTGACCGATCGAATGATTTTCGCCGATCGGACAGGTTTGTCCGATCGGTGAAAAAAATATCCGGTCAAGGTTCGAGTGATCGGCAAAAAACCTTGGTTTTTTGCCAGATCTAATAGAAATTTGACAAATCAATATAAAGTTTTGAACCTGCCCTTCAGAGAAGGTTTACTGCTTCGTTCTTCGATTCTTTCGGCAGAGTTTCGAACATTGATGGAGCTTGATCCTTCCTGTTTTGAATCTTTGGTTGGCTTGAACGTGGCTTTGAACCGGCGGTTCGGTTTATTCAGATCGGTGGCTCGCTTGGACCGTTGGTTCACGTAGGCCGGTAGGTCCGACGTTTCGTCTGGTCCGACGGTTCGCCTGATTTTGCGCTTGCTACGGATGGATGCCACGTGTACCTACAAAAACACTCAATTTGATATGGTGAAGACACGTGTCTTCTCGATTTGCGCACCTGTTTTACCCTGGGTACAAAAGCTTTCACCGGCTGTCATTTCGCCTCACGCTTCCAAAATTTTTCGAAGTCCAGACTCTTTGCTCCCGATTTCTGCTTTTGCTCGATTGATCAGATGGCTTCCTCTGGCAGTTCGAAGAAGTCCGGTACGGTTCCCTCAAAGAGAAAAGGGAAGGAAATTGTTGAAGTTCCCTCCCCTCCGAGGGGTCGTGGCAAAGGCAAGGCCACGCTTGCCGAACTTGGCCAACTGGGCAAGAGGCACCAAGGAGTAGGATTTGCTTCAGCGCCATCTAGGCCAGAGCATATCCCGAAAGTGAAATTTGTTCTGGGTCCGCTCATGCCTCTGACAGAGGAGACGGAGTATATGTACAATATAGGTGGTGAGTTCACGGATACGAAGAGAAAGAAATGGCAAGCACTGCTCTCTTTCTTCACAGAAGGGAAGGGGGCACAGCCTTCACTCCCTAGCATCCAGACTGCTTTCGGCATCGACAAGAAGACCGTCTTCACCAGCTTTGCTAGTAATGAGAAGGTCATGGGAACCATTGTAACCGTCGGCCAACTCAACTGCGGTCTGCGTCTACCTCTGCCACCCTTCGCGGCAAGATTACTGAACACCTCTGGCCTTTGCCCGGGGCAGGTCACTGGGAACGCTTGGCGAATTATCTACGCATTCTGCCGCGTGGAGTCGGATTTTCAAGAGGACTTGAAGGCTTGTTATTCCACCATCCCAGAAGGTGAAGACGCTCGGATCGAGCTTGGATACTTTTTCTTCCACTATCGGTGGGCTTACAGCAGGGACAGCCCATTCTACAATTTGACCGGTGTGTCTCCGCTGCGCCCGCTAACTGATACAGTTCCTTCGGACAAACTGTACACAGATTGGCCTATCTCTGTTTCCGGCGCATGGACATCCATGTCAGTGCCCGACACCCCCCGAGACAACATGCACGATACAGTGAAGATGTACAGCGAGGGAGGCATCTTTGCCTGGACTTCTGAGAGGGCTGGAGCTATCGACAACTTATTTCTTGAGTTGACCTGCGGGACCAGGTCATGGAAACAGTTCTCCAACTGCCCCGTGAGATATGGCAAGGCCAATCTCCTCCACCGATCAAAGGATAGATACGAGGACAATGAAGTCCTATACTCTGACTATGAGGAGGACCCCCATACGGGTAAGATCATCCGGAAGGTTCGGGCCGAGAAGAAAATCTACACTGCAAGGCGCCGATTGCCTACCGTGGATGAGAAGTTGGTGATCCAAAGAGGCCCCGTGAAGAAGAAGCGAAAAACCCTTATCAAGCCAAAGGAAGATGAAGATGAAGGAAAGAAAAATGAAGATGAAGAAGAAAAAGAGAAGGGGAGCGACGAGGAAGATGAAGAGATTGAAAATGTCAGCCACGACAACAGTGGTAATGACGAAGACGAGGATGGGAACGACGAGGATGATCTGTCTTCCACCCCCTCTGGTGGAGATGGTGAAAACGGGGGTGGTGAGGAAGAAATTCCTCCCACCCCCACTGGTGGTGCAACGGGGGAGGACTCGATTTCTATTCCCATTGACGAGGTCAAAGCCCGTCAAATGGAAGAAGTTCTCGACACAGAAGGTGATGGCCCAAAGGCGGTTCCCACCTACAAGTTCGATGATTTGAAGAGGCCGATGCGCCTCAAAATAAAACTATCGAGGAGTGCTGGGGTTGGAAGCAACCCCACGCCCCTCGATCAAATTCCCCCTGACGTTCCTCGCATTGAAGGAGCAACAACGAGCGGGGGTGTGGAGGTTGAGCAACCCCCACCCCACTCTCGTTCTCTGGCTGAGGAGGTGGCTGCCATGGTGGCAGGACTCACCGAGCCAGTCGGGCAACAAGAGGAAGAAAAGGCCTCACCTTCTCGGAATGCTTCCTCCCCTATCCATTTGGAGAGGGAAAGTCGAGTGGGTGATGGGGCTCCTCAACCTCAACCAGTGCCAACTTCTATTCAGGAGAAATCGACCCCTCAGGATGGCTCTGATCGCCGGAAGGGCAAAGAGCCGAGGGTTGAAGCCTCAGGTAATTGTATTAACTTGTCTCGATTGTCTTATCGTTGAAGCTTGGAAATAATCTAACACTTTGATTTCTTGTTGATTGTAGGTGTACCTGCTGGATTGACTCCAACAATGAGAAGCTTGGGTGACGTTGATATCAACCACCCCACTGCTGTGATCAGGAAACTCTGCAACCTCCCGGGGGCTACTCTGGATGAAGCTTTCGATAGACTTGACCTGTTGGTAGGTGTATCTGCTTGATTGATCATTTGAATCGTATCTTCCTTCAGAATAATTCAACTCTTTTGTTCTTTTGCAGAACTCAGCAGTTATGAATGTCGCTACCAAGCTCTCCATGAAGGCGGGAGCAAAAGAAGCTTCAGCCGAAATATCTCGTTTGACTGCTGCCCTGGAGGCTGTAAGCGCGGAGAGAGATCAGCTGAGGGAGTCTCTAAAATCAAAGAAAGAGGCCCTGAAGGTCAAGACCGAGGCCCTTCGCAAGGAAAAACTGGAGAGCAAGGGCTGGCAGAACGAATACGAGGCTCAGAGTCATGAACTCCTAGGATTGAAGAATCGATTCTTTAGGATCGAAAACTTGGGCTTCGAACGTGTGGCCAAAATAAAGGAGCTGGAGGCTCAAATTGCTACTTCAGCGGCTAAGGAGGAGACCCACCAGAAGGAGCTGGAGCACATGCGGAGTGAATGCCAGAGCTACAGAGACACAACTGAGAAGGCAGCAGAAGCACTTAGGGCCCATGTTGCCAGTGTCCGATCTTCCAAGGCATCGGTTGCGAGTAAAGCTCGCGATGGATCTGAGGGGGAGAAGTCGCATGCGAAGAGTGTGGCCAAGCCTTGAGACTTTTCTCCTTCTTCGTTGCTGTACTTGTAAACTTTTGAAATGTATCAGCTCACTCTTGTATCTGGCATATTTTGATAATAGAAGATCTTCTTGGTGTTTGAAAATTGGATGTCTCTTGAGTTGAATGCCTTTGACTATCATGATCTTAATAGCATTAGAATAGATATAATCTTTTGAATGTAAGGGGTCGAGTCGCAACTCAAGCACCCAAACTTATTGCAACTTGAAAATTGAAACTTGAATTCATATAACACTTGAATGTGAGGGGTTGAGTCACAACTCAAGCACCCAAACCTGTTAAACGATGTAGAAATTGATTGAAATTGAATATTGAAATTTGAAAGTCGGTTTAACATTTGCCAGTAAGGGGTTGAGTCGCAACTCTAACACCCAAACTTGTTAAAAGACTTGGTAACTTGAATATGGTCAGTTTTTAACATTTGCTAGTAAGGGGTTGAGTCGCAACTCTAACTCCCCAACTTGTTAAAAGACCTGGTAATTTGAATATAGATAACTTGAAACTGCTTCAGAACTTGAATTGAAAAGCTGAACACTGGCACATTTGAAGACTTGAAAGAGATCTTTATTCATCACATAATTTACATCAAGGATAGAACAGCTTGAGGTGTCTAGAATTCCAAGCTCGTGGTAACCTATCTCCTTCTGGCGAGATTAGTCGATAGGAGCCTTTGCCTCCAACTGACTCGATGATGTATGGACCTTCCCAGTTGGGAGCAAGTTTCCCACTGCTGTGTTCTTTGGTGTTATAGAAAACTGCTCTGAGAACTAAACTACCCACTAGGAACTGTCTTTTGTAGACTTTCTCGTCGTAGGCTCTTTTGATCTTCTGCTGGTACTTGGCCACACGAAGAGAAGCTTGATCTCGTAGTTCTTCAGAGAAGTCTAGATCATTGATTCGAAGTTCTTCGTTGATTCCTCCTTCAACTGCCTTAGTCTTCAAAGTACTTGATATGTTTTCTGTTGGGAGTACTGCTTCTGATCCATATGTTAGGCGAAAAGGCGAGAACCCAGTTGATCTTCTCGGAGTTGTGCGGTACCCCCAAAGCACTTCAGGTAGGATTTGTTTCCACAATCCTTTCTTGTCATTGAGTTTCTTCTTGAGTATACCAAGTATAGCTCTATTTGAGGCTTCAGCTTGATCGTTGCATTGAGGATATCTTGGAGTTGAATAGAATAGCTTGATACCATTGTTCAGACAGAACTCTCGGAATTTGTCGGAGTCAAATTGAGCTCCATTGTCTGCAACAAGAACTTGAGGTGTTCCGAACCTTGAGAAGATATTGTGCCGAATGAATTTGATCACTTCGTCGTCAGTCTCTCGGAAGAGGGGCACAGCTTCAACCCATTTGGTGAAGTAATCAGTGGCCAGCAATAGATACTTCTTCTTGCTCGGAGTTGGAGGGAAGGGACCCAGGAAATCTAACCCCCATTGATGGAAAGGCCAGGGACTTGATAATTGATGAAGTTCATCTGCAGGGAGATGGATAGCTCGAGCGTGCCGTTGACAAGGCTCGCACCTTTGAACAACTTGTTGAGCATCCCTTGCCATTGTCGGCCAGTAGTACCCTTGTAGCTTTGTCTTGGCTTCAAGAGATCTTCCTCCCGAATGATTTCCACAAGCTCCAGAGTGGATATCAATCAGTATTGCTTGTGCTTGCTCGGGACCAATGCACTTGAGCAACATCCCGTTGTGAGATTTGAAGTATAGATCTTCTCCTTGTAGAATGTAGCTTGGGAGCTTCCTTTGAACTCTTCGGGCTTGATTTGGATCTTCAGGCATTTTGCCATGCTTGAAGAAGTCGAAAATGAATCGTCTCCAGTCTTCAAGCTGATCTCCACCCCCAAATCCTTTTGTAGTAGTAAGGATCTGTTGATAGGGGGTGGTCTTGGGCACTTCTTGATAATCGATCTGTATTTGCCTTCCTCCGAGTGAGTCTCCAAGAACTGAGGCAGCATTGGCTAAGGCATCTGCTTCTCGGTTCTCTGCTCTGGGGATTTGAATGAATTCAGCACAAGTAAAACGTTGTTGAAGACGTCGTACTAAGGCCAAGTAGAGTTGCATTCTTTCTTCTCGAGCGGTGTACTCTCCATTGATTTGCCTTGTGATCAACTGGGAGTCGCTGTAGACGATGATTCGATCTACCCCCAGAGATTCTGCCATTTCGAGTCCGGAAATGATTGCTTCATATTCAGCTTCGTTGTTGGTGGCATTAAACCCAAGGAGAGTGGCCTTCTGTAGATGATCAAGTTCGGGGGATATTAAGACTATCCCAGTTCCCGAACCGATCGAACTTGAAGCTCCATCAGTATAAAGCTTCCATGGAGGAGTTGCAGTAGTGGCTTCGAGATTTGGATCAATTTTTGTTGCAAGGTTGATCGGAGTATTGTCCTCATCCTCCAAGCGCATATCGACATCTTCTTCCCAAGTGATGGGGTCTTCAACTGGAAAATCAGCTAGAAAATCAGCGATAGCTTGACCTTTGATAGAAGTGTGAGATTCGAACTGAATTCCCAGGGAACTCATTTCGATCACCCATTTGGTCATTCGACCAGCTCGACCAGCTTTGTCAATGATATCTTTGAGCGAGTGTTCTGAAATGACAGTGATCTGGTGAGAGACAAAGTATGGTTGGAGACGACGCGATGCAGTGAGCAAGGCCAGGATGACCTTCTCAGTTTTTGAATAGCGAGTTTTAGCCGGAAGAAGAGTGTGGCTGATATAGTAGACTGGATGCTCAAAGCCTTCTCTTCTACTGACTAAGACTGCACTGATTGCTTGATCAGTTACGGCGAGATAGAGCCATAAGTCTTCTTTTGGCAATGGAGCAGTCAGGATAGGAGCTTGCACCAGATATTTCTTGATGCTTTGAAATGCTTCTTCACAGATTGGACTCCAGCCAGATGTATCCGCCTTTCGTAGTTTGTCGAAGAGGGGTTTGCACTTGTCGGAAGATTTTGAGATGAATCGATTGAGTGCTGCTAACCTTCCAGTGAGGCGTTGAACTTCTTTTCGATTTGTAGGTGAAGGCATATCGATGATGGCTCGAATTTGATCGGGATTGGCTTCAATACCCCTCCTGGTCACAAGATGACCCAGGAATTTGCCAGATTGAACTCCGAAAGCGCACTTGGCTGGGTTGAGCTTCATACGATATTTTCGAAGAACTTGAAAGGTTTCTGCCAGATCAGAAAGGTGCTTGCTCCGAATGGAACTCTTGGTGAGGAGATCATCGACGTAGACTTCGACGTTACGACCGATCTGATCTTCGAACATTTTTGTGACTAACCTTTGATAGGTAGATCCAGCATTTTTGAGGCCGAATGGCATTACATTGTAGCAGTAGAGACCTCGGCTAGTCACAAAGCAAGTTTTCTCTTGATCGTCTGGATGAAGTGGAATTTGATTATATCCAGAATACCCATCCATGAAGGACAATAGCTCGTGGCCAGCAGTGGCATCGACGAGTCTATCGATCCTTGGCATGGGAAATGGGTCTTTGGGGCAAACCTTGTTGAGGTTGGTGAAGTCGATACAGACTCGGACTTTCCCATTCTTCTTTAGAACAGCAACAATGTTAGAGATCCAAGTAGGATACTCTACTTCACGGATGAAACCTGCTGCGAGTAGCTTGGTGATTTCTTCTTGAACAGCAACTTGCAGCTCTGGTCGGATGGTGCGTGGCTTTTGCTTGACAGGCTTCATTTCTTCTTTGATTGCAAGTCGATGGCAAGCGTCATCTGGATTGATACCAGGCATGTCTTCGAAACACCAGGCGAAGACGTCGATATTGGACTGGAGGAAGGATACCATGTCTTGCGCTTCTGCGTCGCTAAGACCGGTACCAATGAAAGTTTGTCGAGGGAGATCTCCGCTGCCTATGTTGATCGGGATGATTTCTTCTATTGAAGGTGATGCTTCCCATTCGATTGGTGGAGGTTCGGTCAGCGGAATCTCCTTTGATTGCTATTTGGAAGAGGGACCAGCTTCATCTCGTGGCCGCTTTGGAGGAGCAATATTGATCTTGCGATCTGTCTTGGCAGCAGCAGCTTCACAAGATCTTCCAGCTTGCTGATCGCCTCGAATGCAGACGATGCCTTCTCCAGTTGCAAACTTGAGTAGTTGATGGTAAGAGGAGGAGATGGCATTGATCTGGTGGAGGAATGGTCGCCCGAGGATGGCGTTGTAGCTGGAGACTCCTTCGACAATTGCAAACCTCACCGAGACTCGAGTTTCTCGGCTGAGGTCGAGGGTGAATCTCGATTCGCCCACCGTGATACTTTGTTCACCATTGAAACCAGTAATTACAGTCGGGACGACATCAAGGCTTTGATACTTATGTCCCAGACGTTTGAAACAGTCTGAGAACATAATGTCGATAGAGCTCCCGGTGTCGATGAGGATTCGATTGACGGTGCTTCCGTCGATGATGAGTTTCAAGACCAGGGGGTCTCGATGTTGAGTATGAACTCCTTGAAGATCGGTGTCGTTGAAGACTATGGATGGCCAAGCAAGACCTTCGATGGGATTCTCAATCCAAGTATCTTCTTTATTTGCAGTAGATCGAACATGGAAGATACGCCGAATCTGGCGATCGAATCTTTCCCGGTAATTGCTTGATTGTGCAAGGTTCCATGAATGCCAAAGACATTGGCCTTCACAGAAATTGGTTGCCGGTTAGAAGAGATTTGATGTATCCAACACACTTCTTTCCCCTTGGCAGAGGTTCGACTTTGATCGTGCCCGTTGTTGACGAATTCTTGAAGGTGGCCTTCTCGCAATAGGTCTTCAAGATGGAATTTTAGCCGAAAACACCGATCAGTGGAATGGCCGTGGCTTCGGTGGAAGTCGCAGTAGACTGTTTTGTCTGCTGTGAATTTGGAATTTGGCTGAAGAGGATTGGGCCTCCGAACGAACTCTTCGTGTTGAATGCGGTCGAGTATCTGTTCGACCGGCATATTCCACTCGGTGAAAGTGGTTTTCGTTGGAGATCGACGCCCATCATTCTTTGATCTTTTATTGGCCTGAGGGGCTGCTGCTTCAGCGTTGTGAGCCTTTGCAGCATACTTAGGAGCTTCTCTTTCAGCAGGCCTTCTCTTAGTTTCTCGCCCTTTCCTAGCGACTTGATCATCTTCGACCTCGATCTCCCTCTGGATTCGGTCAAACATTGCACCCAGAGAAGGAGGGGGATTGCGGATGAAGTCGTTGTAGATGTGTAGATCGAAGCGGAGAGCGTTCTGGAAAGCCAACATGATGGCTTCATCATCCAGATGTCTTCCAGAGAGAGCAGCATGCTCGTTGTGAAACCTCCTCGTGAAGCTACGGAGAGTCTCGTCTGCACCCATCCTCAGTCGGTAGAGAGAGTCGAGCTTCTTCTCTGGCTTTAGATTGAGTTGATAGTGCTGCACAAAGAGGTTAGCCAAAACACCGAACTGGGTGATGGACCCAGCTCGGAGATTGTGATACCAGTCGAGCGAAGGCTCATCGAGACTTCCCGCGAAGGTGCGGCAGAGCACGTTGTTTTCCTCTTCGTGTGGCGTTAGAGCTTGCTTGAAGGCAAGTATGTGGAGGCTTGGATCTCCTCTGATACAGTTGAATTTGGGGAGGATAGGAGTTCTCCATCCTCTTGGAAAGGTGGTCTCGAAGAGACTTCGATGTAGAGGCCCGGCAGAGGAGTAACCGTCCCTACGACCGTGTCCTCGACCTAGAGGCGGGTCAAGAGGCAAGATCGCAAGGTCTTGCTCAGGCATTGAAGTATTTGCCGGTTGAAGTCGGTGTCGAAGGTCCGATCCAAGTCCACGTTGGAGTGGAATGGAAGGGGAGACTCTGCTCTTTGAAGGAGCGCCTTTCATTTGGTGCTTCCTTGGCATGTTGATCTTTGAAGGTGTCCTCTTGTCGCAGTTGCGACCAGAAGAGGATTGGGAGGACTCGTCGTCAAGACGATCCCAGACACTCTGCTTCCAGGGAGCAGCAGAGGGAGTAGGATCGCGACGAATTCTTTCGAGGGCAGCAGTGCCCATTAATCTCCGTTGCTCGGAGTGGATTGAACGTTGTGGAAGATTGATCCTCTCACTTGCAGAGGGGATAGGCAGAACGATCCCAGCTTCGGAAGCTGCTTTCTTAAGAGCATCCCTCTCAGCAGTGAGGGTGGCGTTTTGTTTCGCCAGTTGGAGCAATTGGAAATCGACTGCAGAGACTTGGTATGTCGATGGAGGGTCTTCAGCAGGAGCAGGGACAGTCTGCCTAATTGATTGATGAGGATGAGGGGCGATCGGTCGATCGACTGATCTTCCACTTCCTGAGTGAACCCCCATCTCGGGGACAGCAAGGGGCTGCCCGAAGTTGAGCCTTTGACTCATTGAACGAGTCTCAGGATGAGGTTGATGTTGAGTGTTACTTCCTTCTGGTTGACCCTGGTATTTGGTTCTCGCCATTCAGAGTGCGAAGGGTACAACGAGGTTGCCGATGTCCGATCAGTTGTTTGAGCAACCGAGGGGGCGAGGAAGTTTGGCTATTGATCTAGTAGTCGAAATTGAGAGGACACGGCTTCTCGTTCGGATCCCACAGACGGCGCCAAACTGTGGGGGAAAATCTTCGTGCCGACCCGAAGACTCTCGCAGCACCAGTCAATTGGAGTTGAAGTTGACGTCGAAGATCGTTGGTCGATCTGTTGATAGAAGTTGAAGCCTTTTGATATGTCAATAGAAAGTGATATGCAATCAGAGAGATTGTGACACGAGATGTGATCTCGGAGTTCAGCCGAAGCCTACGTCTCCGTGCTATAGGGAGCAACCTGAATTCACTAACACTTCAGTTGAAGTGACCTCGACAGGCCGAGTGTCACTGAAAACCCTCTGATCTCTTTTAAGGAGAAAAGAAGATCAAGGAGAGATGGTAAATCAGAAGTTGAAAATCCTAGAGCTCTGGTTCTGAAAGTCAGATCTCAGAGTGGAAATCAGAATTTTCGGATCCTTTTACATTCGAAGGCTCTGCTATTTATAGGATTCTCTGGTGGGAATTCTGGGTTAAATGGCGGTTTCTGCCGTCGTATCTGGGGATTCTCCAGGTAAAGCTAGCGGGCCCCGCTACCTTCTTCTGGGGGATTCCACAGGCTCGTGGTCCTTCCGGGCAGGGCCGGTGGGTCCCATGGTAGTCTTCGTGGGCCCACCAGGCAGGGCTGGTGGGTCCAGTGGTAGTCTTCGTGGGCCCACCAGGCAGGGCCGGTGGGTCCCGCGGTGGTCTTCGTGGGTCCACCAGGCAGGGCTGGTGGGTCCAGTGGTAGTCTTCGTGGGCCCACCAAGCAGGGCTGGTGGGTCCAGTGGTAGTCTTCGTGGGCCCACCAGGCAGGGCCGGTGGGTCCCGCGGTGGTCTTCGCGGGTCCACCAGGCAGGGCTGGTGGGTCCAGTGGTAGTCTTCGTGGGCCCACCAGGCAGGGCCGGTGGGTCCCGCGGTGGTCTTCGTGGGTCCACCAGGCAGGGCCGGTGGGTCCCGTGGTAGTTGGTAGACTTCTGCCAAAATTTGCACCCACAAGTGGGAGCACGGTAGACTAGGGTATAAGTCTAGGAGGTCGTGACCTTTCTAGATATGCATAAAACCTCATAAATAAGGGATGTGTAAGAGGTTCCCTCTAAAGGGGAGCCCCTAGCCTCCACGATCAACCGGCTAAGGGTTTGGGTGGGAGCAGGGGCGGACCTACATAGGGCCTAGGGGGGGCTCAAGCCCCCCCTCAATTTGGGAAAAAAGTTACACTTACCCCCTTGAACTTTAGCACAAAAACCCTTAACCCCCTATAATTATTTTGTTTCAAATCACTCCCTAAAGTTTGAAATTTTAGCACAATACCGCTTTTGTCAATTACTTGATTTCCTTATTTTGTAATTTTTATTTGATCTAGCTAAACTTCAGAAGGGAGAAAAGCAAAGTTTAATTTACTCAGAAAACAATTATAGCCAACTATTGGTAGCCAACTTCACATGGAGGTGGCCACCACCAGCCGTCACCGCCCCACCAGCCGTCACCCCTTGCCAGTCAATATCTACCGTTTTGCCACCAACCACCACCCAACCGCCACATGGGCCACCCGTCGCCGCCAGTATTGGTTACCCACGGCCGACCTCGCCGTTTGCCGGCCACCGACGCCCACCAGGGCCACTACTGTCCGACCGACACTTACCGCAGTCTCCCACCTCCCGCGCATGTGGCATCCCCATAGAGTTCATCCCATGGCTCTTAGTGAATAAGAATCGAGTGGGATCGGGGACTATTTATAGGTTTTTGGGGGTATGTATGAAATCTACCCCCCCCCCCAAAAAAAAAAAAAAAAAAAGATCTGGTCTATTATTTACAAACCGTGCACCTTGATCGAGTCGGCCAATTATAGTTTCAAATGACTCCGACGATCGAAATTCTCCTTTACTGAGGCAAAATCCTAATAGGTCTTTTACTGCACGATTGAATGGTAGGAACGCTGTCACACCGCCTGCCGAAGTATTCGACTGTGAGGCAGCGATTATAGTTACTTTTTAATAATTATGCCCCCCCTGAGGAAAAACCCTGGGTCCGCCACTGGGTGGGAGGTACGTAGTTCGATATTCCCACCGGGTGAGAGCTGTGTTTCCTTTCATGCTGGTTCGCCTAGTGGTTTCCTTCGGGACATGAAGGATGTCTGGCAGTGGGTGACAGTTTTTTTCCTGCACTGCGGGAGCCTATGAACCCCCCTACCGACACCACCTAGATTTGTGGGAAGCATCCAAAAGCTTGTGGAAAGCCGTCGTTGCTACGTACGCGGGTCACATAAAGCTGGCCAAAAGGAGACTGGGAGGTCTTTAAGTTTGCCATGGGTAATTCTGATAAAGACTGGGTCGTAAAAACCCTGTTGGCAGAAGCGGTTGCATGCTTTCACTGAGATGCTGTCTCCAATTCAAGGCCGATAGTCTCAGTGCTCGAGCCTAGGGAATTTAGATTCCTGGATGTCTCCACTTGAGGTAGTGAAGACATAACGGCTGGAGTAAACATTATCTATTTTTAAATTCTATAAAATAGATTGTAGTAGACCCTAATTTTTGCTTTAAACCATTATTTACAGAAATCATGACCAAGCTCGACCCCCTTGCCTCCATCCTTAATGATAACAAACTTACGGGACCAAACTACAAGGACTGGAAGCGTAACCTGATGCTCATCCTAAGGGTTGGCAAACACACCATTGCCCTAAGTACCCCTCAACCGGCCATGCCAGGACCAAGTGTTACTGAGGCCCAGTTGAAGGAATGGAAAGACTGGCTAGATGCTGATGAGATGTGCAAGTGCTATATAGTGGCATCCTTGCAGACCGTCCTTTAGAAGCAAGTCGAAGACATGGGCTTCGCTTCAGACATGATGCTCTATTTAAAGAAAATGTCCGAGGGTCGTAGTCGGGTAACTCGTTACCTGACCATCAAGAAATTGGTGTCCACGAAGATGGCAGAGGGGACTTTAGTCTGGGATCATATGCTAAAATTGTTTGGCTATGTGAATGAACTTGGTTCCTTCGATGTCATCTTGGATATAGAGATCCAGACCGATATTTTCCTCGCGTCTCTGTCAGGAACGTTTGAGGGCTTCATTACCAACTTCAACCTTAACCGGTTGAAGATGTCTAACGCAGAGCTCCTAGCGGCGCTCTAGGCAGTAGAGGACGGGATGAAGGCAGACGCCCAATCCCTGAACGTAGAGCGGAAGTCTTCTCTAAAAGCCAAAGGCAAGTTTTAGAAAAGAAAATCTAAGAAGCCCGTGAAGATGGGCCAGGTGCAGTCGAAGGTTCCTAAGCAGGATGGTCAGGCGAAGCCCAAAGAAAAATGCTTCCGATACGACAAGAAGGGGCACTGGAAGGGTGACTGCCGCACGGCTCCCAAGAAGGCTGAGACAGGTATATCTCAAATCCACATAGTGGAATCCCTAGTAGCATTCAGTTGTTCTCCAGTTTCATGAATTGTAGATTCCGGTTCCACTAACCATGCTTACAATAATTTGCAGGGGTTCAAGAAGATAAGAAAACTGGATGATGGGAAGTTGCAAAGGTCCAGAAGTTGGAACATGCATTTTGATCAGGCTATCCAGTCTTATGGATTTAAATAGAACGTGGATGAACCATGTGTTTATAAAAAGAGCGATAAGACTACAGTAGTTTTTCTGGTACTTTACATGGACAATATCTTGCTCATTGGAAACGATGTTGGAACATTGTCTACAGTGAAGGTGTGGTTATCCTCTCAATTTAACATGAAAGACCTAGGTGAAGCGAGTTATGTTCTGAGGATCAAGGTAACTCGAGATCGCTAGAACAATACTCTCTCGCTGTCACAGTCAGCCTATATAGATACTATCTTGGTCAGATTCAGTATGCATAACTCCAAGAAGGGACTGGTTCTATTCAGACATAGAATAAAATTATCCAAGGATCAGGGTCCTAAAACTCCTGAGGAGAGGGCAGAGATGCAGAAGATAACTTATGCTTCGGTTGTAGGAAGTCTAATGTATGTTATGCAGTGCACGAAACCAGATATATGCTATGCAGTAGGCATGATGGGCAGGTATCAGTCAAATCTGGGTCCAGGGCACTAGACTGCTGTGAAAAGTATACTCAAGTATCTCCGTAGGATGAGAGATTATGAGTTAGTTTACTCTTCACATGAACTGATGCCGATTGGGTATATGGATTCTAATTTTGCATCAGATTCGGAATCCAAGAGATCGACGTCAGGGTTTGTATTTTCATTAGGAGAAGGAGCTGTCAGTTGGAGGAGCGTGAAGCAGGGATGCATCGCGGATTCGACGACATAGGCTAAGTACGTTGCGGCGTGCGAAGCAGCCAAGGAGACGATGTGGCTTAAGAAGTTCCTCACGGACTTAGGATGTGTACAAGGAGCTCAAGATCCTATTGTCCTTTATTGCGATAATAGTGGAGCGATAGCACAATCCAAGGAGCCAAGATATCACCAGAAGAGTAAGCATATCGAGCAGAAATACTATATTATCCGGGGCTTGCAGAAGCGAGGGGAGGTTGCAGTAACTCAGGTTGCATCTGCAGATAACATGGCAGACCCTTTCACAAAGGCATTACAGACCAAGGCCTTTGAGAAACACGTGGATGCCATGAGAGTTAAGACTGTTGTTCCTTGCTAGGCCAAGTGGGAGAATATTGTAGCTCGTGTGTCCTGAGCGTGGATTTTCTGTATTAACATTAATAAAGATGACTTTGGTTATTGCTTTAATCAGAATACTACTTTGGTATATGTTAATATACATATAATAAAGGACCCTAGGGAACACAGTAGGCCACTGAGGCGCATGGTGGATCCATGCTTGGGAGACCCAGTGGACCAGTTGTGTGTAGACCTAGAACTAGTTCACAGCTTAGGTGATGTCGGTCGCTTCACCGAGAACAAGCTGTTGGCAGGTAGAGGATTTGGTGAAGTCTCCACCACGGGAACGTGGGATTCCCATTCACCTGACCAAGCACGATGATCATGTTGAACAGAAACCAAGACGGAGCACAGTTCAGTGATTCAGACACTAGTGCATAAACCGTCTTACTATTATAGATAATCTGTCATTAACCCTGAGGGACCATGTATACTGGGCCAACCAGTTGTGTGCTGCTTTAATATGCCAACGTGTGCGGACCTTCCATAGTCCAATACCACGATACGTTGGGTTACCCGGCTGGCGCTTGACTGACATGTAATCCCTACAGGTTATCCGACATCTAGTATTGGATGGGTGCGTTTTGATGAGTCAATCTGTCCACACAGTTAACCCAGGCCTGGTGGTTGTCAGTAAGACTAACGATGTTTCGGATGCTAGGCATAGCACTGGAAGGTGTGTGGTGTTATAGATGACAAGTCATCAATTCCTAGTCAGATGATCGATCGGGATCTGACGGTGCTCCCCACCGCCCGAGTCGTATCATGGCATCAGTAATAGGAGGGACTAAGGATTATTAGAGTATAGTAGAGAACAGGGTTACGAGGGAGTAACATAAGTTTAGGATCACTAGAGTTCAACTCGTGTGGCACTCTGGGTGGCTACGCGGGTTAATCGGATTAGGGCTGATTAACGGAACTTTCGGTGTATCACCGAAACAGTTAATCAGGGATCCGGTTGGAGCTAGAGATCCCGAACCCTGAAGGTTCCACCCTGTCATTGCATATAGGAATTGTTCCTCGACCTGGTTGGATAAGTTGGATGTGAAGTAGCGCGATGGAGAGCAAGCCCAGAGCCTAAGAACCTAATTCACATATGTTAAGGGCCGTAGGGATATTTTGGTAAATACTAAAATATGGCTCAGAACATATTGAATATGGATCTTAGAATGAGTGGAATAATTCCAGGAGCTCATAGGCGCTGACAGAACTCGATTCCGAGTAGCGCACCTCACTCAATCTCTCTTTCAGTTTTTCACTTTTCGTGAAGGGCGTTTTCGTCCAGGCTTCACGATAGACACTTGGAAACCCTGAAAACCGCCCCCCCTCATCCCTATCCATCTAGGGCCGGCCCTAGCTTGCTTGTAGCACTAGGAGGCCGGCCCTATAAGAGGATTAGAGAGGAAGGGGCCGGCTCAAGCTCTCTCCCTCTCCTAATACCCGAACTCCTCTCCCTCTCTCCCTCTCTAAGGTTTCGGCCAAGGAAGAAAGAGGAAGAAGAAGGAAGAAGAAGGAGGAAGGAAGGAGAAGGAAGAATAGAGAAAGAGAAGGAGGAGATCTCGCAGCTCACCATCATCTTCGCAACGGATTCCTCCGTCGGCTCGTAGTCCTTGCACTCAGAGGTAGGACTTCGAGGATTCCTCCCTTCGCAAAGGACAAGGTGCTATCCGACAGCTTCCCTTGCAATTCACATACGGTTCATCATCGTTCCATTCTCTCCGGATCATAGATCCACAAAGTATGATAATTCTAAATACCTAACTAGATGCATGCATGTCTTCCGTAGATCGTAGTATACCTCTAGCGTGTCCGCACATATGCTAAGATCATAGATTTACATGTAGATTGTTTTGTAGAATTAATTGTAATGAAACATACACCGTATGATCTTCGGATCTAACTTTTTACTTTCGCTGCGACTCTGATAAGCTGATCCAATTCCAAAACCTTTCTCATACCTCTTTTGAATAGTACGTTGGTATGTAGCCTGATTGGGCAGGACTTGCTTTTTTATAGACTCCTCCTCCGATCCCTAGCTAGTTGGCGTGATCTCCTCCATTGAGACTGATGGAGGTTGGGAGTAGAGGACGTAGTAGTCAAACCTTCCTGAGGGTTGGCCCAACAGGCCAACTTCGGGATCTCCACGCTCATACCTCTCTTGAAGAGTTTATTGAGATGTGACTTTGCTCGTGAGAGGTGCTGACGTGAGCGACGGTTGCCTCTGGGGCAATGATGTTTCATTCCCGGCAAGCATAGGAGCATGCCATCGTTGCTTCGAGACCTTTGGTTGTGAAGCGGACTTCGCGATTGGCCTTTGACGGTTAATGTGCAACTTGGGCATTCTCTGTCGTACAGCAACAAGTACTGGCGAAAAGGAACCGATAGTGATGGATGCCATGTTTGCTACAGTGATATCATCGGAGTCGATCTTGATCTTTTCTTGCTTTACGAGTGCCATTATTCTCTCTTTGAAGATGAAGCACTTCTCGATGGGATGGCTAACCACTCGATGATATTTGTAGAAAAGGGGGTCGTCGATGCGATGCATTTACTCAGGCCTTTTTGATGGAGGAAGCTTGACCATCTTCTCCTGTAGCAACTGATCGAACATGGAGGGAGACTTCCGAGTCCGGGAAGAAATACTCCTTTGCTTCGAGGTCCTCGAGGGTCATCCTTGGTTGTCTTTAAGGCTGAGGCGGTGGTATGGCAGCCCCCTTTCCTTGATCTAGCTTACCATTGGTTTTGAGCAGTTTGGAGGTTGAAGCGATATCGGCAATATTAACTTGTTTTGTATTTGGTGCCGGCGGCCTGTTCTTCTTCTCCACTTTTAGGAAATCTTTGCTCTTCGAGTCCCCGCGATTTGGCAAGCTGAGCTCCATGTCATGGGCCCGAGTTGTGAGTTCTTGAAGAACCGAAGCTTGATCTCTTTAAGGATGTAGAGCAAGCCCCAGTGCATACCTTGGGTGCACATCTTGATGGTTGAGTCTTCAGACAAGCAGTCCCTTGGGTTTAGCGCGAGGTTCCTCCAACGATCGATGTAGTCGATCACCGGCTCATCCTTCCTTTGCTTAACGGCGGTGAGCTCGGTCATGCTAATGATGCACCGGGTACTGTAGAGGCGGTTGAGGAACTCCCTCTCCATCTGGTCCCAGCTATCGATGGATCTTGGAAGAAGATCGACATACCAGTCAAACGCATTACCTTTGAGGGTGCGAACGAACTGCTTTACCATCTCGTCGCCGTATGTGCCGGCATTATTGCAAGTTTCGACGAAGTGGTCGGCGTGCTGCCTTGGATTTTTCTTTCCGTTGAAGTGCTGGAACTTTGGTGGCTGGAACCCGGTAAAGAAACGCAGCTGCTGGATCCTTGCAGTGTAAGGCTTCGAGTAGGCCACTGTGATTGGAGAATGACTGTCGCCGTGGGAACGTATCATATTAGCTACCAATGACTGTATCTGCTGGGTAGTCATTGTTGCCATCAGCGGCGGTTGTGTGGCCACCAAGATTGGTACTAGAGAGACAACCTCCATTGGGATGGGAGCCGAAGAGAGTGCTGGAGTAGCTGCTAGAACCATCAGGGCGACCTCTGCTGGAGTTGAAGACAGAGCTGGAGCGGTTACTAGAGAAGCAAGAGGTTGATTGACTGCTGCAGCATCCCTCGCGCTTAGCTTTTGAAGCAAAGTGTGGATGTGACGGTCCTTCTCCTCCATCAGTCGAGTAATTTGCGCTATGTGTTCGTCCATTTGCATGACTTGGAGTTAGAGGGCGGACGGTGGATGATGACGTAAGACATCTTGATGTTGCATGCCTGTATCTTCATCGTGGGAGACGTAGTTGCGCCGACTCGCTTTTACTTGATGACGGACGTTTGCCCCATGCAGAGGGGGTGCAAAGCCCATTGGAGAACCCAACTGGGCTTGGGGTTGGGGCTAATCCTTCTCAAATTACTAGACATGGCTTCCAGGACTGAGTCTAGTTTCTTTATGCACCAAAGCCTCGTCGGTGCTTTGGCGAGCATCTTCGGCAGTAGTTTCTGGTGTGAAGATGTCTGCAAGAGTTCGAGTATGTCGGGTGTTGACGCGTACCATTAGGGGAGCATCATCCTCTGGGTTTTCTAGATCACCATGTTAGAGTAGCGGAGACACGGTGATAGGCAAAAGGCTTGTTGGAGCAAACATAGCGTCGTTTGATCTGGCCATGGCGAGCTTGAAGTAACTCCTTTAAACGTACGGATGAAAGGAGAGGATGGTCCCACCGGACGTGCCAGAAATCTGTATGCGCAAAAAAAGATTCGGGTCATCTTTATTGCACAAAACAAGATTACAGAAGCCGGGACCTAGGGACTCGGGGGTGGTGAGCCGGGTGCGGTAAAGATTTGATCAGAAGATTATGGGAGAGATCCTCTGGAGGATCCCTTTGATCCGCGCCTCCATATTACTTCGTACGAGGCTCTGAAGGGGTTGCCCAAGACAGAGATCTTTACAGGGTGAGGGTTTCTTGAGAGGCTAAGGAGTCTTCACCGTGGCTTTTGTCCCTTCCATACTTCGCGCTTTCTCGACTAGAGGGTTTTTGACTTTGCTCCTTGGTCTTCGCGTCTCCCTCGGCTCTGGCTAGATCTCGGCGTCCTTGATTGTCGGTTTGTGGTGTCGATTGTGCTTTTGGCATCGGCTTCGGCTTTGCTTTGGTATGGCTTTGGCTTTTGTTTTGCTTGGGCGCTTGCGCTTTAACGTAGACGGGTAGAGTCTTGCGGTACGTTAGTTCTTCCAGACTTCGCATCGTATCGATTAGAACGTGCGGTGCTTTGCTTGTGTCCATCGTAGTTGCTTGGCTTTGGCACTTGTGTTGCTTTGGCACAGGCTTTACCGGTGCTTTTGCTTCGGCTTCTTGCGTTGGCTTTTGCTCTAGTGTTGGTTTGATCTTCTTCTCGAATGGCAATGGCGATGTCTTCAAGGTTTTTTATTCTTCCTCGACGGTTGTGGCATCAGCTTGAATTCTCATCTTCTCCGGGCTTCTTTGGCTTGATCGGAGTTGAAGGCTTTATTTTAAAGACGACGGGTGTAAGTAGCTTCGGGTGTCCTTCTCCAAGCTTTCTTCTTTGTGAATGGAGTGGACGTTGTTAATGTTAGGTTTGATGTGGTCTACAGCTCGTAAAACCCTAGGTTTGGCTGTATATGGTTGATAGTTTATTTAGGATTGTATAAAGGTACGTATTATTATACGTGTTCTATTTAAAAACTTAAGGAGCCATGGCTATATAGTAGTCCATCTGAGTGGGAGACTCAGTGGATCGGTCCTATGAGCCTAAATAGTTCATAGCTCTGATTTGGGTTGGTCGCCCTATCAGGATAAGCTGTTGGAATGACAGAGCATGAGAATCTCCATAATGGTCATTACCAGGCACAGTGTCTGTGGCCGAACAGAACCAACACGGTGCACAGATCGGTGAGCAGACACCGGTGCACATAGCCGTGTTTCTGCTTAGGGTAATCGGTCCTAAACCCTGAGGAACCGTGACCGATGGACTAACCAGTTGCGTGTAACTTTGGTTCACCAACGTGTGAGGGATCTAACCACGACCCAAGACCACGGTGCGCTGGGTTACCGGGCTGACGTTGCATCGGCACGCCACTCTTGCAGGCCATCCACATCCTTATCGGTAGGTGCGTTCCTTGGTATGACATACATCGCACTAAACCCAGGCCTGGTGGTCAGCAGTTGAGCTGTTGACAGGATCCGGTTGCTTGGCCAAAGCGATCGGAGGTGCGATGTGATAGTCAACCTGGAAGGAACCTAGTCATATGGTCACTCGAGTCTGACGGTGCTCTCCACCGCTCGAGTTGACTCATGGCACCAAGTGGAGGGACATTGTATTACCAATACTAAGCGGAGAACAGGGGTATGCGAGAAAGCTTAATAAGTCTGGGAGAATTGGAGTGCAGCCTGCGTCGCACTCTGGGTGGCCACGCAGGTTAACCGGGACCCAAAGGATTGACAGGGACACTCGGGTAGTGTGTCGATCGGGTTCGGTTGGAAGCCATGAATCCTAGTCCCTGAAGGTTCCACCCTATCCACGATCATTACGGATCAATACTTTTTTCCTTGTCTCACAGCATATTATGAGTTGAAGAAATAATGCATAATCGTCCTGTGTTCCGTGAGTGCATCGCACTAGAGCATGGTGGTAGCACAGGACTAAGTGTGTTCACTAGGGGGCAACCCCAGAGTAGTGTAGAGACATACGATGTTGCCATTATACCATGAGGAGTCCATTCCGTGTGTGCGTGTTGCACTAGAACGCAGAATGCGAGTTTAATAATTTGTACTATGGGGCACCCCACCTTTTACTAAGGGCACCCTAGTAAATAGTAAAAATACTATTCATCATCCCATGGTGTATTGCCTTGTTGCTGATGCCGATGAGGTGTCCTAAGTGTTAGGGTGCATTATCGTGGACGTAGATAGGCCATACATTGTCCCGCATGAGGTGAACGACCACTAGATGCATGGGGGCATTTTGGTCATTACAAAATGTCCCACATGCCCTAGTGGCCGCCATCCTCACTAGGGCTAGCATGCATGGCCATCAAACTTATAATTAAGGGATTAATTCAGATTTGAATGATTTTGAATCATCTCCTTAATTGCAACAATTCTAATATGGCAACTAGTATTAAAAAGGGACATTGAATTTGAGAGTAATGAGAGGGAGAGAGAGAGGAACGGTTTCAAATGACAAGAGAGAGTGAGGGGCACGATTTTCAGATCTGAAATGGTGCATACTTCTCATTTTTCCGATGAAGAACCAAAGCCCCTTTGCTTATGGTTCGGATTTTTGTCATCTCTCTTTCTCGGGTTCATCTCTTCTCTCTCCCTCATCTTCTTCTCCAAGTGTGTGTGTGAGATTGATGGAGATCGCTTACACTCTGAGGCACTCAGAGATTAGAGTGCAAGGATCCGGGATGATATGTGAGATCGGGTGAATCCGATGAGATTCATTTCTCTCTTGCATGAGGATCCGGCTCGAGATTGCTGCCCAGATTTTACAGGCAGATCTGCATTGTTTTGATCACTGAAGGAGCTATAGAAGTCCAAATGACTTCAAACCGGATGCAAACTCTTGGCGTTAAAGTCTTCTTTCCGTCAAATCAAGTTTCGCTCCGTTCCGATGTCGGGATAGAAAGTTACGGCCTTTGCACTGAAAGGTATTCGTGCAGATCCGAATTTGTCTTCATCAATATTGAAGCAATTCTTCGCGGTGTTAAATACCGCACGAAGGTATAACCTACTAACCCCTAGATCTATCATAATGCATACATATGAGATATGTCAATCATTTCGATAGATGACTATAGGGGTTCGATTCGTATTTCTTTTATCATTTACGCATATGATTAATGTGAATGAAAATTTTAAAATGTACCGCACACGGAAACGATCCTCAGGATCAACTCCACCTTCCGCTGCGCCTCCGATATCATTCCAACAAATGGTATCAGAGCCATTTTGGTGTGCGATTCATGAGAAAATTTTTCATGGAACGAATCGTATGTGCATTTGATGAACGAATGCGTCACCGGGGTTTGCGTAGATCATATATTCATATATGTCGCATGTTATGCATAGTGTGTTTTGCAGGGCACCGCTATAGTGTGATTGTTTGCTTTCGGGGGTCGGACACTGAAATATAATTGCATGGTATTTCGATTGTTTTTGTGATGGATGAATGTAAGGCCTAATGGGACAAGCGCGTGGAGGTTGACCACGGCTTGGTTTTTTCCGGCCCTTATTTCTATTCTTGTCTTTATTCTTCTACCTAGGAAAATATGTACGAACGAGCAATTGCTCGGAGCGTACTAGCATTTTCAGTTACAGGTTGAAGTCCTGGAAGACAAGGATAGATCAGAGATTCATCACTGGAGGACCGAGCGCGGTGGCCCAAAGTAAGGAATATCTGGAAGATGCAATTGAAGAAATGTCAGAGCATTGCTAGTCAGGTTCAGGGTCGGACCCTGAACTTGATATTAATGGATGTTTGGTTTTTCTTTGGTTGGATATTTCTTTAAATCCCGGTGAAAGAATATAATCTGATGCAGTATGTGTTAGATTGTGGGATGCCCTTTCCCTACTATTCGTGGGATGCTATTTCCCCACTTGGTCCATGCGACCATTAGGTTAGATCTCCATTTATTGACACCCGTAGTCTAATTGGTGTTTGATGGTAGTTGGATCCCATAACACTCGGTTATGCCACCGTTAGGTAGAGGTCCGACGGAGGTTGTCGGATGTCCCTAATTGGTTTGACATCGAAACCAATAGTGATGTGGTGATCATCTACGACATCAGACATCAAGTTACATATGAGGAGTCATACTAATGGGAGACCTTTCCTAGTATGTCTAGACCATAGGCTAGGCTCTAGAGCACAAAGGGTAATGATTATTTTATTTAGTATCGAAGGCTTGGAGAGTACGTAATGTGATTCTCGGGAGAAAGGTGACAACTGAGTATCCACGGGATAGGGGCTATGGTCCTTTCCAAGTCTATCTATACTTTATAAGAGGTCTTAACTCTAGTGGGAGTGCGGTATGACCAGGGTCTAGGTCTAGGTTGTCGCAACCTAGGAACTAAAATACTTGCATTAAAATAACCCTCACCATAATTAAGGGATGTGTAAGAGGACTCAGTGTGAGTGCCCCTGGCCTCCACGGCCAATTGCTGAATTTCTGGGTGATAGGGTATGACTCAACATCCCCCTCAGGTGAGAGTTATGTTCTGTCATGCCGGAGGCTTAGCAGTCTCCTTCGGGATATGGTGGTCACGATGCCAGGAGAGAAGGGCTTTTTCCGCCCTCGCGGGGGCCGCATGAACTCCCGTGTCGTGATTGCCTAGGCTGGTGGGTAAGCATCCGAAGCACCCGTGAGACTACCCGTTGCGTCGCATGAAGATCACTGGGGGCTGGCCAAAAGGTACCATGGTCCATCATAGTCCGGTTGTGGTAGATTTGGATTGGGTCGGAAAAATCCGATGTGAGCGGAGGACGATACACACTGCCCCCTCGGGCGGGTGTATCCGAATCTGAGATCTCGCATACATGGTAAATTACTCCATGTAAATGTCTTCGCTTTGAGGGTAGCGTTAGCATATGGATGTAATTAGCTTGTTTTAATAATATCCTTAAAATAAGTTTTAATACAATCTATATTCAACCATAGATTCCCTGTCCGCTATCCCATTAGAGAACTAGATAACGGGTACCGACTTCGTAGACCGGTAATACCATCATGATCTTATATTTAGGGTTAGTAAACTACAATGGCTATAAATCTTAATGTCCCTAAACCAGACCTATCGGGTCTAGATGCCACTGTGGTACAGGATAGGGCATATAACGACTAACGAGAGTCTGTAGAGATGTGCAAGTGCTATGTCATAGCATACTTGTAGACAACTCTTCAGAAGTAAGTCAGACATATGTCGGGTCCTCTGATGTAATGTTCTGTTACAGCATCAGATGTCTGAGGGGCGCAGTCAAATGACTCGCTATCTCACCATCAAGAAACTCGTCAGCACTAAGATGTTTGATGGAATACTGGTTTGGAAACACATTCTTGGGTTCCAGAGCAAACTGGTTTTCTTTGAAATAGTGCTAGATGTCGAGGTGATTGAGAACATCTGTCTTGCATCCTTATATAGAACCTTTGAAGGCTTTGTCAGAGACTTCAGCCTTTACAAGCTGGAGATGACAAATGCGGAACTTCTGGGAGCTATCCAGGTCACTAAGGATGGGATCAAGATTAAAGGTAATTCCTTTAGTGCGTAACTTAGGCTTTCTATAAAGTGCCTAAAAGTAAGAACTGATCAGAAACTAAAAACAATGACTGTATAGAATCAGGAGCGGACTCTTAAGTCTGGTGAAGCCTAGTGCGAAAGTGCTTCCGATATGGCAACAGAAGGGGCATTGGAAGATTGAACATATGGTCTCAGGGTGCTAGGACAGGTAAACATCAACTCTTGGTAGAGTCGAATTGCCATCTAGTAGCAGTGCTTCTGCTTCTTGAAATATGGACTTCGTGTCTATAGAGATTCAAGGAAAGTAGAAGGCTACTTATTGGTAAGGTGGTCCTAACATAGATACTGATACCATAACAACTGCAGAAGCTATTAATATGTTATCTTAGATTTTTCGATAGAAGGATTTTGATCCTTAGAGATTTAGTTATGTTTCCTCCAAGCTAAATAAAGGTTTTCAGTTCTAATCGATGACTTTAGTGCATCTCTTAAACTGAATAGGTACCTTCATTGCTAAAGAAATAGTTCATAATAATCTCTTTGTATTAAAATCTAGTTCGAAAATAGATTACATGATAGCTGTAGTATCTAATTCATATTCATCTTATTCCTTGGGATAACTTAATCCAATTGTGGCTTCTATGACTTAGATATATTATCTCAGACATAATTCAAAGGTTAGTGAAGGCTGAGTTTCTAGATACAGTCCCCTTGGAGACCCTTCCGACCTGCGAGTCTTGTTTGGAAGGCAAAATAACTAAAAAGGGCCACTGAGGTATTGGATTTTGCCCATTCTGACGTATGTGGTTCCAAGAGCATCCAGATGGATGATATCCATTGGATGAGTTCCATAGGTACCTGATGGGTCATGGGATGATATCCCAGTTAATTGCTCCAGGGACACCATGCCAGAATGGAATATCCAAGAGAAGGAATCAGACCCTGTTGGACATGGTCTAAAGAATGATGAGTTTTGCCAAGTTTACTACCCACCTTCTATGGGTTACACCTTGAGACACAGTAGAGTATATCTTGAATAATATCTCATCTAATCAGTGCCTCATACCCCTGAAAAGCTGTGGTCTGAGCGAAAGCCTATACTACGGCATTTTAGTATATGGGGATGTCCTGCATATGTGCAGAAGGACAAGAGGGATAAGATGGAGACTAAGTTCAAGGTGTATCTGTTTATAGGTTATCCTAGAAAAATATAAGGTGGACTATCCATGATCCTGAGGAATAGAAGGTGATCGTTTCTACGAATGCCATTTACCTAGAGCGGGATTCTATTATAGACCATATGTTCACTAGTAAGGTAGTTCTGGGTGAATTACTGGATACTAGTGGAGAGCGCATGATCGGAAACGTAGTTGTAATAGATGATGCAGACACTAGTATACCAGAAACTGTAGAAATAATTTGCTTTGTACCACAACCATCTTGTCGAAGTGAGAGCACCATTAGAGCTCTTGAAAGATTTTGTGGACAAACTTTGTGAATTAGTCCATAAATTCAAGAGGATGGCCCCTTGAGCTACGACGAAGTAGTGAAATTTTTTGACAAAACTGTCTAACAGAAAGTCATGGAGACAAAGCTTGCATCAGTGTTCAGTGATACTCTTTTGTACCAGGGTTCATCAAAGCTTTATTTAAGCATATTTGGATTGGGTCAAAGTTAAAGACCCGTGTAAGCGGATCACTGTGCGCACCCTCCCTCGAGTGGGCGTATACTGAATCTAAGGCTTGCGCACCTAGCAACTTAGCCCATTGGGTAGAAGTTGGCAGAAGAGAGGATATATGATGCAGTTTCCAAGCTTAGGAGTTAGCAGGTCAGGAATACCTGGCTTACAGAATTGCAAAAGGTTCATTTATGGACTAAAGCAAGTATCCAGGAGAAACAATATCTATCTTGATCAAGTATGATCTATTCATACAGATTTGATCAAAATAAGTCAAGTGTGTACAAGAAGAGCGATGGAACTATAGGGGTGTACCTAGTACTTTACATAGACGATGTTCTACTGATTGAAAATGAAGTAGGAACGTTGCCTAAGTTAAATGTCTGTTTATTATCTTAATTCGACTGAAAGACCTTCGTGAGGCGAGTTATGTTCTGGAGATCATGGTAACTCGAGATCATCAGAACAAGATTCTTACGCCATTACAAGCTATGCATAGAGATATGGTTCTAGCCAGAATCAATATACAAGACTCCAAAAGGGTTTTCTTGCTAAAGCTTGAAACTGTCGAATGATATAAATCATTTGACACCTAAGGAGATGGCAGAAATACAGAAGGTGCCCTATGCTTATGCAAAGGGTAGTCGTATGCCATGAATGTATAAGATGCTAGTTATCTGTTGCGCAGCAGGAATGGAGGGTCGGTTTTAGTCGAATCCGGGTCCAGTTAGCTGGACTGATGTGAAGAGTATACTCGATATCCTCGTCAAACAAGGACTACGAGTTAGTTTACACTTCACAAGACTTGACGCCGATTGGATGCACAAGATCTGATTTAGCATCAGATGTGTAATCTAGAGAATCGACTTCAGGTATAGTTTTTCACCTTGGGATGAGAAGCGGTTAGTTAGCAGAGTGTGAAGCTATAATGCATCACGGGCTCTACTACAGAAGCCTAAGCACATTGTAGCGTGCGTGACAGGAAAATAGGTGGTATGGCTCGGTAAGTTTATAGTAAACTTGGAAAGCATACCAGAGGCTCAGTTTTTTGTTGTAATAACAAAAGAGCGGTAGCAAGAGCCTAGGCACCACCATAAAGGGGAAACATATCAAATACAAATTCTACTTGATCTGGTAGTTTTAGGAGGAAAGGCAAGTGGTGGTAATCGAGTTAGCATCTACAGATAATATTGCAGATTCCTTTAGGGAATTCCTGCAAAGGCTTTTGGGCAGCATGTAGAAGCTATAGAGCTCATGACCGTTTTTCCTCGCTAGACCAAGTGGGAGATTGTTAGGTTTGATATGGTCTACAGCTCGTAAAACCCTAGGTTTGGCTGTATAAAGGTATGTATTATTATACGTGTTCTATTTAAAGAACTTAAGGAGCCATGGCTATATAGTAGTCCATCTGAGTGGGAGACTCAGTGGATCGGTCTTATGAGCCTAAATAGTTCACAGCTCTGATTTGGGTTGGTCGCTCTATCAGGATAAGCTGTTGGAATGACAGAGCATGAGAATCTCCATAATGGTCATTACCAGGCACAGTGTCTGTGGCCGAACAGAACTAACACGGTGCACAGATCGGTGAGCAGACACCGATGCACATAGCCGTGTTTCTGCTTAGGGTAATCGGTCCTAAACCCTGAGGAACCATGACCGATGGACTAACCAGTTGTGTGTAACTTTGGTTCACCAATGTGTGAGGGATCTAACCACGACCCAAGACCACGGTGCGCTGGGTTATCGGGCTGACGTTGCATCGGCATGCCACTCTTGCAGGCCATCCACATCCTTATCGGTAGGTGCGTTCCTTGGTATGACATACACCGCACTAAACTTTTGCCTGGTAGTCAGCAGTTGAGCTGTTGACCGGATCTGGTTGCTTGGCCAAAGCGATCGGAGGTGCGATGTGATAGTCAACCTGGAAGGAACCTAGTCATATGGTCACTCGAGTCTGACGGTGCTCTCCACCGCTCGAGTTGACTCATGGCACCAAGTGGAGGGACATTGTATTACCAATACTAAGCGGAGAACAGGGGTATGCGAGAGAGCTTAATAAGTCTGGGAGAATTGGAGTGCAGCCTGCGTCGCACTCTGGGTGGCCACGCAGGTTAACCGGGACCGAGAGGATTGACAGGGACAGTCGGGTAATGTGTCGATCGGGTTCGGTTGGAAGCCATGAATCCTAGTCCCTGAAGGTTCCACCCTATCCACGATCATTACAGATCAATACTTTTTTCCTTGTCTCACAGCATATTATGAGTTGAAGAAATAATGCCTAATCGTCCTGTGTTCCATGAGTGCATCGCACTGGAGCATGGTGGTAGCACAGGACTAAGTGTGTTCACTAGGGGGCAACCCCAGAGTAGTGTAGAGACATACGATGTTGCCATTATACCATGAGGAGTCCATTCCGTGTGTGCGTGTTGCACTAGAACGCAGAATGCGAGTTTAGTAATTTGTACTATGGAGCACCCCACCTTTTACTAAGGGCACCCTAGTAAATAGTAAAAATACTATTCATCATCCCATGGTGTATTGACTTGTTGCTGATGCCGATGAGGTGCCCTAAGTGTTAGGGTGCATTATCGTGCACGTAGATGGGCCATACATTGTCCCGCATGAGGTGAACGACCACTAGATGCATGGGGGCATTTTGGTCATTACAAAATGTCCCGCATGCCCTAGTGGCCGCCATCCTCACTAGGGCTAGCATGCATGGCCATCAAACTTATAATTAAGGGATTAATTCAGATTTGAATGATTTTGAATCATTTCCTTAATTGCAACAATTCTAATATGGTAACTAGTATTAAAAAGGGGCATTGAATTTGAGAGTAATGAGAGGGAGAGAGAGAGGAACGGTTTCAAATGACAAGAGAGAGTGAGGGGCACGATTTTCAGATCTGAAATGGTGCATCCTTCTCATTTTTTCGATGAAGAACCAAAGCCCCTTCGCTTATGGTTCGGATTTTTGTCATCTCTCTTTCTCGGGTTCATCTCTTCTCTCTCCCTCATCTTCTTCTCCAAGTGTGTGTGTGAGATTGATGGAGATCGCTTACACTCTGAGGCACTCAGAGATTAGAGTGCAAGGATCCGGGATGATATGTGAGATTGGGTGAATCCGATGAGATTCATTTCTCTCTTGCATGAGGATCCGGCTCGAGATTGCTGCCCAGATTGTACGGGCAGATCTGCATTGTTTTGATCACTGAAGGATCTATAGAAGTCCAAATGACTTCAAACCGGTTGCAAACTCTTGGCGTTGAAGTCTTCTTTCCGTCAAATCAAGTTTCGCTCCGTTCCGATGTCGGGATAGAAAGTTAAGGCCTTTGCACTGAAAGGTGTTTGTGCAGATCCGAATTTGTCTTCATCAATATTGAAGCAATTCTTCGCGGTGTTAAATACCGCACGAAGGTATAACCTACTAACCTCTAGATCTATCATAATGCATACATATGAGATATGTCAATCATTTCGATAGATGACTATAGGGGTTCGATTCGTATTCTTTTATCATTTACGCATATGATTAATGTGAATGAAAATTTTAAAATGTACCGCACACGGAAACGATCCTCGGGATCAACTCCACCTTCCGCTGCGCCTCCGATATCATTCCAACAAATGGTATCAGAGCCATTTTGGTGTGCGATTCATGAGAAAATTTTTCATGGAACGAATCGTATGTGCATTTGATGAACGAATGCGTCACCGGGGTTTGCGTAGATCATATATTCATATATGTCGCATGTTATGCATAGTGTGTTTTGCAGGGCACCGCTATAGTGTGATTGTTTGCTTTCGGGGGTCAAAACCCTGAAATATAATTGCATGGTATTTCGATTGTTTTTGTGATGGATGAATATAAGGCCTAATGCGACAAGCGCGTGGAGGTTGACCACGGCTTGTTTTTTCCCGGCCCTTATTTCTATTCTTGTCTTTATTCTTCTACCTAGAAAAATATGTACGAACGAGCAATTGCTCGGAGCGTACTAGTATTTTCAGTTACAGGTTGAAGTCCTGGAGGACAAGGATAGATCAGAGATTCATCACTGGAGGACCGAGCGCGGTGGCCCAAAGTAAGGAATATCTGGAAGATGCCATTGAAGAAATGTCAGAGCATTGCTAGTCAGGTTCAGGGGTCGGACCCTGAACTTGATATTAA
The DNA here is from genome assembly GCA_947650365.1 of Chamaelirium japonicum. Lineage (NCBI taxonomy): Eukaryota > Viridiplantae > Streptophyta > Magnoliopsida > Liliales > Melanthiaceae > Chamaelirium > Chamaelirium japonicum. Next base: position 40,319,080 of record OX393555.1, on the reverse strand, counting down.
TGGATGTTTGGTTTTTTCTTTGGTTGGATATTTCTTTAAACCCCGGTGAAAGAATATAATCTGATGCAGTATATGTTAGATTGTGGGATGCCCTTTCCCTACTATTCGTGGGATGCTATTTCCCCACTTGGTCCATACGACCATTAGGTTAGATCTCCATTTATTGACACCCGTAGTCTAATTGGTGTTTGATGGTAGTTGGATCCCATAACACTCGGTTATGCCACCGTTAGGTAGAGGTCCGACGGAGGTTGTCGGATGTCCCTAATTGGTTTGACATCGAAACCAATAGTGATGTGGTGATCATCTACGACATCAGACATCAAGTTACATATGAGGAGTCATACTAATGGGAGACCTTTCCTAGTATGTCTAGACCATAGGCTAGGCTCTATAGCACAAAGGGTAATGATCATTTTATTTAGTATCGAAGGCTTGGAGAGTACGTAATGTGATTCTCGGGAGAAAGGTGACAACTGAGTATCCACGGGATAGGGGCTATGGTCCTTTCCAAGTCTATCTATACTTTATAAGAGGTCTTAACTCTAGTGGGAGCGCGGTATGACCAGGGTCTAGGTCTAGGTTGTCGCAACCTAGGAACTAAAATACTTGCATTAAAATAACCCTCACCATAATTAAGGGATGTGTAAGAGGACTCAGTGTGAGTGCCCCTGGCCTCCACGGCCAATTGCTGAATTTCTGGGTGATAGGGTATGACTCAACATCCCCCTCGGGTGAGAGTTATGTTCTGTCATGCCGGAGGCTTAGCAGTCTCCTTCAGGATATGGTGGTCACGATGCCAGGAGAGAAGGGCTTTTTCCGCCCTCGCGGGGGCCGCATGAACTCCCGTGTCGTGATTGCCTAGGCTGGTGGGTAAGCATCCGAAGCACCTGTGAGGCTACCCGTTGCGTCGCATGGAGATCACGGGGGGCTGGCCAAAAGGTACCATGGTCCATCATAGTCCGGTTGTGGCAGATTTGGATTGGGTCGTAAAAATCCGATTTGAGCGGAGGACGATACACACTGCCCCCTCGGGCGGGTGTATCCGAATCTGAGATCTCGCATACATGGTAAATTACTCCATGGAAATGTCTTCGCTTTGAGGGTAGCGTTAGCATATGGATGTAATTAGCTTGTTTTAATAATATCCTTAAAATAAGTTTTAATACAATCTATATTCAACCATAGATTCCCTGTCCGCTATCCCATTAGAGAACTAGATAACGGGTACCGACTTCGTAGACCGGTAATACCATCATGATCTTATATTTAGGGTTAGTAAACTACAATGGCTATAAATCTTAATGTCCCTAAACCATACCTATCGAGTCTAGATGCCACTGTGGTACAGGATAGGGCATATAACGACTAACAAGAGTCTGTAGAGATGTGCAAGTGCTATGTCATAGCATACTTGTAGACAACTCTTCAGAAGTAAGTCAGACATATGTCGGGTCCTCTGATGTAATGTTCTGTTACAGCATCAGATGTCTGAGGGGCGCAGTCAAATGACTCGCTATCTCACCATCAAGAAACTCGTCAGCACTAAGATGTTTGATGGAATACTAGTTTGGAAACACATTCTTGGGTTCCAGAGCAAACTGGTTTTCTTTGAAATAGTGCTAGATGTCGAGGTGATAGAGAACATCTGTCTTGCATCCTTATATGGAACCTTTAAAGGCTTTGTCAGAGACTTCAGCCTTTACAAGCTGGAGATGACAAATGCGGAACTTCTGGGAGCTATCCAGGTCACTAAGGATGGGATCAAGATTAAAGGTAATTCCTTTAGTGCGTAACTTAGGCTTTCTATAAAGTGCCTAAAAGTAAGAACTGATCAGAAACTAAAAACAATGACTGTATAGAATCAAGAGCGGACTCTTAAGTCTGGTGAAGCCTAGTGCGAAAGTGCTTCCGATATGGCAACAGAAGGGGCATTGGAAGATTGAACATATGGTCTCAGGGTGCTAGGACAGGTAAACATCAACTCTTGGTAGAGTCGAATTGCCATCTAGTAGCAGTGCTTCTGCTTCTTGAAATATGGACTTCGTGTCTATAGAGATTCAAGGAAAGTAGAAGGCTACTTATTGGTAAGGTGGTCCTAACATAGATACTGATACCATAACAACTGCAGAAGCTATTAATATGTTATCTTAGATTTTTCGATAGAAGGATTTTGATCCTTAGAGATTTAGTTATGTTTCCTCTAAGCTAAATAAAGGTTTTCAGTTCTAATCGATGGCTTTAGTGCATCTCTTAAACTGAATAGGTACCTTCATTGCTAAAGGAATAGTTCATAATAATCTCTTTGTATTAAAATCTAGTTCGAAAATAGATTACATGATAGCTGTAGTATCTAATTCAAATTCATCTTATTCCTTGGGATAACTTAATCCAATTGTGGCTCCTATGACTTCGATATATTATCTCAGACATAATTCAAAGGTTAGTGAAGGCTGAGTTTCTAGATACAGTCCCCTTGGAGACCCTTCCGACCTGCGAGTCTTGTTTGGAAGGCAAAATAACTAAAAAGGGCCACAGAGGTATTGGATTTTGCCCATTCTGACGTATGTGGTTCCAAGAGCATCCAGATGGATGATATCCATTGGATGAGTTCCATAGGTACCTGATGGGACATGGGATGATATCCCAGTTAATTGCTCCAGGGACACCATGCCAGAATGGAATATCCAAGAGAAGGAATCAGACCCTGTTGGACATGGTCTAAAGAATGATGAGTTTTGCCAAGTTTACTACCCACCTTCTATGGGTTACACCTTGAGACACAGTAGAGTATATCTTGAATAATATCTCATCTAATCAGTGCCTCATACCCCTGAAAAGCTGTGGTCTGAGCGAAAGCCTATACTACGGCATTTTAGTATATGGGGATGTCCTGCATATGTGCAGAAGGACAAGAGGGATAAGATGGAGACTAAGTTCAAGGTGTATCTGTTTATAGGTTATCCTAGAAAAATATAAGGTGGACTATCCATGATCCTGAGGAATAGAAGGTGATCGTTTCTACGAATGCCATTTACCTAGAGCGGGATTCTATTATAGACCATATGTTCACTAGTAAGGTAGTTCTGGGTGAATTACTGGATACTAGTGGAGAGCGCATGATCGGAAACGTAGTTGTAATAGATGATGCAGACACTAGTATACCAGAAACTGTAGAAATAATTTGCTTTGTACCACAACCATCTTGTCGAAGTGAGAGCACCATTAGAGCTCTTGAAAGATTTTGTGGACAAACTTTGTGAATTAGTCCATAAATTCAAGAGGATGGCCCCTTGAGCTACGACGAAGTAGTGAAATTTTTTGACAAAACTGTCTAACAGAAAGTCATGGAGACAAAGCTTGCATCAGTGTTAAGTGATACTCTTTTGTACCAGGGTTCATCAAAGCTTTGTTTAAGCATATTTGGATTGGGTCAAAATTAAAGACCCGTGTAAGCGGATCACTGTGCGCACCCTCCCTCGAGTGGGCGTATACTGAATCTAAGGCTTGCGCACCTAGCAACTTAGCCCATTGGGTAGAAGTTGGCAGAAGAGAGGATATATGATGCAGTTTCCAAGCTTAGGAGTTAGCAGGTCAGGAATACCTGGCTTACAGAATTGCAAAAGGTTCATTTATGGACTAAAGCAAGTATCCAGGAGAAACAATATCTATCTTGATCAAGTATGATCTATTCATACAGATTTGATCAAAATAAGTCAAGTGTGTACAAGAAGAGCGATGGAACTATAGGGGTGTACCTAGTACTTTACATAGACGATGTTCTACTGATTGAAAATGAAGTAGGAACGTTGCCTAAGTTAAATGTCTGTTTATTATCTTAATTCGACTGAAAGACCTTCGTGAGGCGAGTTATGTTCTGGAGATCATGGTAACTCGAGATCATCAGAACAAGATTCTTACGCCATCACAGGCTATGCATAGAGATATGGTTCTAGCCAGAATCAATATACAAGACTCCAAAAGGGGTTTCTTGCTAAAGCTTGAAACTGTCGAATGATATAAATCATTTGACACCTAAGGAGATGGCAGAAATACAGAAGGTGCCCTATGCTTATGCAAAGGGTAGTCGTATGCCATGAATGTATAAGATGCTAGTTATCTGTTGCGCAGCAGGAATGGAGGGTCGGTTTTAGTCGAATCCGGGTCCAGTTAGCTGGACTGATGTGAAGAGTATGCTCGATATCCTCGTCAAACAAGGACTACGAGTTAGTTTACACTTCACAAGACTTGACGCCGATTGGATGCACAAGATCTGATTTAGCATCAGATGTGTAATCTAGAGAATCGACTTCAGGTATAGTTTTTCACCTTGGGATGAGAAGCGGTTAGTTAGCAGAGTGTGAAGCTATAATGCATCACGGGCTCTACTACAGAAGCCTAAGCACATTGTAGCGTGCGTGACAGGAAAATAGGTGGTATGGCTCGGTAAGTTTATAGTAAACTTGGAAAGCATACCAGAGGCTCAGTTTTTTGTTGTAATAACAAAAGAGCGGTAGCAAAAGCCTAGGCACCACCATAAAGGGGAAACATATCAAATACAAATTCTACTTGATCTGGTAGTTTTAGGAGGAAAGGCAAGTGGCGGCAATCGAGTTAGCATCTACAGATAATGTTGCAGATTCCTTTAGGGAATTCCTGCAAAGGCTTTTGGGCAGCATGTAGAAGCTATAGAGCTCATGACCGTTTTTCCTCGCTAGACCAAGTGGGAGATTGTTAGGTTTGATGTGGTCTACAGCTCGTAAAACCCTAGGTTTGGCTGTATAAAGGTACGTATTATTATACGTGTTCTATTTAAAGAACTTAAGGAGCCATGGCTATATAGTAGTCCATCTGAGTGGGAGACTCAGTGGATCGGTCCTATGAGCCTAAATAGTTCACAGCTCTGATTTGGGTTGGTCGCCCTATCAGGATAAGCTGTTGGAATGACAGAGCATGAGAATCTCCATAATGGTCATTACCAGGCACAGTGTCTGTGGCCGAACAGAACTAACACGGTGCACAGATCGGTGAGCAGACACCGGTGCACATAGCCGTGTTTCTACTTAGGGTAATCGGTCCTAAACCCTAAGGAACCGTGACCGATGGACTAACCAGTTGTGTGTAACTTTGGTTCACCAACGTGTGAGGGATCTAACCACGACCCAAGACCACGGTGCGCTGGGTTACCGGGCTGACGTTGCATCGGCACGCCACTCTTGCAGGCCATCCACATCCTTATCGGTAGGTGCGTTCCTTGGTATGACATACACCGCACTAAACTTTTGCCTGGTGGTCAGCAGTTGAGCTGTTGACCGGATCTGGTTGCTTGGCCAAAGCGATCGGAGGTGCGATGTGATAGTCAACCTGGAAGGAACCTAGTCATATGGTCACTCGAGTCTGACGGTGCTCTCCACCGCTCGAGTTGACTCATGGCACCAAGTGGAGGGACATTGTATTACCAATACTAAGCGGAGAACAGGGGTATGCGAGAGAGCTTAATAAGTCTAGGAGAATTGGAGTGCAGCCTGCGTCGCACTCTGGGTGGCCACACAGGTTGACCGGGACCGAGAGGATTGACAGGGACACTCGGGTAATGTGTCAATCGGGTTCGGTTGGAAGCCATGAATCCTAGTCCCTGAAGGTTCCACCCTATCCACGATCATTACGGATCAATACTTTTTTCCTTGTCTCACAGCATATTATGAGTTGAAGAAATAATGCCTAATCGTCCTGTGTTCCATGAGTGCATCGCACTGGAGCATGGTGGTAGCACAGGACTAAGTGTGTTCACTAGGGGGCAACCCCAGAGTAGTGTAGAGACATACGATGTTGCCATTATACCATGAGGAGTCCATTCCGTGTGTGCGTGTTGCACTAGAACGCAGAATGCGAGTTTAGTAATTTGTACTATGGAGCACCCCACCTTTTACTAAGGGCACCCTTATAAATAGTAAAAATACTATTCATCATCCCATGGTGTATTGACTTGTTGCTGATGCCGATGAGGTGCCCTAAGTGTTAGGGTGCATTATCGTGCACGTAGATGGGCCATACATTGTCCCGCATGAGGTGAACGACCACTAGATGCATGGGGGCATTTTGGTCATTACAAAATGTCCCGCATGCCCTAGTGGCCGCCATCCTCACTAGGGCTAGCATGCATGGCCATCAAACTCATAATTAAGGGATTAATTCAGATTTGAATGATTTTGAATCATTTCCTTAATTGCAATAATTCTAATATGGCAACTAGTATTAAAAAGGGGCATTGAATTTGAGAGTAATGAGAGGGAGAGAGAGAGGAACAGTTTCAAATGACAAGAGAGAGTGAGGGGCACGACTTTCAGATCTGAAATGGTGCATCCTTCTCATTTTTTCGATGAAGAACCAAAGCCCCTTCGCTTATGGTTCGGATTTTTTTCATCTCTCTTTCTCGGGTTCATCTCTTCTCTCTCCCTCATCTTCTTCTCCAAGTGTGTGTGTGAGATTGATGGAGATCGCTTGCACTCTGAGGCACTCAGAGATTAGAGTGCAAGGATCCGGGATGATATGTGAGATTGGGTGAATCCGATGAGATTCATTTCTCTCTTGCATGAGGATCCGGCTCGAGATTGCTGCCCAGATTTTACGGGCAGATCTGCATTGTTTTGATCACTGAAGGAGCTATAGAAGTCCAAATGAGTTCAAACCGGTTGCAAACTCTTGGCGTTGAAATCTTCTTTCCGTCAAATCAAGTTTCACTCCGTTCCGATATCGGGATAGAAAGTTACGGCCTTTGCACTGAAAGGTGTTCGTGCAGATCCGAATTTGTCTTCATCAATATTGAAGCAATTCTTCGCGGTGTTAAATACCGCACGAAGGTATAACCTACTAACCCCTAGATCTATCATAATGCATACATATGAGATATGTCAATCATTTCGATAGATGACTATAGGGGTTCGATTCGTATTCTTTTATCATTTACGCATATGATTAATGTGAATGAAAATTTTAAAATGTACCGCACACGGAAACGATCCTCGGGATCAACTCCACCTTCCGCTGTGCCTCCGATATCATTCCAACAAATGGTATCAGAGCCATTTTGGTGTGCGATTCATGAGAAAATTTTTCATGGAACGAATCGTATGTGCATTTGATGAACGAATGCGTCACCGGGGTTTGCGTAGATCATATATTCATATATGTCGCATGTTATGCATAGTGTGTTTTGCAGGGCACCGCTATAGTGTGATTGTTTGCTTTCGGGGGTCGGACCCTGAAATATAATTGCATGGTATTTCGATTGTTTTTGTGATGGATGAATGTAAGGCCTAATGCGACAAGCGCGTGGAGGTTGACCACGGCTTGTTTTTTCCCGGCCCTTATTTCTATTCTTGTCTTTATTCTTCTACCTAGGATAATGTGTACGAACGAGCAATTGCTCGGAGCGTACTAGTACTTTCAGTTACAGGTTGAAGTCCTGGAGGACAAGGATAGATCAGAGATTCATCACTGGAGGACCGAGCGCGGTGGCCCAAAGTAAGGAATATCTGGAAGATGCCATTGAAGAAATGTCAGAGCATTGCTAGTCAGGTTCAGGGGTCGGACCCTGAACTTGATATTAATGGATGTTTGGTTTTTTCTTTGGTTGGATATTTCTTTAAACCCCGGTGAAAGAATATAATCTGATGCAGTATGTGTTAGATTGTGGGATGCCCTTTCCCTACTATTCGTGGGATGCTATTTCCCCACTTCGTCCATGCGACCATTAGGTTAGATCTCCATTTATTGACACCCGTAGTCTAATTGGTGTTTGATGGTAGTTGGATCCCATAACACTCGGTTATGCCACCGTTAGGTAGAGGTCCGATGGAGGTTGTCGGATGTCCCTAATTGGTTTGACATCGAAACCAATAGTGATGTGGTGATCATCTACGACATCAGACATCAAGTTACATATGAGGAGTCATACTAATGGGAGACCTTTCCTAGTATGTCTAGACCATAGGCTATGCTCTAGAGCACAAAGGGTAATGATCATTTTATTTAGTATCGAAGGCTTGGAGAGTACGTAATGTGATTCTCGGGAGAAAGGTGACAACTGAGTATCCACGGGATAGGGGCTATGGTCCTTTCCAAGTCTATCTATACTTTATAAGAGGTCTTAACTCTAGTGGGAGCGCAGTATGACCAGGGTCTAGGTCTAGGTTGTCGCAACCTAGGAACTAAAATACTTGCATTAAAATAACCCTCACCATAATTAAGGGATGTGTAAGAGGACTCAGTGTGAGTGCCCCTGGCCTCCACGGCCAATTGCTGAATTTCTGGGTGATAGGGTATGACTCAACATCCCCCTCGGGTGAGAGTTATGTTCTGTCATGCCGGAGGCTTAGCAGTCTCCTTCAGGATATGGTGGTCACGATGCCAGGAGAGAAGGGCTTTTTCCGCCCTCGCGGGGGCCGCATGAACTCCCGTGTCGTGATTGCCTAGGCTGGTGGGTAAGCATCCGAAGCACCCGTGAGGCTACCCGTTGCGTCGCATGGAGATCACGGGGGGCTGGCCAAAAGGTACCATGGTCCATCATAGTCCGGTTGTGGCAGATTTGGATTGGGTCGGAAAAATCCGATGTGAGCGGAGGACGATACACACTGCTCCCTCGGGCGGGAGTATCCGAATCTGAGATCTCGCATACATGGTAAATTACTCCATGGAAATGTTTTCGCTTTGAGGGTAGCGTTAGCATATGGATGTAATTAGCTTGTTTTAATAATATCCTTAAAATAAGTTTTAATACAATCTATATTCAACCATAGATTCCCTGTCCGCTATCCCATTAGAGAACTAGATAACGGGTACCGACTTCGTAGACCGGTAATACCATCATGATCTTATATTTAGGGTTAGTAAACTACAATGGCTATAAATCTTAATGTCCCTAAACCATTCCTATCGGGTCTAGATGCCACTGTGGTACAGGATAGGGCATATAACGACTAACGAGAGTCTGTAGAGATGTGCAAGTGCTATGTCATAGCATACTTGTAGACAACTCTTCAGAAGTAAGTCAGACATATGTCGGGTCCTCTGATGTAATGTTCTGTTACAGCATCAGATGTCTGAGGGGCGCAGTCAAATGACTCGCTATCTCACCATCAAGAAACTCGTCAGCACTAAGATGTTTGATGGAATACTAGTTTGGAAACACATTCTTGGGTTCCAGAGCAAACTGGTTTTCTTTGAAATAGTGCTAGATGTCGAGGTGATAGAGAACATCTGTCTTGCATCCTTATATGGAACCTTTGAAGGCTTTGTCAGAGACTTCAGCCTTTACAAGCTGGAGATGACAAATGCGGAACTTCTGGGAGCTATCCAGGTCACTAAGGATGGGATCAAGATTAAAGGTAATTCCTTTAGTGCGTAACTTAGGCTTTCTATAAAGTGCCTAAAAGTAAGAACTGATCAGAAACTAAAAATAATGACTGTATAGAATCAGGAGCGGACTCTTAAGTCTGGTGAAGCCTAGTGCGAAAGTGCTTCCGATATGGCAACAGAAGGGGCATTGGAAGATTGAACATATGGTCTCAGGGTGCTTGGACAGGTAAACATCAACTCTTGGTAGAGTCGAATTGCCATCTAGTAGCAGTGCTTCTGCTTCTTGAAATATGGACTTCGTGTCTATAGAGATTCAAGGAAAGTAGAAGGCTACTTATTGGTAAGGTGGTCCTAACATAGATACTAATACCATAACAACTGCAGAAGCTATTAATATGTTATCTTAGATTTTTCGATAGAAGGATTTTGATCCTTAGAGATTTAGTTATGTTTCCTCCAAGCTAAATAAAGGTTTTCAGTTCTAATCGATGGCTTTAGTGCATCTCTTAAACTGAATAGGTACCTTCATTGCTAAAGGAATAGTTCATAATAATCTCTTTGTATTAAAATCTAGTTCGAAAATAGATTACATGATAGCTGTAGTATCTAATTCATATTCATCTTATTCCTTGGGATAACTTAATCCAATTGTGGCTCCTATGACTTAGATATATTATCTCAGACATAATTCAAAGGTTAGTGAAGGCTGAGTTTCTAGATACAGTCCCCTTGGAGACCCTTCCGACCTGCGAGTCTTGTTTGGAAGGCAAAATAACTAAAAAGGGCCACTGAGGTATTGGATTTTGCCCATTCTGACGTATGTGGTTCCAAAAGCATCCAGATGGATGATATCCATTGGATGAGTTCCATAGGTACCTGTTGTGATATTTTAATTATACTCGCAAGTGCACGAATCGTTGATTGTAATGCAGTGGAGCGAGGTCGATCCCACAGGGACTTTGCTAGGAACTTAATAAATCTAAGTTGATTGAAACCTAATCTAGCGAACAATGGTTGAGAGTCTGATTAGATTAACTAGGCAATTAAATTAATAAAAACTAATTGTTTAATAAAGACTAAAGCAATTTAATTATGGAAAGGTACTTGGATTAGGGGAAAACTTAGGCTTCAGGGTTCATCCTAGCATTCTATGATAGTTGAGGGTTGATCATTATATTTTACTCAATTAGATCGTCGTAAGGACAGAGTCTAATCGGATGATTTAGCAATGAAAACAGGCATGATACAAACATATATAGAATATTTATAAAAGATAAGCATTAGGCAACTATTGCATGTAACATTGATTCTTAGCATTAACCATCATATGATCATAATGACTCTAAGATAAGCATTCACTATATCTAATGCATGGAAAATCTAGAGAATATATCAACATGCGCTAGCGGAATATTCTATTTTTTTAACATTGAAACACAGTTAACAATCAACCCCAAAACATCATAGAACACTAGTATTCCCCTTTAGCCTAAGCTATGGAATTTAGCTACACATCATCTCATATGATAGCATTGTTTGTTTTATAATAAACAAATAACAAAAAGGACAGAAGAACCAGATGATGACGATCTTCTCGGCTTCGCCCGTCTTTGCTTCTTTGCTTCCTTGTAATCCGGCTCAATGATGGCGTGGCTTTGACGATGGCGACGTGCAGCACGGCTTCGATGGTACAGATGATGGATGACGGCTCGGATGAACGACTGGAGTAGGATTATCGGAGGTGGAGGCTAGGGTTTCAGATGGGTTCTAAATGGTAGATGATGGCCGGTGATTGGGGAAGATGATGCCTAGGGTTCGGTGCAATGGCAAAGGTCCGGTGGTAGATGGGTGATGATGGGTTCGTGTGTGGCGGCCTCCCTTAGTTCGTCCGTCCCTCCCCCTTATATAAGATAGAGAGAGAGAAAAGAGAGAAAGAAAAGTTCGGCTGGGCTTGCACGGTTAGAGAGAGAAAAAGGAAAGAATAGAGAGAGAATCCCGAGAGAGAGCGGCTCGGGCTGCAGGGTTCGGTTGAGAGAAAACAGGGAGAGAGAAGAAGTCGGGCACGGGATGGCTGGCCGCTGGGTTTCGGTCCGGTTTTGGTGGGATCGGACGGCTTGGATATGGGAAGGAGATCGGCCTAGAGAGAGAAAGTAGAGGGTAAGAAACGGAAGAGAGAGAGAGAGAGAGAGAAGTTCGCCTAGAGATAGAGTAGGAAACGGGTTAGGCTTTAGAGAGAGAAACTCTGGGTTACAGGCCGATCGGGTTTGCATGGGATAGGTGAGATCAGACGGCTGGGATTTGAATGGAGGGGAATCCGGTTTAGAGTGGGGCTGATGGATAGAACATAGTTAACAATCAACCCCAAAACATCATAGAACACTAGTATTCCCCTTTAGCCCAAGCTATGGAATTTAGCTACACATCATCTCATATGATAGCATTGTTTGCTTTATAATAAACAAATAACAAAAAGGACAGAAGAACCAGATGATGACGATCTTCTCGGCTTCGCCCGTCTTTGCTTCTTTGCTTCCTTGTAATCCGGCTCGATGATGGTGTGGCTTTGACGATGGCGACGTGCAGCACGGCTTCGATGGTACAGATGATGGATGACGGCTCGGATGAACGACTGGAGTAGGATTATCGGAGGTGGAGGCTAGGGTTTCAGATGGGTTCTAAATGGTAGATGATGGCCGGTGATTGGGGAAGATGATGCCTAGGGTTCGGTGCAATGGCAAAGGTCCGGTGGTAGATGGGTGATGATGGGTTCGTGTGTGGCGGCCTCCCTTAGTTCGTCCGTCCCTCCCCCTTATATAAGATAGAGAGAGAGAAAAGAGAGAAAGAAAAGTTCGGCTGGGCTTGCACGGTTAGAGAGAGAAAAAGGAAAGAATAGAGAGAGAATCCCGGGAGAGAGCGGCTCGGGCTGCAGGGTTCGGTTGAGAGAAAACAGGGAGAGAGAAGAAGTCGGGCACGGGATGGCTGGCCGCTGGGTTTCGGTCCGGTTTTGGTGGGATCGGACGGCTTGGATATGGGAAGGAGATCGGCCTAGAGAGAGAAAGTAGAGGGTAAGAAACGGAAGAGAGAGAGAGAGAGAGAAGTTCGCCTAGAGATAGAGTAGGAAACGGGTTAGGCTTTAGAGAGAGAAACTCTGGGTTACAGGCCGATCGGGTTTGCATGGGATAGGTGAGATCAGACGGCTGGGATTTGAATGGAGGGGAATCCGGTTTAGAGTGGGGCTGATGGATAGAACATAGTTAACAATCAACCCCAAAACATCATAGAACACTAGTATTCCCCTTTAGCCCAAGCTATGGAATTTAGCTACACATCATCTCATATGATAGCATTGTTTGCTTTATAATAAACAAATAACAAAAAGGACAGAAGAACCAGATGATGACGATCTTCTCGGCTTCGCCCGTCTTTGCTTCTTTGCTTCCTTGTAATCCGGCTCGATGATGGTGTGGCTTTGACGATGGCGACGTGCAGCACGGCTTCGATGGTACAGATGATGGATGACGGCTCGGATGAACGACTGGAGTAGGATTATCGGAGGTGGAGGCTAGGGTTTCAGATGGGTTCTAAATGGTAGATGATGGCCGGTGATTGGGGAAGATGATGCCTAGGGTTCGGTGCAATGGCAAAGGTCCGGTGGTAGATGGGTGATGATGGGTTCGTGTGTGGCGGCCTCCCTTAGTTCGTCCGTCCCTCCCCCTTATATAAGATAGAGAGAGAGAAAAGAGAGAAAGAAAAGTTCGGCTGGGCTTGCACGGTTAGAGAGAGAAAAAGGAAAGAATAGAGAGAGAATCCCGGGAGAGAGCGGCTCGGGCTGCAGGGTTCGGTTGAGAGAAAACAGGGAGAGAGAAGAAGTCGGGCACGGGATGGCTGGCCGCTGGGTTTCGGTCCGGTTTTGGTGGGATCGGACGGCTTGGATATGGGAAGGAGATCGGCCTAGAGAGAGAAAGTAGAGGGTAAGAAACGGAAGAGAGAGAGAGAGAAGTTCGCCTAGAGATAGAGTAGGAAACGGGATAGGCTTTAGAGAGAGAAACTCTGGGTTACAGGCCGATCGGGTTTGCATGGGATAGGTGAGATCAGACGGCTGGGATTTGAATAGAGGGGAATCCGGTTTAGAGTGGGGCTGATGGATAGAGTACAACCGGGTTGTGGTGGCACATGCATGGGTTTTGACGGTTGTGATTCGGATCCGGATGGTTGTGATGGAGTGAGGTGGAGACATGCTGTGATTAAAATCAAGTCGGGTACATTGCTGTGCATGGCTTTTGAGTTTGGTTTTGAAGAGGGTGCATGCATGGGTTTGATGCATTGAAGGGCTTTGATCGATCGGACGGCTGGAATTAAATAGAAGAAAAGAGAGAAGAGCTGATGATGCAATGGGGTTTTAAGGTCCGGGATGGCTGTGATTAAGTGGGACTGAGAGGTAGATCGTTGTGGTGGCACATACATGCATGCATGCATGTGCATGGAAGGGATGGGCGATCGGACGACTGTGATTGCGTGTATGGGGGCTTTGCCTAGGAAATGAGTATTTCTTCTTTGATGTAATTACTCACGGATGGCCATGATTATGCATGAGAAAGGGGATGTGCGACCTAAAATACATGTAAGGTTGGGATCGGATTGACTGTGTAGGTAGGTCGAGTTAGGTATGTTTAAAAGCATGGACGGCTGCGATTGGGTTTTTGGTGTAGTTAGAATGAGGTGTATGTATAAATGGAAAATAAAAGAAGGAAATAGAAATGAATTGATGATATTGGAGAAAATGAGGTCATCCGGGTTGCACCATTCGAACCATCTGAGCTCGTCAACTCATCCACATCATTCCGATTGTATGCGTGCAGTGCTCGATCGTTCAGTCAGAGCATGTAGATTTGGAATCCTTCTTCTCCGATTTGTCATTCATTTCTCATCAATTCTCTTGTCATCTGAACACGACCTCCATCTATTCCAAAGCCAATTGAGATGATATCGACCCGTAGCCTTGCATCACTGTAGTCGTGCGTGTCGAGATCCGGTTTCTAAAAAATACACATGAAATAATGCATATAAGGTTCCAATACGATTATCGATAAAAGGATAATTTGGGCTATCGGGCTCTGTATCTTTCATGCATGCAATGTATGAGAACGAACCAATATGTCGTTGGGTTCGTATGAGAGTCTACTATATCACGGTGCAAAGAAACTCATGCAGTTTACGTGTAGAATAAAAGTTTTACGTAGCAAAGTGATGCTATATGCATGATAAAGAAGAGATAATTTGCACAAAATGGACGCTCAACAGTACCTGATGGGGCATGGGATGATATCCCAGTTAATTGCTCCAGGGACACCATGCCAGAATGGAATATCCAAGAGAAGGAATCAGACCCTGTTGGACATGGTCTAAAGAATGATGAGTTTTGCCAAGTTTACTACCCACCTTCTATGGGTTACACCTTGAGACACAGTAGAGTATATCTTGAATAATATCTCATCTAATCAGTGCCTCATACCCCTGAAAAGCTGTGGTCTGAGCGAAAGCCTATACTACGGCATTTTAGTATATGGGGATGTCCTGCATATGTGCAGAAGGACAAGAGGGATAAGATGGAGACTAAGTTCAAGGTGTATCTGTTTATAGGTTATCCTAGAAAAATATAAGGTGGACTATCCATGATCCTGAGGAATAGAAGGTGATCGTTTCTACGAATGCCATTTACCTAGAGCGGGATTCTATTATAGACCATATGTTCACTAGTAAGGTAGTTCTGGGTGAATTACTGGATACTAGTGGAGAGCGCATGATCGGAAACGTAGTTGTAATAGATGATGCAGACACTAGTATACCAGAAACTGTAGAAATAATTTGCTTTGTACCACAACCATCTTGTCGAAGTGAGAGCACCATTAGAGCTCTTGAAAGATTTTGTGGACAAACTTTGTGAATTAGTCCATAAATTCAAGAGGATGGCCCCTTGAGCTACGACGAAGTAGTGAAATTTTTTGACAAAACTGTCTAACAGAAAGTCATGGAGACAAAGCTTGCATCAGTGTTAAGTGATACTCTTTTGTACCAGGGTTCATCAAAGCTTTGTTTAAGCATATTTGGATTGGGTCAAAATTAAAGACCCGTGTAAGCGGATCACTGTGCGCACCCTCCCTCGAGTGGGCATATACTGAATCTAAGGCTTGCGCACCTAGCAACTTAGCCCATTGGGTAGAAGTTGGCAGAAGAGAGGATATATGATGCAGTTTCCAAGCTTAGGAGTTAGCAGGTCAGGAATACCTGGCTTACAGAATTGCAAAAGGTTCATTTATGGACTAAAGCAAGTATCCAGGAGAAACAATATCTATCTTGATCAAGTATGATCTATTCATACAGATTTGATCAAAATAAGTCAAGTGTGTACAAGAAGAGCGATGGAACTATAGGGGTGTACCTAGTACTTTACATAGACGATGTTCTACTGATTGAAAATGAAGTAGGAACGTTGCCTAAGTTAAATGTATGTTTATTATCTTAATTCGACTGAAAGACCTTCGTGAGGCGAGTTATGTTCTGGAGATCATGGTAACTCGAGATCATCAGAACAAGATTCTTACGCCATCACAGGCTATGCATAGAGATATGGTTCTAGCCAGAATCAATATACAAGACTCCAAAAGGGGTTTCTTGCTAAAGCTTAAAACTGTCGAATGATATAAATCATTTGACACCTAAGGAGATGGCAGAAATACAGAAGGTGCCCTATGCTTATGCAAAGGGTAGTCGTATGCCATGAATGTATAAGATGCTAGTTATCTGTTGCGCAGCAGGAATGGAGGGTCGGTTTTAGTCGAATCCGGGTCCAGTTAGCTGGACTGATGTGAAGAGTATACTCGATATCCTCGTCAAACAAGGACTACGAGTTAGTTTACACTTCACAAGACTTGACGCCGATTGGATGCACAAGATCTGATTTAGCATCAGATGTGTAATCTAGAGAATCGACTTCAGGTATAGTTTTTCACCTTGGGATGAGAAGCGGTTAGTTAGCAGAGTGTGAAGCTATAATGCATCACGGGCTCTACTACAGAAGCCTAAGCACATTGTAGTGTGCGTGACAGGAAAATAGGTGGTATGGCTCGGTAAGTTTATAGTAAACTTGGAAAGCATACCAGAGGTTCAGTTTTTTGTTGTAATAACAAAAGAGCGGTAGCAAGAGCCTAGGCACCACCATAAAGGGGAAACATATCAAATACAAATTCTACTTGATCTGGTAGTTTTAGGAGGAAAGGCAAGTGGCGGTAATCGAGTTAGCATCTACAGATAATGTTGCAGATTCCTTTAGGGAATTCCTGCAAAGGATTTTGGGCAGCATGTAGAAGCTATAGAGCTCATGACCGTTTTTCCTCGCTAGACCAAGTGGGAGATTGTTAGGTTTGATGTGGTCTACAGCTCGTAAAACCCTAGATTTGGCTGTATATGGTTGATAGTTTATTTAGGATTGTATAAAGGTACGTATTATTATACGTGTTCTATTTAAAGAACTTAAGGAGCCATGGCTATATAGTAGTCCATCTGAGTGGGAGACTCAGTGGATCGGTCCTATGAGCCTAAATAGTTCACAGCTCTGATTTGGGTTGGTCGCCCTATCAGGATAAGCTGTTGGAATGACAGAGCATGAGAATCTCCATAATGGTCATTACCAGGCACAGTGTCTGTGGCCGAACAGAACCAACACGGTGCACAGATCGGTGAGCAGATATCGGTGCACATAGCCGTGTTTCTGCTTAGGGTAATCGGTCCTAAACCCTGAGGAACCGTGACCGATGGACTAACCAGTTGCGTGTAACTTTGGTTCACCAACGTGTGAGGGATCTAACCACGACCCAAGACCACGGTGCGCTGGGTTACCGGGCTGACGTTGCATCGGCACGCCACTCTTGCAGGCCATCCACATCCTTATCGGTAGGTGCGTTCCTTGGTATGACATACACCGCACTAAACTCAGGCCTGGTGGTCAGCAGTTGAGCTGTTGACCGGATCTGGTTGCTTGGCCAAAGCGATCGGAGGTGCGATGTGATAGTCAACCTGGAAGGAACCTAGTCATATGGTCACTCGAGTCGGACGGTGCTCTCCACCGCTCGAGTTGACTCATGGCACCAAGTGGAGGGATATTGTATTACCAATACTAAGCGGAGAACAGGGGTATGCGAGAGAGCTTAATAAGTCTGGGAGAATTAGAGTGCAGCCTGCGTCGCACTCTGGGTGGCCACGCAGGTTAACCGGGACCTAGAGGATTGACAGGGACACTCGGGTAATGTGTCGATCGGGTTCGGTTGGAAGCCATGAATCCTAGTCCCTGAAGGTTCCACCCTATCCACGATCATTACGGATCAATACTTTTTTCCTTGTCTCACAGCATATTATGAGTTGAAGAAATAATGCCTAATCGTCCTGTGTTCCATGAGTGCATCGCACTGGAGCATGGTGGTAGCACAGGACTAAGTGTGTTCACTAGGGGGCAACCCCAGAGTAGTGTAGAGACATATGATGTTGCCATTATATCATGAGGAGTCCATTCCGTGTGTGTGTGTTGCACTAGAACGCAGAATACGTGTTTAGTAATTTGTACTATGGAGCACCCCACCTTTTACTAAGGGCACCCTAGTAAATAGTAAAAATACTATTCATCATCCCATGGTGTATTGACTTGTTGCTGATGCCGATGAGGTGCCCTAAGTGTTAGGGTGCATTATCGTGCACGTAGATGGGCCATACATTGTCCCGCATGAGGTGAACGACCACTAGATGCATGGGGGCATTTTGGTCATTACAAAATGTCCCGCATGCCCTAGTGGCCGCCATCCTCACTAGGGCTAGCATGCATGGCCATCAAACTTATAATTAAGGGATTAATTCAGATTTGAATGATTTTGAATCATCTCCTTAATTGCAACAATTCTAATATGGCAACTAGTATTAAAAAGGGGCATTGAATTTGAGAGTAATGAGAGGGAGAGAGAGAGGAACGGTTTCAAATGACAAGAGAGAGTGAGGGGCACGATTTTCAGATCTGAAATGGTGCATCCTTCTCATTTTTTCGATGAAGAACCAAAGCCCCTTCGCTTATGGTTCGGATTTTTGTCATCTCTCTTTCTCGGGTTCATCTCTTCTATCTCCCTCATCTTCTTCTCCAAGTGTGTGTGTGAGATTGATGGAGATCGCTTGCACTCTGAGGCACTCAGAGATTAGAGTGCAAGGATCCGGGATGATACGTGAGATCGGGTGAATCCGATGAGATTCATTTCTCTCTTGCATGAGGATCCGGCTCGAGATTGCTGCCCAGATTTTACGGGCATATCTGCATTGTTTTGATCACTGAAGAAGCTATAGAATTCCAAATGACTTCAAACCGGTTGCAAACTCTTGGCGTTGAAGTCTTCTTTCCGTCAAATCAAGTTTCGCTCCGTTCCGATGTCGGGATAGAAAGTTACGGCCTTTGCACTGAAAGGTGTTCGTGCAGATCCGAATTTGTCTTCATCAATATTGAAGCAATTCTTCGCGGTGTTAAATACCGCACGAAGGTATAACCTACTAACCCCTAGATCTATCATAATGCATACATATGAGATATGTCAATCATTTCGATAGATGACTATAGGGGTTCGATTCGTATTTCTTTTATCATTTACGCATATGATTAATGTGAATGAAAATTTTAAAATATACCGCACACGGAAACGATCCTCGGGATCAACTCCACCTTCCGCTGCGCCTCCGATATCATTCCAACAAATGGTATCAGAGCCATTTTGGTGTGCGATTCATGAGAAAATTTTTCATGGAACGAATCGTATGTGCATTTGATGAACGAATGCGTCACCGGGGTTTGCGTAGATCATATATTCATATATGTCGCATGTTATGCATAGTGTGTTTTGCAGGGCACCGCTATAGTGTGATTGTTTGCTTTCGGGGGTCGGACCCTGAAATATAATTGCATGGTATTTCGATTGTTTTTGTGATGGATGAATGTAAGGCCTAATGGGACAAGCGCGTGGAGGTTGACCACGGCTTGGTTTTTCCCGGCCCTTATTTCTATTCTTGTCTTTATTCTTCTACCTAGGAAAATGTGTACGAACGAGCAATTGCTCGGAGCGTACTAGTATTTTCAGTTACAGGTTGAAGTCCTGGAAGACAAGGATAGATCAGAGATTCATCACTGGAGGACCGAGCGCGGTGGCCCAAAGTAAGGAATATCTGGAAGATGCCATTGAAGAAATGTCAGAGCATTGCTAGTCAGGTTCAGGGGTCGGACCCTGAACTTGATATTAATGGATGTTTGGTTTTTTCTTTGGTTGGATATTTCTTTAAACCCCGGTGAAAGAATATAATCTGATGCAGTATGTGTTAGATTGTGGGATGCCCTTTCCCTACTATTCGTGGGATGCTATTTCCCCACTTCGTCCATGCGACCATTAGGTTAGATCTCCATTTATTGACACCCGTAGTCTAATTGGTGTTTGATGGTAGTTGGATCCCATAACACTCGGTTATGCCACCGTTAGGTAGAGGTCCGACGGAGGTTGTCGGATGTCCCTAATTGGTTTGACATCGAAACCAATAGTGATGTGGTGATCATCTACGACATCAGACATCAAGTTACATATGAGGAGTCATACTAATGGGAGACCTTTCCTAGTATGTCTAGACCATAGGCTAGGCTCTAGAGCACAAAGGGTAATGATCATTTTATTTAGTATCGAAGGCTTGGAGAGTACGTAATGTGATTCTCGGGAGAAAGGTGACAACTGAGTATCCACGGGATAGGGACTATGGTCCTTTCCAAGTCTATCTATACTTTATAAGAGGTCTTAACTCTAGTGGGAGCGCGGTATGACCAGGGTCTAGGTCTAGGTTGTCGCAACCTAGGAACTAAAATACTTGCATTAAAATAACCCTCACCATAATTAAGGGATGTGTAAGAGGACTCAGTGTGAGTGCCCCTGGCCTCCACGGCCAATTGCTGAATTTCTGGGTGATAGGGTATGACTCAACATCCCCCTCGGATGAGAGTTATGTTCTGTCATGCCGGAGGCTTAGCAGTCTCCTTCGGGATATGGTGGTCACGATGCCAGGAGAGAAGGGCTTTTCCCGCCCTCGCGGGGGCCGCATGAACTCCCGTGTCGTGATTGCCTAGGCTGGTGGGTAAGCATCCGAAGCACCCGTGAGGCTACCCGTTGCGTCGCATGGAGATCACGGGGGGGCTGGCCAAAAGGTACCATGGTCCATCATAGTCCGGTTGTGGCAGATTTGGATTGGGTCGGAAAGATCCGATGTGAGCGGAGGACGTTACACACTGCCCCCTCGGGCGGGTGTATCCGAATCTGAGATCTCGCATACATGGTAAATTACTCCATGGAAATGTCTTCGCTTTGAGGGTAGCGTTGGCATATGGATGTAATTAGCTTGTTTTAATAATATCCTTAAAATAAGTTTTAATACAATCTATATTCAACCATAGATTCCCTGTCCGCTATCCCATTAGAGAACTAGATAACGGGTACCGACTTCGTAGACCGGTAATGCCATCATGATCTTATATTTAGGGTTAGTAAACTACAATGGCTATAAATCTTAATGTCCCTAAACCAGACCTATCGGGTCCAGATGCCACTGTGGTACAGGATAGGGCATATAACGACTAACGAGAGTCTGTAGAGATGTGCAAGTGCTATGTCATAGCATACTTGTAGACAACTCTTCAGAAGTAAGTCAGACATATGTCGGGTCCTCTGATGTAATGTTCTGTTACAGCATCAGATGTCTGAGGGGCGCAGTCAAATGACTCGCTATCTCACCATCAAGAAACTCGTCAACACTAAGATGTTTGATGGAATACTAGTTTGGAAACACATTCTTGGGTTCCAGAGCAAACTGGTTTTCTTTGAAATAGTGCTAGATGTCGAGGTGATAGAGAACATCTGTCTTGCATCCTTATATGGAACCTTTGAAGGCTTTGTCAGAGACTTCAGCCTTTACAAGCTGGAGATGACAAATGCGGAACTTCTGGGAGCTATCCAGGTCACTAAGGATGGGATCAAGATTAAAGGTAATTCCTTTAGTGCGTAACTTAGGCTTTCTATAAAGTGCCTAAAAGTAAGAACTGATCAGAAACTAAAAACAATGACTGTATAGAATCAGGAGCGGACTCTTAAGTCTGGTGAAGCCTAGTGCGAAAGTGCTTCCGATATGGCAACAGAAGGGGCATTGGAAGATTGAACATATGGTCTCAGGGTGCTAGGACAGGTAAACATCAACTCTTGGTAGAGTCGAATTGCCATCTAGTAGCAGTGCTTCTGCTTCTTGAAATATGGACTTCGTGTCTATAGAGATTCAAGGAAAGTAGAAGGCTACTTATTGGTAAGGTGGTCCTAACATAGATACTGATACCATAACAACTGCAGAAGCTATTAATATGTTATCTTAGATTTTTCGATAGAAGGATTTTGATCCTTAGAGATTTAGTTATGTTTCCTCCAAGCTAAATAAAGGTTTTCAGTTCTAATCGATGGCTTTAGTGCATCTCTTAAACTGAATAGGTACCTTCATTGCTAAAGGAATAGTTCATAATAATCTCTTTGTATTAAAATCTAGTTCGAAAATAGATTACATGATAGCTGTAGTATCTAATTCATATTCATCTTATTCCTTGGGATAACTTAATCCAATTGTGGCTCCTATGACTTAGATATATTGTCTCAGACATAATTCAAAGGTTAGTGAAGGCTGAGTTTCTAGATACAGTCCCCTTGGAGACCCTTCCGACCTGCGAGTCTTGTTTGGAAGGCAAAATAACTAAAAAGGGCCACTGAGGTATTGGATTTTGCCCATTCTGACGTATGTGGTTCCAAGAGCATCCAGATGGATGATATCCATTGGATGAGTTCCATAGGTACCTGATGGGGCATGGGATGATATCCCAGTTAATTGCTCCAGGGACACCATGCCAGAATGGAATATCCAAGAGAAGGAATCAGACCCTGTTGGACATGGTCTAAAGAATGATGAGTTTTGCCAAGTTTACTACCCACCTTCTATGGGTTACACCTTGAGACACAGTAGAGTATATCTTGAATAATATCTCATCTAATCAGTGCCTCATACCCCTGAAAAGCTGTGGTCTGAGCGAAAGCCTATACTACGGCATTTTAGTATATGGGGATGTCCTGCATATGTGCAGAAGGACAAGAGGGATAAGATGGAGACTAAGTTCAAGGTGTATCTGTTTATAGGTTATCCTAGAAAAATATAAGGTGGCCCTCACTTGCGGATGGGTCCACCCGACCCCTCTTTTGGCTCAGGTTGGGTGCTGCGGGTCTGGGTTCGTGTCGGGTTTGCGCCCCCCCCCTGCGGGTCGGTGCACGCAAGTCAGGTTCGGATTTGATAAATTTTGTGTGTCTACACCATGCCTGTTTTCGGTGAACCCTTTTATCCCGGTTGCAGGGTTCTTAACGACACTGATTAACACTAAACCCTGTAACCAGAATATAGAGTTCAGTTAACACTAAACCCTGTAACCTGAATACAGGATTCAGTTATACTCAACCATTCTCAAATAAACAATGCTAAAGGATTCACAGAGAACCCTGCAACCGGGATAAAATGGTTCAATTAACACTGAACTCTGCAACCGGGATAAAGGGTTCAGTTAACACTGAAGCTATATTCTGGTTACAGGGCTTAGTGTTAATAAGTGTCGTTAAGAACCCTGCAACTGAGATAAAAGGTTCACTGAAAACACGTGGCTCTGAGTGGTCATATGGCAGTCAGAGCGCCACTTTTGAAATTACAAATTTTACAACGATATTTTAATAAATTTATAATTTTAAAATATTAATATAAAAAAAATCCCTTTTTTTTTTTTGTATCGGCAATACGAGAGGCACTAGAAAGTAGAAACGTAACTATCCAAATTCATCTCTACCATCATCGGAAAAGAAAGCCGGAGCCAACTCCCGCCTTCACATCATCGAGCTGCAGGCTGCAGGAATTGAGGTCGCGGAGATGTTTTATCTCGGGCCAATGTGGGTCCAGCTAGCAGAGTTGGTGATGGTGGGTGCTGTAAGTTCTGGCTTTCCATTCCGGGTCACATGCAAAATGGTCCGGGCTTGATCGGGGAAGACGACGCCCTCTTGTGGAACAAGACGCGTCATTTTGGCTGCAGAGCGGATCCGACAGCTCAAAGCCCAGAAAAAGAGAAGGCCTTTTTCCTCCCTCCCGACCTCCCCTTATCCTTCGCGCAATCTGCCGCCCGCTCCCTCGTCGCCGTCGGTCCGCAGCAGCAGATGTCATGCTTGGTGCCGCAGCTCAGGTGCCCCAACGACTTCCATCCCAGGCTCTTCTGCCAAGCCCAAGGTTTCTCTCTTCCCATGCTGTTAGGTCAGTGTTCATGACTGTGGATCCGAAGGAAGTTCAATTCAAATGGGGTTGACTGATCCAAATAGCATGCCCCCACATAACCCTTTGATCGGAAATGCCAATGCTGCGTCGAAATTTTATTATTGTTGAAAAGCTCGTGAATCTTTTGTTTTGGGTCATGTCCCTAATTTGATCTTATTTTCCCGTCTGCAACTTGCATTTGAGTGAGTGGCATGGACAAGGTGCTTTCTTATAAAAGCAGGATCCAAGTAGCCGAGACAAAATAGGGTGCAGGCTAACTATGGATATATATGAATGGAATAGGGAGCATGGTCCTCCCCACTAGTAGCCAACACGCTAGTCCTCCCTTCAATTCAGGTGCCACGTGGCACTTTTGAACCGGGGTTAGTGATCAAATGTTCATATACACATCCGACACCACTAGTCTATGTTGTGTTGTTAAACATTCTCTTGTATTCTCTTACAATCTTTATATATGGATTTCTCATTTCTTCGTAATAGATACTGATGTATTTGTCATGCGTTTGATCCACTCGTGTAAGTGATCAATGTTCATCTCTCTTTTTGAAATAAGTATTTGCTATCGCTAGACCATAGGCCATCGCAAACTCTAAGTATAGAATCTCCAATTTCATTTCTCTCTCTAAAATCCTGCCCCCATGTACTCCCTCATATCCTCTATTACTTCTCCCAACATGGTCATTTAAATCACAACCTGTAAGCATCATTTCTCCCTCTGGAATTCCTTGCAATAATCCGATGGTTTTCGCTATCTTGGTTCTATTATACAGAATGGAGAGTGAGATGATGGTATGTTCAACATAATTAGAGGTGGTTGGATGAAGTGGAAAGGAGCTTTGGAAGTGTATGCGATCGATGCATGCCTTCTAAGACTTAATGGTAATTTTTACAAGACAATAATAATGAGATCTCGCAATGTTATATGCTTCAGAGCGTTGGGTCATAAAGAAATCTCAAGCACGTAAAATGTACTTGGCAGAGATGAGGATGTTGAGGTTGATGTGCAGGAAAACTAGGAGGTAGAATGAGGAAAAAGTGTTTTATAGGAAGTATTGGAGTTGCACTAAAAGATCTTAACAGAAATGAATGATGAAGAAGGATTAGTAAAGCCAACCCCAAATAGATAGTCATGGCTCGATGGCTATATTATGGTTTTTATGAATCTGGTCCCATGCCCCCCAACCCAAACAAGGGTGGTTCTGTAGATGCAGGAACAATCCGAAGTATTAGCTAATCCTAGTTCCAAACAAATGGCAGGTTGTTCTATTGAGTTAAGTGCATATTGACATACCAAGCTTGAATCAATGGGATATGGCTCTCAGTAGCGGCGGATGACAATACAGGACATGTAAAGCGCACACTATTATATATCATATTGATATGTTGTGATAACGATGTCTTAGACTTTCTTTTGAAAGTACAAGTCCTTAGGATCTATGCTATCAAAGTCGGGACTAGTCGGCAACTAGTCCCCGACTAGTCCCTGGGCGGCATTTTGCCGACCGATTAATTTCGATTCCGTCATTGCTGGGCAGAATCCCGACTAGTCCCCGACTAAACCCGACTAGTCCCCGACTAACGACTGTCGACTAGTCCCCAGGCAGCATTCTGCAAGCAATTTTTTTTTTTTAAAGGAGTCTTTGCAAGCAATTTTGTTTGGATTTTTTTACATTGGCTCAAAGTCTTGAGTTGCAAGACTCACAATTATGGCTCTTTCCTGTAATCATCTGTTGAGCACCTGAGAATCTCAGATAAAAACATAGACAAATAATTAGTTTATTTGTTGATATCCATATAACCCTATAATCAAAATTGGGTTGTTCACTGATTAAACATCATTAAACAAATATTGTGATGAATTCTTAGTTCTGAGTCTTTTGACATGGGCATGAAGCCAATACAGCTGTGTTATGTTAGACCGTTACTTATGTATTTATGCCCATGCTGTGAAGTGTGAAGGTATGTATTGTTATTAACCGACTAATATCATATACTTATTGACATTTATGCTAGTTCATATATCATATATGTTTATGGAGGGGGCGAGGGGTTATAATAAGTTTTGGCCGACTAGTCCCGAATTAGTCCCGACTAGTCCTAGTCGGCCCTTGGCCGACTAGGGCGGACTACCGACTTTGACTGCATAGCTTAGGATTTATATCCTCTACTTTGCAGAATCTTCCATACAACGTACTTTGTAGCAGGCACCAGGGGGGGCTGATGAACAAGTGTCGGTCATTTCGAGCACATCCAGATCTTCTTTTGTATTTATTCTGCAGTTTGTTCAATCCTACAGTCAAACATATTTTCTTATTTGAGATTTGGAATTTGAAAACCACAGCTGGTCATTCTTGACCACCTAATCAACCTGAGCAGTCAGATGCTGGGGAAGAAAACAAATAGCATCGTTACAATCCCCACAAACCCCCCGGAAAAGAAACGGCAACATCTATTCTCACTACCATCAAGAACACATAGAAGCATCCTCCTGCCCATGTCAGCCAGTGAATCTGGGCTCTTGTACCTGGCCCATCCTTCGAGAAGTCGTATAATAACTTAAGCTATCACCCTTTTGTATTTCAGCAATTTATAATCCCTTCATGGATAATATTGTTGATTATCACTATCTTTTTAGGGTTTGTTTCCAATATCTGAAACTTCAGTTTTTGAACTTGTTAGAATGCATGCTAAAAAACTTTAGGTATTGAACTTGTTAGAATGCATACTAAGGAATGTTGTTTTTGCTAAAATCTTGTTTGTGTAGTGAAGGCAAGAAACTTCGTTTGTTTCCGAAGTTATTGTGTTTCATCCCCAATGACAGCTGTGATTGACATAGAGAAACTTTGGAAGCTGGAGGAACAGTTAACCTCATTAGCTGCTATGAGACCTTTGACATATGTAGGAGCCATCGGTCTGCCTGCAAAGGTCAGAGTTTACTTTATGAAGGATTCCTAAACAGTCACTATATATAGAAAGCATGCTGTCATGTGGATTTCTTATTTCTTGCATAGCCACAGTCTAAAATCAGGAACAATTTGGGTCAATAGTCTAATTGTTCAGAAACTTTTCATGGATTAAAAAGTTTATGGAGAAGAATTGTCAACAAAATATGAAGGATGCTTCGATTCGGCAACATTTTAAAATAGTTCCAGAATTACTTACAATATTATAATTTATTCAGAAAATTGCTAGGAATCAAGATCACACAACTTATTCGTTAAATCGTAACAAACTCGACAAAGGTTCAAATGGAAAAAGCAAGTAGTAGTATTTCAGAAATAATTATATGTCTTGCATCATATCTCTTACTAGAGACTTCTAATCATGGAATCAAATGTCGACAAATTTCCTACAAAATCACTAAAAATGTCTTCTTTCAAGGTTCCGACATAGAAATTGACCAAGTTTTTAATAGTACCAAATTTCCTTCCGACATAATGAAATGTCGGCCGAAATGACCGACATTATGTCTTTTTTCCAAACAATTTCACCTAATTTTTTTATCTTTTTCAACAAAACAAAGCTTATTTTTATCAGTAAGAAATTATATTTTTCCTCAATTTCGATTTTTTTTCATAATAGAGAATATTTTACTGTCATCTTTATCCTGAAGTAATGCTGAAATATTTCATTTTTTTCATATCAAACGAACAAAATCGAAATCTGACCGAAAAACGATAAAATTTTCATCGAAAAACACCAAATTTGATCGAAAAACAAAATATTTCCACCAAAATTTGTATTTCCATTTTAAAATTTTTTCACCGACAAATTACCAAAAAACAAAAAATTTTCTTTTTTTGGCCAACCGGCATGGACACTGAAAGCGACATTTAAAACCATGCTTCTAATTGACGTCAGGTTTAGTGATTTCTTTTTCTTCTCATATGAATATGGGGTTTGATTACATTATTTTAGTCAAATTCTGAGATATTGACCCCTAAAACAGTGCTTTCATTTGGAGTTATAGATTCTTACTCGCTAAAAAATATTTCGTTGTTCCTCGATCCAAAGTTCCATTTATATTTAGAAAAACACTAAGTGAGGTAGCGCCCTTGTTGTTGTGTTGGCAGAAGATTAGTTGATCGAAAAAACCTTATGCAGTTGATTGTATTCCTGTAAAGAAAAACCTCGTAAAAATTGAAGACCATTTGAGAATTCTCAACACTTTAGAGAAATATTTTACCATAATTTCCAGTTGTTCTTACCTGACTAAATAAGGGCACCATATAGATAAAAGTTGAGCATTACTGTGCAGAGCACATCTTCTGCTTCTTAGATTGTGGATGCGAAATTTTTTTCCGGTTCCCATGACTGTTTCGGTCACATTTTTAAAGTAAGGCGATTGAGTTCTTTGAGCAATCACTTTTCTGTAGTTAGTTTATAGGCATGTAGAACTCACTTTATTCCTCTTAAATTTCTCCAGACAAATTTTGACCAAACCTTCCATACGGAAACACTCCTCACATGTGAAGAGGCAGAAATTGCAGCAGCAGCTGCTGGGGCAGTTGCTCTTGCCAGAGCAGCAGTTGAAGTTGCCGAAAATGCAGCTCAGATGATTGGAAATTATCCATCTGTCAAATTGGAAAACTCAGATGATTTTACATCTGAAGCTGAATTATTCCAGCTTGAGAGGATCAGACTCGGTGAAGGGGAATCTGTTGGCTCGATTAATGATTCTGGTACACCTGAAACCACAACACACGACACAGAGATTTCCGTTTGCAAGCATGAACTTCAACAGATGAAGCATTTTAATAGCACAACTGTGAGATCTGGACGTCAAACTGAGAGAAGAGCTAGAAGATCAAGGGCAACGGAGAAGGCAGCTGCTAACGTCATTGCTGTGAAATCTGGATCATCCAGCAGGAAAAAACGCTCTTCTTTACATAAGATTGATTATTCAGGCCCTTTACACAACTTAAAGGGAACAACAAGCACTTCAAAGCTTCTTACAGCTACTGAAGAGCTAGAGTTGTCCGAAGGAATTCAAGTAAGATCCCATGCATCACAGGTTAAAAACTGTCATCAATTGATCTTTTCTTGAGTTGCTGTTATTGGTTAGAAGGACTTCTGTTTTTGGTTGGATGTTTCTGTCTTAACTTGCATGTGGTGGTGTCAACTGTCCCAGTAACTCTCTCTGCTAGAACTGGTAGCTAGAGTTTATTATTCCAGGGTAACAGTGGAAAGCGCATGGCTAGATTTAAAAAAAAACTGTAACATTAGTCTGTTGAGTTTAGATTTATAGACATTAATAAAAAATCTGAGCAAAATCAATAACCTTATTTGAGGGGACATCGGCCTAGTTCGACCGGATGTGACACGTGTTTACTCGAGGAGTTGTAGAAGGATAACCTATCCTTTGGGCTCTGGATTGGAGAGAATATCCAGTAGTTGGGCTATGCATATCGGGCCCCTTTTTATTTATTGCTTTATTTTAGTTATTTATTATGCATTTTCGGAGTATCTAATGGACTTAAATTCAGCATCATGTGAACCCAACTTATAAGGGTATTTTTATTTAATTTTTAGCCAATTAGTCTATAGGATTTTGAGATTTTATTTATATTTCTTGTAGCCGTCATTGGCCTTAGTTACATGAATGAATGAAATAAGAGTTTTTTCTTAGGATTTACGTGAATGAACGAAGGGACCAGTACTAACTGTTGCACTCGTCTTTGCTTTTCATAACTGCTCTAATTTTCTGAATATTGTGAATGCTAGTTGCGAGAATTGGATTTCATAATTGTTTATTAAAATTAACTTGCTAACTTCCTGACATCCTAATAGGATAACAATTTCACGAGTGTCCCGCATCATTTTTGGTATCATAGCACGGTTAGGCTTAGGGAGTTTGCATTTACTCGCTAAATTATTAGGCTACATTTAAATTCATCCTTGCATTCTACAGCATCATCCATATCATCTAGCAAAAGGTCATTGTTGTATGTGGACCCGTAACGAGAATGCATACTCATAAGAAATGGGCACCCCAAATCAGACACCTATCCTAGACCCGTTAGATGCCTTGAACAACCGTCTAACTGAGATGGAGACTAGGTGGCAAGGCAAAGTGCCGATACTCAGGCACACGTGGAAGTTTTGGAGGCGGCCTATCAAGGGAACTGTCATCGAGAGGATGATGAGGGATCTTACAATGAAGATCTAGGAAGGGATAGAGGGCGAGTAAGAATCATAAGAAATAGTCCCTCACCTCCACCCGAGTGAGAAGAGCAAGACAACTACCCAGGCCGCGATGCGAGGGCTCAAGGTCGAGGCACCAAGCTTTGATGGCTCCTTCGATCCAAAAGTCTTCATTGATTGGGTAGCTATCTTGAAACACTACTTCGAGAGTTCGACTGGTATGATATTAGTGAGGATCGCCGAGTGCGCTTCGCTAAGATGAAGTTAATCAGCTAAGGAAAGTTATGGAACACCATTGTGAGGATTCTAGAAAGAGTACGCCTATGTCTCATCGCGATTGAGAAGAAATGAAGGAGAAGTTGAGTGAAAGCACTAATCAGAGTTTTACAACTAACAACTAGCAGCTTATAGATGAGTGGCACAAGTTGACGCAAGGAGGAAACTGATTACATCATCGAATTTGATGAATATCTGATGAGGTGGGATATGAAAAAGACATTTGATTGACATTGTCCTGATTTCGCGTGGGCATTCGTGATGATTACCAGAAGGAGGTATAAGAACTTAAGCGGTATTCTAGATCGGCCTTCCTGAAGCAATTTGATCCTCGTGACAACATGGGTAGACCTAGCTCGACTGGCAACAAACCATCTGTTGGGAACCAACCTGCTAGATCGGATTAGGCCAACTACTTTATTTTCCAATATAAAGGAAAGGGACTTGTTACCGATACCTCGAGGATAGCACGTGATCAATGTTACAAGTGCAAGGGATTTGGACACTATGCCGATTGTTTCCCTACCAACCCTCGGCTGAAAGTTGCCCAAAACCTAGAACGAGAACAAAAACGTTTTGGGCTAAAACTGCAACCAAAATAAAAAATTTAAACTATGCTTGTCAGTCAACTGAATCTTGCCTGAATTTGGGGATAGGTTTATAGATCTGTTGAAGAGTTCATGGATATGTTATTCTTCAAATTATTTGAGAAATCTGAAACAATGAAGTGATTTTTATGGCAAGCATTTTCCACACCTCCCACAAAAAAAAGAAAGTCTTATTAGTTAGAATGATTGATTGATCTCTTTTTTATTCTTTGGGCCTAATATTATGTTTATTTGATTCCTTATTATGTAAAATGTTGTTGCCTATCCCCCAGAGAATACGTTAGCTTTATAACAAATATTTCATGCATCAGTTCTGTACACATATTGCTGTCTAATAGTCTGATTCTCTTAAAAAAATTTCAATATCATTCATTTCAGTGATTCCTGAATACAGCTAATAAATTACAGAACGATGGATTAACAGTGCGTTTTGCTTTCTAATATAAATCTGTCCTTATATATGTCTTTCCATTTATTCCTGTATGTTTTTTTTTTGGGGTAGGTTTCCTTTATGTTTTTATCGAACAAGTTTGGGATTTGCTTTATAGATTCTAACCTGCTATCAGTTCCTACTCTACGTGCTATCCCAAATGCAGAGTATGCATGACGATATTAACATATTAGAAATGCCAAATAAATGTGGAATTTTGGTGTTTTCTTGCAGACTACTGTTCTCTAATTTGCAAAGAGCGCTGGTTCCTATTTTATTTTATTTAATTTAACAATATGGATTTTGCATCAATTCCTGCAAAATAATTGCTATTATATCAGTGGGTGGGAGGTGCACTCTTAACTTATCTTAGATGTTGGTTACTATTTACTTCAGCTAACTTACAATAGCAAAAAAGTCAGCACTCTTTTAACTTACCTTCTCGTAAAATCATTAAGCTTGACATGTTGACAAACCATAGAAAACTTGTTGATATGTAATATTGACAAAAATTAAATCATATTTTGCGAACTTTTGCTGTGATTTTGGTATGAGTCATGTTTTCTCTTGGTACTGATATGTGATGCAGGAGCAGTTAAAGCTGGAAAGACTCCGAGAGGAGCTTGCAGAACGAAATGGTGGTCAACCAACCTTTCCTCAATGGGCAGAAGCAGCTGGAGTTGATCAAAAGACTCTGAGGAAGCGCTTAAACTATGGCATCTTTTGCAAGGATAAGATGGTCAAAAGCAACATACGACTTGTTATTTCCATTGCAAAAAAATATCAAGGTGTAGGGATGAACCTACAGGATCTTGTTCAGGTGCTTGCATATACTGACTAGTGATGCTTGTAATCTTAACCACTTATGCTGATATAGAATTTCATTCCTAGGAAGGATGTCGAGGCCTGCTAAAGGGTACTGATAAGTTTGATGCATCAAAAGGGTTTAAATTTTCAACTTATGCACATTCGTGCATTGAACAAGCTGTTCGCAAGTCTCTTTCAGATCAATCTAGGACAATTCGTTTACCGGTATGTTATCCATCCAACTACATTCATATGGCTTGAAATTGACTTTGTTCAATATCTCTATATTAGGACAAAAACAGATTCCATGTTCCTTATATGGGTCTTGCCTAGAAATAACTTAAAGGAATGTTAATTCCTCTAGGGTTAGAAGTGGAGAAATATGGAATCTTCTTTTTTTAGTGATGTTTTGGAAGATTGCAAAGTTTTAACAAGAGGATAATTAATCTTATAGAGAGCTACCTTTTAGGGGGAGCTTATGAACCCGATCAACTCATTCCTTTATGCAGGAGGTTGGATTCCGTAGGAACTCGGGATAGGTTGGAACCCGATCAACTCATTCCTTTATGGAAGGAGGTTGGATTCCGTAGTCGCTCAGATAGGTTGGAACCTGATCAACTCATTCCTTAAGGTAGAGAGACATCATGCATGACTTCTAGAGAATAAGGGATAGGTAGAGCTATATAGAACATCACTTTGAGGAGCAGATTTTATGAAGTGGAAGAATACTGGGAATCTGGCAACTTATACTTCATTGTTTGTTTGAAGATAGTCTAGAGATTGAATACAAGATCACGAGAATCTTATCCACCAGTATATATTCCTATATTGTGTGTGAGTCGTGTGACATCAGTAATGAGAAGCCATTGACAATGTATCAACTACTTGTTCTCCATTTTGTAAAGGGCGAGTGACATTTTAATTGATGTTTATATACTAAAAGAAATCTGAATTATGAACTGCACATTTCATTAGCAGCACCTTCTGGAGGATGAGGAAATAAAGTAGTTGAATTAGTGTATTACAAAGTTGTTGAACTTTCGGAGCTATTTGAAGCTATTTGTTTCTTTTTTAAGGTCCATGGAATAATCACCAAGATTCTAAAAAACGCTAGGCGCTTGTTAGGCGATGGGGGGCTGCCTAGCACCTAGGCCGCCTAGGAGGTGCCTAGTCGTTTTGACTATTTTTAATTATTTTGATATTATATATAGTATATGTTTTAAAATTACTATAAATTCAAGATTATCCCAACTATAATTTTAAAGAACAAGTATCATTTATATAACCATAAACTCAAGGTTAACAAGAACAAAAACAAGCATGATATTATGAGATAACATACATGATTTTAGTAAAATCCAAAATTCAAGATTACCAACAACAAAAGGAAGTACGATATTACGATAAAGTATCCAAGATTCTAGTACAGTCCAAAACAAAAAGTCACAAATTACAACATCATTTCTCCTATAGACTATAGTAATAGACTTCCAGTACTCTTCTTTTTTATATCGCTCTAGGACTCTATCTTCATTAGACTTAAAACTCCACCTCCTCATCACTCTTCGTCTGTCTTCTTATCCGATACAAAATCTTTTTCATGAAGTTCTCTAACTTCACGGGATGAAGAGTTACCACCAATGTTTTTAGAACTTCTCCTAGGCACTAAAACACTATCTGACCCTATCGTTCCTCCAATCATTCACCAAGTAAATCATGAACCGGTGTCAACCTCTTCATCAATTTTTTCATCACCATCATCAATAATCCATCCTTGAGCCTTACTAGCTTTAGTTGCTAGTAATACATCTACTCCTTGCTCCTTTCCCTTTTCTTCTTATTGATGATCTAGGCATTGAATTAAACATAGACTAGATTAAAAAAAAGGAAAGCCCAGTCCGCGTAGGTCCGCCTGGGCTCGCCTAGTCCGCTTGGGCCGCCTAGCCTCGCCTAGCGGTCTGGGCCGCTTTTCTACACCGCCTAGGGGCCATGGAACAAAAAATAGATATATTTCGCGAAATATATCGGAAAAATGAAACCCCGATACGAAATATCACCTGCAATCTCGAGCATAATTGAAAATGTCAAAATATCGAGCAATTTCGTGGAAATTTCGTGAAATTTATCCGAAATTCTGTGACTGACTGGTTATAAAAGGGGACTGGGGGGCCTGGTTCTCAGCAGCTTATTTACATATAATAACATTTAAGTAAATGTCGTTTTACTTAATTTTTATTTTCTCCATTTACTTTAAGTTATTATATGTAAATAAGCAAATACCCCCCCATTTGGTTTCAATAAAAATATCAAAAAAATCAAAAAACAAAGGAATCAAAAAGTAAACTTTCAATTTTAGTAGGAGAAAACAGTTTTTATGGATTTTTATAAAATCTACATGGTGAGAAAAGTGATTAAATCAACTCCTTTTTAGCTCAAAAAATTCCACAAGATGTAGAAGTACGAGTACTTCTAGAAAACCATGGTCCGTCTTAGGAAATTTTGAATGTATAAAAACTTTTCTATATAAAATCTCGTTTTTTCAGACTTAGTAAAAAAACAGTGTTTCACATTTCAGCATAATTTTTGCACAATTTCAAATTTGCATAACTTTCTTGTTTTAAGTCCGCTTTCAAAATCGTTTGAAACATTATTTTAACAATCAACTAATCTTTATTTCAAAAATATTGTTATCCAAAAAAAGGATTAAAAAATATTTGAAAAATATATATCAAAACCGAACTAAATAAGATCGCACAACACTCACAGACTTAATACATTGAATACATGTTATGTGAAGCTCTACACCCCTTGATAGGGTACACATATTATGTGAGTGTTCCAAAGTGTGTATCTATACTTGGTTTATGACTATCCGGAGTTTCATTAAAAAATTCCATCAAAAAATCAATATTTCCACCATTTCTACAAAATTGCAATATTTCCACACTGTCGAAATATTTTCACGAAATATTTCCATATCTAGAAGGTCGAAATTTCCACCGAAATGGAGATTTCGAACCTTGCTAGGGGCTAGCTAGGCGGTGGGGGACCTTCTAGTGCCTAGGCGGCCGCCTGGGCTGCTTTTTAGAACATTGATAATCACAATAAGAAAAAAGGATAAGAAGAAGAGAAAAATAAGTCAGGATAAAGAGGATGTTGCATACATCCGAAACAGGTAATATGATATCCATATGGTATCTCTTTCTAAGAGCAGGCCAAAGTTGTGTGGCCCCATAGTACAAATACACCTAATTAGTGTTGATCTAACTTTATATAGTTTTGGATCCGTTTCTAGGCCCCAGTATACCCTATTAACACTAGTAGTCCCAGGCCAGTGGATAGAATGCTAAGGCTGCCAAAGAAACTTTAGCAATGCATCCACATCTTGATTACTTGTCTTCAAGCAAGGATTAACAATCCGATTAGTTTCCTCCTTGATGCAGTTTATGTTTATTTAGTAGCAACTATTTTCAGCCCATAATTTGCTACCTTTGGGCTATGATTGGATTCTAGTCATGTAGTAATTTCAGATTTTGATTGTCCATCTTTGACGGATTTTGAATTTATTGTCAAAGTTATGCTATCTTTTACCTAAGGTGTGGAGGTCGTCCACACCCACTTAAATCGTGACATGCTTGACAGTTAACAACCTAAGTGATATGACATGTCTGGTATAATTTATCAGAAAGAATAGATCCAAAACATTCCATCGTGAAAAGGGCGAGAGATCATACCCGGCCCGGGCCCAAATTAAAATTTTTGGGCTTGGCCCAAATCCAACCCAAAACTTTTTTATGAAGCCCAAGCCCAAACCCAAACCCGACCCAAATTAAGCCTGCATTTATAGCACGGTATATGCCTAATTCTTTTTGTCTTCTCTTCATCAAACATTAAAAACCAGAAAAAAAAACATTGATTATGATATTCATTAAAACGATATATGTGAAATAATGTTCCTATAATTCGAGGCATTGATATTTGTAAAGTGGACACTTTAAAATTATGTATTCATTGTATATAAAAATAAAAAATAAAATACTTTGGGCTTTGGCTCGGGCTTCGGGTCGGGTTAGTGGTTGTCCATATCCGATCCATAACACAGTCGGGCTTGAATGTTTGAGCCTGGTCTAAAGCCCAAGCTAACTCTATCCAAACTGGACCCAAATCGGGCCCGGTTCGATGGGGCTTGGGTTGGCCTGAGCCCATTAACAGCTCTAGCTGTGACTAGGCCAATCAAAGGCTGTAAGAGTCGATCAGGGCCAACAGTGGCTTAGGAGGGAGCTGGCGGGCTGAGTCGAAACTAGAACTGGAGGGCGGTGGTGGACTCCGATAGTGATAGGCCGATGCAGGAGGGGCTGAGCCGAGGCAGAGCGACACAGAGAGGAACCGGGCGGGGACCGTTCGGGGCTGGGTGGGGGCAAGTGCGACTGACGGGTCATAAGTGTGACAGGGCCACGACGGGCAGGTGCAACAGGGCTGGGCCGAGCGGGGTGCGATGTCGGATCGGAGCCCGGCTAGTCCGATATGATGTAGGGGAAGCGGGGGGGAGGCTAGCCGAGCCGGGAGGGGTCGGGATAACTTTGGGGCTGGCCGGCCGAGGGCTCGGGCTAGTCTAGGTAAGAGCCGACGGGGCGGATCTGGTGCGGCGTGGCGGCGAACGAGATGACACTGATGTCGATGCTACAGATTGTTTGGTGGAATTGGAACCCGTCAATCGAGCTGTGATACCAAATTGATGCGGGACAACGTCGTGAAGAGGAGAGGGAAGAGGAATATTGATCTCGTGTCATCCTCTTCGCAAGGAAACAAAGAGGAGATGATAGTCGCCGTTGATCTCGAATAATCAAACTAGGGTTTTCAGAGAGAGATAGTTGGGGAGGAGAGAAGATGAGGGGGAAGATTCGAAGTCCATCAGATTCGGGGAATCCACCCCTGATGGATTCCAATCCAGGAAACCCTAACGAAGCTCGCAAACTATCATATTTTTTTTTTATAATTATTCATTGCAATATTATATAATAAGAATATGTGACCCTATTATAGGTCTTACATGTACTAGGTTTATTGAACCTGAACACTTAACCAAAAGATAAGGTAGAAATTTGATTCTAATCAAATCCATCTAATCAAAAGATAGCCATAAAATTCAACCTATTGAAAGATAGACGTTTCCTAATTTAAAGAGATTGGAATCTAACCAAATCTCATCTAAAAATGAATTTTCAAATTGGCATAAATATCTCATCCGAAAGTGATTATTTTATTCCTAATTATGCCTTGTGATATGTGCCCGTTGACTTGAGTTTTGGAAGTCGTGCAGGCTGGGCTCTGGTCCCCATCATTGAACACCTATTTGAGGGATTCTCAAAAAAAAAAAAAGGATGAACAATCCATTTGAGATGCATTAGGTTATATCTCGATTTTGCCACTACCTATGCTCAGCCTATAGAGGCCTGTTATCTTTTTAATCAAATTATTTATTATTTTCGGAATAATTAATACTATGAATTATGAAAAAAAATAAAAATTGCTTGCGAGCTTCGATTAGAGTTTTCTGGACTGGAATCCATCATAGGTGGATTCCCCAGATCCGGTGGACTCCGAATCTTCACCCTCTTCTCTCCTCCCCCACTATCTCTCTCAAAAACCCTAATCTTGAGATCGCGAACTATTGACGACGGCTGCCCAATTGCTGTCTCGCATCACAATAGTTTTGCATCATGCAAGTCTACCATTTATCGTGACTATCAGTTAGATCATAACTACTACGACAGCCATTGTGACACTCTTGTCTTGAATTTATGAGCTTGTGAAAACATTTACTTGTATCTACTTTTTGGAATGCTTTTAAGAACATACATTGATTCAGACCCCGTTTTTCTTATAGATTACAGAGAGAAGGAATTTCATTTACGCTATTGAAGGTTCTCTTGCTCCCATCACCCCCGTGTAATTATAAATGAAGTCAGATCACAAATTCTTATAACAATGGAAATTTTCTATTATTGTTCTTAATGAAAAGTAATCCTAGCTAGTTATACTGTAGAATCCTTGGCCTTTGCAAAGTGTATGGAAATTTTCTGAGCTTCATTGCACTTATTTGCCGATATTGAGACTTGACATTTCATACTCGATCTCTCCTCTCAAGAAAGAAAAGAGATGTGGAAGAGGGAAGTGTTCTCTGTTGCATGGACTGAATCCATAGTGAATTTTCTACTGAACTTGTTGAGAACTTTAACTGTTCTGTTGACGAATAGTCCCACATTGGTGAGGGAGGCACCCATCACCCACTTAATATATCCCCTGGGAACCTCCCCTTACGACCCGGGTTTTGAGGTGTAAGGGTATCTAACATGGTATCAGAGTTGGTCCGTCTCCTGCTCCTGCTCTCGTTCCGGGTGCTCCCCACCGATTGTGCCTTGCCACGCATGCTCTGCGTGAGGGGGAGTGTTGACGAATAGTCCCACATCGGTGAGGGAGGCACCCATCATCCTCTTAATATACCCCTTGTGGACCTTCCGGTTTTGAGGTGTGAGGGTATCTAACACGTTCGATGAATGCTTCTGAACCAGTTGTAGCAGAATGGTGGGGCCATTCTATCCTAAGAAATGCTCTTTAATCTTATTGCTCCTCTAAATTACTTATGGGATGACAAAAGTCAAATTAGAGACTCGAATTTTTTATTTATTTCTTGTATATATACTGTTATTACATTGTGCTAGGTACTCCACTTTCCATCTCTCAAACTTACTGATCTGTAGTAGTGTGTTTCTATGTATGAACTTGGACTTACATAGTGTTTGATATGCCTGATATGAGTCGTTCTTTGTTTTACATCTTACTTAACATTAAGGAATGAAGTTCAGCCTTTAACAACATCATACAAGTACATAAATCAATCAGAGAACTTCTATATTTTTTTTCTTCTTTCTTCTAAATGCTGTTCAAATTGTACGGTGCGCATTTAGTGCTATTGTTCTCTTTTCATTCTGTTCTCCAACCACATAATTTTTTTCTCAACATTGTGGATTGGTCAGTCCCGCATGGTTGATGCAACCTACCGAGTACGGGAGGCTAGAAAGCAACTCTATATGGAGAAGGGTCGGCATCCTGATAACGAAGAAGTTGCTGAGGCGACAGGGTTGTCGATGAAGCGGCTCACAGCTGTGATGCTAACCCCTAAAGCTCCTAGATCTCTAGACCAGAAGGTCGGGATCAACCAGAGCCTAAAGCCTTCGGTTTGTGCTTCCATCACCTAAACCCC
The DNA here is from genome assembly GCA_947650365.1 of Chamaelirium japonicum. Taxonomy (NCBI): domain Eukaryota; kingdom Viridiplantae; phylum Streptophyta; class Magnoliopsida; order Liliales; family Melanthiaceae; genus Chamaelirium; species Chamaelirium japonicum. The sequence goes on along the minus strand of OX393555.1, from coordinate 40,279,746 downwards.
GAATCTCTCCTGACACTCGTGATCACTTTTTTTTACTTGGGTTTCTAACTGCCACCTTAGCGTGAACAGGAACTGATAGCGGATCCTGATGCACAGACGACAGAAGAGATCCTGTTGCAGCAGTTCATGAAGCAGGATCTGGAGAGAGCGCTGGATAGTTTAAGCCTGAGGGAGAAGCAGGTGGTTCGACTGAGGTTCGGGCTGGAGGATGGAAGGATGAAAACCCTGCAAGAGATCGGGGAGTCCATGGGTTTGTGCAGGGAGAGGATTCGGCAAATTGAATCCCATGCCTTCAGAAAGCTGAAGAACAGGAAGAGGACTGAGAACTTGCGCCAGTATGTATTCTCATAGGCTCCATTGACTGCACTAATTGCCTATATTCTTTCAACCAGCGATTGATATCCATTGAACCCATTGATTTCTTTCAACCAGCGATTGATATTGTCTATATTCTTTGAACCCATTGAATTCGTTCTACGGAGAAATTGGATTTTTTTTTTTTTGTAGAGCATCCAACCATTGATTTCTGAATCAGAATTGCATGATCTTTCATAGTTATTTGTATACTGGGGCCTTTGGTGTCATGTTATTACTCAGCTGGGGGGAAAAAAAAAGGGAAGAGATCGAGAAGCTGATTCGGTGGTCACTGGGCAGCGAGAATGCCGGCGGGGGTGTTCTCTACCTTGGTTGCAGCCGGTGCAATGCCAAGTAAGCGACGAGGCGATATCCGACGAGCATGAGGGCCATGATCCACACATCCAACCACATATTGTCGAGGCCCACGGACTTGATCGCCGGGAAGTCTGCCACCCGGCACAAGGTCGACGAACCATGGGGGGAGCAGGCGTAGGTGTCGTTGGGTCCGAACTGGACCCCAAGGAGGAGCTTGTAGCAGTAGAAGCTGTAGCTGAGGTACTTGAGCCAGGCGATGAAGGGGGGGATGTGCTGGACGTAGTATCCGCCGGCCATGAGGAAGACGAGGGTGGTGACGGAGGCGAGGGTGGTGGCCTGCTTGATGTCCATGAGGGTGGCCCCGATGGCGAGGCCGAGGCTCTGGGCGACGAGGACGCTGAGGAGGACGACGAGGAGGGAGAGGAGGAAGGAGGCGGGGTGGGGGTCGAGGCCGCCCATCCAGTAGATGATGAGGACGAAGGCGGTGGGGAGGGCAAGCTCCATGGGGAGGTCTCCGGCGGTTCGGGCCAGGAAGTAGGAAGAGAGGCGGTACATGCCGGAGGAGCGCTCCTTGATCAGCATGGGGCGCTCCTGGGGGAAGGTGAAGACGGCGTTGTAGAGGGGGAAGAAGCCCCAGAAGACGGAGAAGAAGAAGATGAGGGCCGTCTGCATGAAAATTCAATCCAATCCAATCAGCTAGCTGCATTAATTATATGTGATTAATGATCGATCTGGTTAACGTACGCACCCTGTCCTGGATGTTGGAGGGTGATGAGCGCCACCAGAGGAGGCCGCCGAGGGTGGCGACGGTGAGGACCTGGAAGATCCTGAGCTTGTTGAAGGCCTCGTGCCTCCTCTCCTTCAGCCCTCTCCTCAGCAGCACCCTGAACTGCTCCCACCAGCTCGTGCTCCACTGCTCCCCCCTCCTCATCTTCGCTGCACCCCCGGTGGCGTTCGCCGAGTGGTCTCGGCCGTAGCTGTAGTTGTTCATGAGCTTCGCGTCGCAGAGCTCGGCCTTCAGTCTGGTGGCGATGTTCCGGTCGTAGGCGGAGATGAGCTGCTCCCTCACCGCCTTCTGCTCCGCTAGTTGCATGCTGTCGTCCGCGTCGCCATGCTTCGAATCCGACACGATCCCTGCGTCCAAATTATACATGCATGCATCACCATCGAGTTATTGCAATGGAGCCCGAAAACCCGATCCGAATCCAGGAGTTCCTGTGTCAGCCACTGCCCACTGGTGCCAGTGGTGGTGGAGGCTGAAAAAGTGACAAAGTCATACCCAAAACCCGAAACCGAATGGCTATGGGTCGGGTATATATGGACCATGGTATGGTTAGGTGTAGACTCCAACCCGAATCCGACCCGTTGCCACCCTAACGTGCTTTTTATTGGAGAGTTAGTCCAACCTTGATAAAATAGAGGGCGGAAACAATATTTATATATATTACTAGTAAAAAATCCGGTCAATGCCTAAATATGCTTGATGTACGTCATTTGACAAAGAAACTGTTAGAAGAAGTGTGAAATCTTAAATGAGTGTGATTCACTTGTTAGAGAGAGATTAACATCAAATGACCATTAAATATCATTGAATGAAAATTTATCATCTTTATGGTATGTTTTTAAATGGATTTAAAAGAGGGCCGCGTTCACACACGGAAGAGAATTCTAGCTCTTTAAAGACGTCCACGTGCATGTCACAACACGGGAGAGAGAACCTCATCTCAACATCTAGGTTTTGGGATAGAAGAAATATTTCATGGTATCAAAACCTAACCGTATCACTCACCTGTTGGGCGTGGTCCCCACACATCTATAATTCACGCAATAAGAACCACAAAAAGATTGGCCTACATATAAAGGAGAGTGTTGAGGGATCGGTCCCACCTTGGTAAAGATGAGGATGAAAACGATCCTTAATTATATGTGTATATGATGGGATCCCATCTCAACACCTGGGTTTTGGGATATATCAACTAAATCTCTCAACCTCGTTAATCACATGACATTGATAGTATTTTTTCAATGGGTTGTTAACCTAATTTATGATGCATAGCCTGTTGCATCCTCGCTGCAAGAGCCATGGGATGGAAGCGATGTGGGATGACACCATGCTGATGTCATGTTTGTGCATCAGGATTAGTGCACCGCTTCCATATGCATAGCATTGCTCACCTGATATCGACCAGGATTAGTGTTAAAATCTACCAAACCAACTTTGCAAGCTAATTAAGGAGAGACTGGCCATGAGATCTAAAGGATCAATTAGATGGTAAGGGGACCAAACTTATTTGGGTTAGGAGACTAAACTCGATCGCTGGTTACAAGGTTTAACGTACCTTATGTAATTAAGGATTGATGAGTAAAAACCTAGCTAGCTAGCTAGCTCCCTTCCAAGGAGTTTAAATCTCCTAGTCCAATCGGTCGGTGGGTCCGATGCGCATCATAGCCCCATGTGATCAGCTGGAGTGCGGTTCACTTTTGGGTCGCGCCATCTTGCGGTAGTGATAACTGCTGGGCCTACCAACCGGGGCCCACCGACTGGAGGAGATTTGAACTCCATAATTAGAAAATGATCTTTTTTATATGCACTCGATATTTACCAAAAAAAAAAAATCACTTGATCGATCGGATGTATGGAATATAACTACTATAAGTTCAGATGTCCTCCAGTCGGTTTGCCCGGGTGGGTGGGCCCAGCACGCATCACAACCGCACGTTGTCAGGTGAATCTACTACTCCAGCTGACTAGTATGCGGTTGTGATGCGCGCCGCGCCGGTCCCACCGACTGGAGGAGATCTGAACTCTATAACTATTGATGGGCAGGCGTACGTCGCACCTACGTACAGAACAGAAACGGCGTTGCACGTACGTACATACCGTTGGCCAGGTCGAGGAGGAGGTCAGCGGGGTTGACGGTGACGGAGGGTGACGAGATCCCGATGGAGGAGAAGTAGTCGAGGACATCGGAGGCCCGGCCGTAGTAGATGGGACAGCCCTCCGAGGACAGGAGGACCACCTTGTCGAACGTGTGGTAGAGGCGGCTCGAGGGCTGGTGGATGGTGGTCACCACGGTCCGGCCGCCGTCCGCCGCCAGCCGCTTCAGCGTGCTCACGATCCGCTGGGCCGTGGTGGAGTCCAGCCCGGAGGTGGGCTCGTCCAGGAGGAGCAGGCTGGGGTTCACGAGCATCTCCTGCCCGATGCTCACCCGCTTCCGCTCCCCGCCGGAGATCCCCCGCAGGAGCGGCCCGCCGATCACGCTGCCGGCCACCCGGCCCAGCCCCAGCTCCGCCACCACGCGCTGCGCGTGCGCCACCTTCTCCCCCCGGGTCAGCGTGGCCGGCAGGCGGAGCAGGGCGGTGAAGACGAGGGTCTCGCTGACGGTCAGGTGGGGGTACATGACGTCGTCCTGGGACACGAACCCCGTCCGGCGCTTCACGGCGCCCGAGAAGGGGTGGCCGTTGTAGGTGATCTTGCCCGACAGCCTCCCTGCGAGGCGGCCGCCGAGGGCTGTGAGGAGGGTGGTCTTGCCGCTGCCGGAGGGACCGAGCATGGCCAGCATCTCCCCCGGGCCCACCATCCCGGAAACGCCGTTGAGCACGGTCTTCTCGGTGGGGCCGTTGCCGCCATGACAGCATCCCGGCGGCAGCAGCCCCGTCCCCCATCCTTGGTGGCCAACCCTCACCTTGTACACCACCTCCTCAAACTGCATGTATATATGTCCCCGACAAGCTAAGCTAAGTAATTAGAAGTAAGTAATTAGTTATTATTAATTACCTTGAGGGTCACCGGATACACTGTGGACGTCGCATAGGGGAGCAGCTGCTTTGGGTCCGAATGAGTGGTCGGGTACGCCACCACAGTCGTGTTCACTGCCCGCTCCATTGCCGGGAAGCCTCGACCGGTCTCGGGCTCGTCCGGCGGCATGTTTGGGCTGGTCACTTGGGGCGATGGCAGAGGAGGTGTGGTTGCTATGGTGGTGGTAGAGGAGTACTGGTTTAGTTGGCAAGAAACACTCATACATCTAGCTACTTATATATATATACATGCATGAGAGAGAGAGAGAGAGAGAGAGATAGAGAGATAGAGAGAGAGAGAGAGAGAGAGAGAGAGAGAGAGAGAGAGAGAGAGAGAGAGAGAATTGGCTGGGTTTGGTTGTGCTCACTTTTACACTAAGTAGGGAGGTCCTAGGTTTGCTTAGTTAGCAAGTGTGGTACTACTGACTGCATGCGTTCGATGGATGACGATAATAATAAGAATAGTTAATGTAATCTGTATGTATGGAGTGGGGAGGTGGAGTTGGTGGTGCTGTAGGGTTTTGTACTTTAATATGCGTTAATCATCATGAGCTCATCTCCACTTGGAGTGCACCTCATGATGTGATCGACCCAATTTGCAACACATAGATCGATATGATGGTCGGTCTCTTCTTTTTCTTCAACACATGCACCACTTTCCGTCTTATGTTTGTTTGTTTGCTTGTTTAATTTGTTGCCTGCCCATCAGATGCAGCAAAGCTACCCATGGCTAGAATTAAGTCTATGGTTTAAGGGCTTAATCATCTCATCTAGCTAGCTTAGCTAGTTTAATCACTCTTTTAGGCAAGGACATCTACATAGACTCCACTGCCTTGTATATGTCTATGTCACAAGTGACAACACCCAGAGTACTCACAGAGAGAGAGAGAGAGAGAGAGAGAGAGAGAGAGAGAGAGAGAGAGAGAGAGAGAGAGAGCAATATATGATTTGGGAAGGTAATTACATGTTTTTTGTTGGGAATTTCAGCATTTCAACTCATTACGGCCTCTTTTGTTTTTGGTGGGAATTCTAAAACTTTTAAAATGTTTGGTCAAAGCCCCCTCCCTCCTTTTTCTTTCTTGGGTAAAAGTTTGTTTCCCTCCTTTTTGTTTTTTTTGGATGCCCACTTTTGTTTGTGGTTTGTCATTTATTCTCTTGCAACTTTAATCCCATATTCCAAATGTAAAATTTTTTAGAAAGGTATATAGGAATTAGGGCGGTCAATTTTGGACCCAACATAGTAGATCCAACACAAAATTAGCAGATCTAGGTTTGGATTAAACAGGTTCGGATCGTAAACGGGTCGACACAACTAATCCGTTCCGGGCTTAGGGTCTAAACACAGTAGACCCGAGAAGACCCATTTAAAATTCAACAGGTCGTATCGGGTCGAGTCTACCCGCAATCCGATACTGTAGTATATAGGCTAATACTATAGTATGTAGTACCAGTGGATCTTATCGGGTCAGGTCGAATCGAGTTGGATCAGGTCAGATCAGACTCGTGTGGTAAATGGGTCTAATGCAGGTCTTATCAAGTTTACCCGTTTATACAAATGGGTCGGATACGGATTTAGGGTCTAGACACAATTAGTTAAATGAGTCGGGTCTGGATCTAAAACTTTTGGACACGACCCGAAACTAGACATGACACGAACACGACCCATTGCCACCCCTAATAGGAATAGGTTTTCTAGCTTATTAATTTATTCATAAGAGCAATCGGAGAAAGTAACCATGCGTAATGGTGCAAAGCACCACTAGACGGGCAAATGAGCACTTAGGGTTCTTTAGAGGCATGCTTTGCACTTACGCAACGTCGTCAAGATCCGACAAAATGGATGGTAGAAAATGGTTCCATCAGAGCCATTGGATCACCAGATGGCCAGTGGGTTTTAAACCAACGGTTGCAATCGGTGAACATGTGACTACCCATCAATCTGGAGGGGTGCATGAACCCATCCGAATCAATGCCTCCTGCATTGGTTCAATCTCTTTAAACGGGCCCCATTGTGGACTAGTAAACCACCGAATTGAGAATCAAATTCTTCACTCTCTATATTCCTCCTCTTTGAGCATAGCTAAGGCCTTTGTTCGAGGTTCCTTCTCAAAACAATATTAACTTGCGAGGACCATCGGCAGCCGCCCATTACATCCTGGAGATCCCCATTTGTTGACCAAGTGTTAGCGGGGGTAATTAGAGTTTGGTTCCTGTGTTTTTAGCATGTGATTCTGAAAACACATGTGCAAACAGTTTATAGTTTATGGTTGTTTGGTTAATAATGCGTGATATGTGTACATAAATGCACACTTTCTTAATTTGTACAATTTTTGTACATAAAACTATGCAAATAAAATTTTATCTAAACACATAAACTTTTAACTATACATATCACATATGCAAGCAGATGTATGCACATCATTTGCACAGCAACCAAACGACTCAAAGAAAGATTAATCCTTGCCTTGGGTTTACAATCTCTCATTATTAGTTTTAATTTGTAGACATATATACTAGTCACTATCCACTGCAATCTTAAGACTCAAACAGTCCAAAATCACCCACCAGGGGATTGGAGTGTTGGCAAAGCAACTGATGCTTTGGTGATGAGGTTGTGGGTTCAACTCTTCCTCCTCTCGATTTACCCAGGAGTGAAGTGGGAATTGCCGAGTGGGTCGGGCTTCACTCCCGGAGGGATTAGTCCGAGCCTGAAGTGGGCCATTGCCCGAAAGATTTCGGGACACCCGCCGATGTCAAAAAAAAAAAGAAGAAAAAAAAAAAAACAGTCCAAAATCAAAATTATCTACCAATGATCGATAAATAAAATGAAGTGTTTATTTTGCAATATTATAGGTGTAAAAACTAAAATGAAAACTGAAATACAAAAGAAAAGATCATAGCCATTGTTTAAGAGAAGGCCAGGGTTTCAAAATATATATAAAAAAAAAAACTGAAATAAACTCTTAGTTGTGATATGGGAGAGGTGTTTACGGTTTAACGGCCTTCTCCGGCTCAAACTTGGTACCTTCTCAGATGATTGGATAATCCTCTGTGTGCCTATGAGGCGGAGAGAAGAGCAAATCTCTACTGCCTACTGCAAGGGAGAGGATATAGTTCAAAAAAGAAAAATCAAAAATCAAAACACTAACTTACAAGCCGGAGGGATTTAAAATTTCTAATTCAAAAAAAAATTAATCAAAACACTAATTAATTAAAAATAAAATTTATCAAAACATTGAAAATGTATGATCTATTTTCTTTTATGTGTCGTGCCATCTCGTACGCTCGTAGATAGTCTGAGCGATCCTCCTCCTCTAGTCCCATGCGATCCGCACACCGCAACCTCAAGATCTAGGGAAATAGAGATGAAAAATGGAAAAGAAAAGAGGGTGAAACTGAGACCACTTCCACTGCCCGTCGTTGACTCGAGAGATAAAAGGAGGGCAAAAGGAAGAAAGCTAGGGTTGGGGCCTAGAGGCTCATATGGGAAATAAGGGGCGTCTCGCCGTCTCGGATGATCGAGGCCTAAACGAGAGAGTCAGAGTCTCGAACGAGAATGAATGTGGGTCGTGTCCTAAACAGGAAAGGATTGGGATTTCAGGTTTGAGAGTCTCGAATGATCATGACTGAAAAGGGAAAGGATGAGACTTAGTTGGAAAGAAAAAAAAAAAGAAGAAGGGGATTTGATTTGCTGAGCACAAATTGTGAGTGATCGATTCATGTAGAACCAGCTATCCAGACGTGTGCCTATGTGCCGGTGTGCGAACCTTTGATCACAGATTCACAAAACCATCAAACGGTTCTCATTACAACATGTGGGGCAGAGGGGGCAAAGTACGGTGTTTTGTTTGTCGGGTCGAAATATTTGAACCGGGAGAAAAAAAATTGTGATTCCAGTGGGGGCATCTGCCCCCCCCCCCCCCCCCTCTTGCCCCTCTTTGGCTCCACCCAAGCTCCTTAGAGCATCTCCAATCCTACACCAAATGACTCATCAGATTTGAATTTCGTTGTAGGAGAGCAAAATAGGTGCTCCAGTCCTACACCAGATTTTCATCAAATTTGGTTTCCATCAATTTTCTCCATCAGATATAGGGGTCGAGAGCCACCCGTCAAATCCCAACGGCTACTTTCCAACTCATCAAAGCTTTTAATTAGATTTGGTGTAGGATTGGAGTGCTCCACATCAAATTGGTTTTAATTAGATTTGGTGTAGGATTGGAGTGCTTCACATCAAATTGGTTGTCATGAGATTTGATGTAGGATTGGAATAATGCTCCATATCAAACTGAGCTTTTAACCTAATACTACATCAAATCTGATTGGATGCAGGATTGAAGATGCTCTTACAAACCTGAAGATAGTGTGCGTACTCCCGTCCACACCCTGCTCGACTGCTGAGGGCGACGACATAGTTGACAATGTGAGGAAAAGGAAGAGGGGGGAGATCGACGACTACACTTGTTTTGGACACATACTAAATACGCTTAGGATGTGTTGGTAAAGCAGTACAAGGCTGAGGATGTAGGATACCAAGCTTGCCTTGTAATTAAGTCAGTTTTTCCAATTCTCTATTCTACACCAGGTTCATGTTTTTCAAATAATTATAAAAGATCTGGTTACCAAATGATGGTGAAATCTTCCCAATGAATGTGGCGATTGTAAAATTGCCAAGTTCATGAAAAGATTTACAAAAAACTTTAAAATTTCAAAATTACTATATATGGATGTGCTGATTAATCATATATTGATCATGATTGAAAAAGAAGCCCCATCGAGAAAAGGTAAGGGAGTGAAGATATAACAAGGATAATATGTTTTCTTGACAAACGTGTATTTAGTTTTCTTGATATTTTTCTTAAAACCGTCAAGAAAAAAACTTATTAAAATACTGTAATTGATGGTTAATTTATTAAAAACCATCAACAAGAGATTAATTATTTTTGTTGATTTTTTTTAAATCATCAATAAAAGCAAACTTTTCTTGATGGTTTGATTACAATTGTCAATAAACGTAAATGTTTATTGACGGGTAAAAAAACCGTCATGTAATATTAAACTTTTCTTGATGGTTTTTAATAAAATTGTCAAGTAAAGTCCTTTTAAATATCTTTTGCTAGATCATTTTATCTGATATCTCAAACCCTAGCCGCTCTCCCCCTTCCTCTAGCTTTTGTTCTTTGCTATTGTCATTGGGTTTGCAGTCGAAAATCTTGGGATTTTGTCAATGTCTCGATGTCTCTGGTTGAAACGGGCGTCGTGTTGCTCTTCGTCCCCGACGTAGTGTCGTCGTTCTGCTCTTCGTCCCCTATGCAATGTCTTATTAAGAGGTTTCGCCCTCTCTCCCTATTTTTCCTCCCCTCCCTCATTCCCTTCCTTGACCTTCCCTACATGTATCCAGTCATCGGTCAAAAAATTAAAAACCATACAAACCAATTAAAAACATATCGGCCGTCAGGCATTATCCCTGCACTCACCGACCGACTACTACACGGCTGACCACTACACTTGTAAAGAAAAATATAAAATATAAACTTTCTAGATTTGATTTTTTATTTTGGTTAGGGTTAGGGGGTTAGTGGTTATTGTTTGGGGTTACTAGTTATGGTCAGGTTTAGGGTTATGGCTTACGGATACGAGTACAGGTTAGGGTTTGGGTTATGATTAGAGTTAGGATTTGAGTTAGGTTTAGGATTAGTGGTTAGGGGTTAGAGGTAGGGTTACAGGTTAGGGTTAAGGTTATATTTATGGTTAGATTTAGGGTTATAGTACGTTAGTGGTTAGGGTTGGGGCTAGGGTTACTGGTTAATTAATTAGGATTAGGATTAGGGTTAGGTTTAGGGGTTAGGGTTAGGGTTACGGTTAGGGGGTTAGTGGTTAAGGTTAGGTTTAGGGTAACAAGGAGGGTTACGGGTTAGGGCCGGGTTAGGGTTACGAATAGTGATTAGGATTAGAGAGAGAGAGAGAGAGAGAGGGAGAGAGAGAGAGAGAGAGAGAGAGAGAGATTATGAAAATAATAAATAGCAATTGTTGGCTTCTATTTATTATTTGTTTGCACGTGCGAATCTAGACCGTTGATGTCATGTTCAAGGGATTGTGAAAATAATAAATAGCAGCTACCCCCGTTTCGATCTCCGGACCTCATTGAGCCATTGCTCTAGCGCCATGTCCTCTAACTACCTAGCCGGTCCAGCAAAAAAAAAAAAATATTAAAATTTTTTTCTTAATAAACATTTAAATTAAGTTTGAAACATGATATATACAGATACATTGCATTATACATATTTAATTAGAAAATATAGTACATGATATATACCAACTGTATGTGCACATAAAGTTCTTAAATTAGAGTAACCATTCGATGCAATGTGAGCAATCGGTAAACTCATGCCTTAATCTACAGTCAACTAATTCAATTGTTAATTGACTTAAGTACAAAAAATGGTTAAGACACTTAGCCAAGTCTATATCTCTAGAGACCCAAGAGGATAGCTCGTGGTCCATCAGTAGGCCAACAAAGGGGCCCATGAGGATAGCTTATGGTTCGTCTGCAAGCAAGAGGGGGCAACTATATATTAGGTAGGCGTGGCAATGGGTCGTGTCGGTTCATGTTCGTGTCATGTCTAGTTCGGGTCGTGTCCAAAACCCATAGACCTGGACCCGACTCGTTTAACTAATCGTGTCTAGACCCTAAACCCGTACCGGACCCGCTTATAAACTGGTAGACCCGATAAGACTCGTTAACCACATGGTTCAATCCAGTTGACACGATCAGACTTGACCTGACCTGCCCCGATAAGACCCACTGGTACTACATACTACAGTATCGGATTGCGGATAAACTAGACCCGACACAACCTGTTGAATTTTAAATGGGTCTTCTCGGGTCCACTGTGTCCAGACCGTAAACCTAGACCAGACCCGTTTATTAAACGGGTCTATTGTGTCGACCCGTTTACGACCCGAACCCGTTTAAACCAGACCCAGACCCGCTAACTTCATGTCGGGTCCAGAATTGCCGGCCCTAATTAGGTGCGCACCTTGGATTTCAATTGTCAGTTGTGCACCCATCTAGTCGGTCGCCTACAGTCTACCCATCACTACAGTTGTTCAGGTGGGCTAGGGCTGGGTCTGGGTCTGGCAGCTGGCTATGCAACTCCATCAGTCGTTCTTCTGGTTTTCTGATTGGTCCACGTGTTAGCCTCTGGCTAGGGTGACACCACTCATACAATTGGGATCATGCACTAAAAAGTGGTAAAACTCTAAGAGGAACATTGAGACTAAAATAGTAACATGTTGATCATCTCAAATTAAAGGAGGCAACTCTTTAATGTATCAATTTGCTAAAGAAAACAAGCCATGCACTCCTCCTATCCCACCTTTGCACATTTATTACTAATTAATAAATATAAAAAAAAGGCTAAAAAGAAAGGAATGAAGGAACAAGAACAATGGCACAATATATAGATTGATAATAAAAGAATAACTAAAAAAAAAGCAAGAATATATATATATATATATATATATATATATAGAGAGAGAGAGAGAGAGAGAGAGAGAGAGAGAGAGAGAGAGAGAGAGAGAGAGAGAGAGAGAGAGAGAGAGAGAGAGGTTTCTCAGCCTAGTTCCTAGCTCCACTCAATTGATTCTCAAGTGCATCATGCATGATAATAGGAACGGCATCACAAGAAAAGTCTCTCTTCTCTCTCAAAAAAGAAGAAGAAAACTCTCTCTCTCTCTCTCTCTCTCTCTCTCTCTCTCTCTCTCTCTCTCTCTCTCTCTCTCTCTCTCTCTCTCTCTCTGGTTTGAAGAGAAAAGGGAGGTCTTGGTCCGGGTTCATCATGTCGTTATGTGGTTAGTCGTTGTAGAACATGGAGATCAAAAGGGTAGCCCACAAGATCTAAAGTGCTTGGATCTTAGATATGATTTAGAGCACCAACCCAACGGCACCACGGATTCCCATTCCTACTGATAATAAGAAATATTTGGCACGCACTCGGAGGCCGCATGCGGCTGCAATGTAGGTCCAGCATATTATATCAATGAAGATAGATATTGTGGTGGTGGTGCATGGTGGGGGAGGGGTGGCATCAGATTCTCTCTCTCTTGTGAGAGGTCCCTCTCCCTTCTACTTTTTTTTTCGGTTCATCGAAGGGGGAGGTCACAATAGGGCCACAGGAGGCGCCACATGCCGGCGTAACATAGACCACCCACCGATGGGAATCAATAGCATGCCCAACCAACAGAAACACCACAATCCGCAGATCAAACAGACCGCCAACCGGCGGGATACTCCTATGATGCCACTCCAGCGAGCACATCGATTGCCGGATTCCGACGATTAGACACAAAAAGAAAGAAAAGGGGCAAACAAACGCACCCAAAGCCACTAGAAAAAACAAAAAGAGACAAAAGTAGACCTATCACCAGATCCACCACCACCATCAACTCCAGCGGCGAAGAAGAAGAGCCACACCTTCCCGATATATCTCAAAACTTGGCCATCGTTGCCACGAACCCCCAGGAACTAGTACCGAGCATAGGAGGGCATGGAACAACTATGGCATATTCCAGCCAGGTCCGGGACACAATTCCAACTGCCATCTGACCGGGATCCCACAAGTCAAGTGTCGCTGGTGCCTATCAGGGCAGGAAGGAGTTGCGCTGCCAAAAATTCGCCACAAAATTGCTACGTCGAGGGGGTGGGGGGGGGAGGAGCCCCCTATATATAGGGCGAAGGGATAAGGGGCCAGATCTATCCCCCGAAAAGCCACCCGACTAGATCCCCTGGCCTCCCCGACGGTGAGACCAAGAGGGGGGAATAAAAAACCCTAACCTAAAGGGGGGGGAGTCGCTCCCCTTCCTCGGGGAGAATCTAGACTTAAACAAATTCTCCCTCCTACTTGATAATAACTAAGGGTGTTCACGATCCAAATTGGTTCAATTACTTTGAGAAATATGAAATTGAACTAAAGTTGATTGTTTCGCAAAAAATGGAACCAAACAAACCAACTGATTAGTAAAAACCGAAGCAAATATTACTTGAAAAGTTCAATTTGGTTCGATTCTATTTTGCCATCGACAAGTTCTAGTGGGTTTAGGTCAGACTTCACCCAATCCAGTCGCAACTCAACATTCCTATTATTTTTCTTAATAAACATAACAAGTTTATCCAAAATAGAAAGATATAAAATTTCTATTAATGATGTGGTGTGGTCAATCATGCGTGAGCTGTAAAAATAGTGTTTAACCAATAAAAACCCAACATCTCATCTCTCTCTCTCTCTCTCTCTCTCTCTCTCTCTCTATATATATATATATATATATATATATATATATATATATATATATATATATATATATATATAGAGAGAGAGAGAGAGAGAGAGAGAGAGAGAGAGAGAGAGAGAGAGAGAGAGAGAAAGAGAGAAAAATGTTACAGTGAGCTGTGAACTGCCAGTTTAGAAAGTGAGCTGCGGGTTTTTTGCTCCCTAGGAGTTTTGAAATTTGATAAAATTTGGTGAGGGTGTTGTTTAGGATAAGATGATCATCCTCACCAATTATCATCAAATTCCAAAACTTCTAGGGGGGTCAAATGGCCGAAGCAAAATCTGCCATCTACAGTCACCATTAAAATCTGCAGATTTGCTTCGACCATTTGACCCCCCTAGAAGTTTTGGAATTTGATAAAAATTGGTGAGGATGATCATCTTACCCTAGACAACACCCTCACCAAATTTTATCAAATTCCAAAACTTCTAGGGGGGTCAAACTACCCGCAGCTCATTTTCTCCTACCGCAGCTCATAGCTCAACGTAATAGCCCTCTCTCTCTCTTTATATATATATATATATATATATATATATATATATATATATATATATATATATATATATGTGTGTGTGTGTGTGTGTGTGTGTGTGTGTGTGTGTGTGTGTGTGTGTGTGTGTGTGTGTGTGTGTGTGTGTGTGTGTGCAGAGATCCTCCTAAACGATACCGGGTGACCAATCCGATACCGAATCACTCCGACCACGTGGGTTAACATATATCAATTGCACAAGATAATTCTTCGATAAATCAATGTGGAACAAGCAATCCAACACAAATAGAGAAATAACAAAGTAAGAGAGAAACAACCACAAAACAATCATAGATAGAGTCGAGAGATTTACGTAAAACCTCTTACGGGAAAAACCACGAGCGAAGACTATTGGGCGATCCACTATTATGAAGAACAAACGGAGTTACAAGCAACACCCAACTCCAACGGAAAGAAATCCATTCACCGAGGCACCTTCTTCTTCTCCAAAAAACCTCTCCAAGCCTCCCTTAAAATTTTCTCTTCAATGTGATATCATCCCCAAAACCCTAGACACCTTTATATATCAGGAGAATATGTTACATAAGTATAATCCCAAGATTCCCCTCAAAATCGTCCAATCTGGAAAGTCAAACCGTGCTTGACTAGGGTTGACCCGTGCCTATCAGGCACAGTCGTGCGCACAATCTAGCAAGTCGGGCGCACGCCCACTGTAGCGGGTCTCGTCATTCTACTGAAGGATGCGTCTACAATCTCGGGCTCTAGGCCGTGAGCACGACTACCTGGGGACAAACGCTCCCCCTTTTCCAATGATACGTTGAGAATATCGGAGGTTGGATCGTGCGCACGACTGCTATAGTCGAGCCATCGAGCCATATCTCAATAATTTCCACCTTGATGAAAAGTCCAAATCAAAATCCGATCATCGCCTCCACCTATACCCTGACGCTGCACAAAGATGCCTCTTCGGCATCCCAAAATACATCCCAAAGACGCGCCAAAGCGCCCTGAATGTGCCAGCACCCAAGAGGTGCGAAACTCCTCAAATAATCTTAACCAAGCTCAGGCAATGCATGAACTTAGTCAATAGAACTGGCTTCGACAACATGTTGCACATGATTATCATGCGTGGAAATCTTCTTCAAAGAAACCATCTTCTTCTTGATATGCTGTCGAACAAAGTGATAACGGATATCAATATGCTTCATCCATGAGTGATAGACCTGATCGTCGTTCACCAAATAGATAGCACTCTAGCTATCCGAAAATATCTCCAGGCTAAATTGTGAAAGACCAAACTCGTCCACAAGGCCTCAGAGCCAAATCGCCCCCTTGGCACCTTTCGTAATGGTCGTGTATTCAGCCTCTGTTGTCGACAGTGCAATCGTGTCCTATAGTAAGGCCTTCTAACTCACCGAACCATTTGCCAGTGTGAACAAATAACCTATCATAGACTAATATCCATCCAGATCACCAACATAATCTACATCAACATATCCCACTATATCTCTGATTGACTCGCCATCCCACTGAAAGAGTAACCCCAAGTCCAGTATACCCTAAAGGTACCATATATCCACTTCACGGTCTGTCAATGCTCTTTTTCCGGATCGATTATGTAATGATTGGCTGCACTGACCGTCTGTGTAATATCTGGATGAGTACATATAATGGCGTACATCAAACTGCCGACTACACTCGTATACGGCACTCAAGCCATGTAAACATGCTTGCCATCAGTGTTCAGAGACAGTCTCGTAGATACTCAGAAGTGTGCAGCAAATGGAATGCTAATTGGCTTAGCACCACCCATCCAATAATGAGAAATAATCTTCTAAAGATAGCTCCTCTACGTCAAATGAATTGTACCACGCTTCCGATCTTTATATATAAATCTCCATCCTAAGAATTTTCTTCGCATTGCCCAAGTCCTTCATATGAAATTCATCGCTCAACTAAGATTTCAGGACGTCGATATCTGACATGCTCTTTGCAGCAATAAGCATATTATCCACATATAAAAGAAGAAATATCAAAGAACTGTCATGAAGCTTCCTAAAGTAGATGAAGTGATCATACTCGCTTCTAACGTACCCATGATTCTCTATAAATATGTCGAATCTCTTGTACCACTGTCTCAGCAACTGCTTGAGGCCGTATAAGGACTTTCTCAATCAGTACACATGATCTTCCTTACCTTCCATCACGAATTCCTTAGGCTGCTACATATAGATACGCTCCTCCAACTCGCCATGCAAGAACGATGTCTTCATATCTAGCTGCTTTACCTCGAGATCAAACAATGCTACTATAGCCAACGTAAGGCGGATAGAGATGTGCTTCACCATAGGTAAAAACACCTCGTTGTAGTCAATGCCTTCCTTCTGTAAGTAGCCTTTAGCTACGAATCACGTCTTATACTAAATATCACTTAAAGTATCCTCTTTCTTCTTATAAATCCACTTGCAGCCGAGCCTTTTGAGTCTCGCAACAAGCTCCCAAGTCTGATTCTTGTGAAGAGACTCAATCTCTTCAACCATAACCGTACCCCACTCAACGCAATCCCTGTCCTGGATTGTCTCTCGAAAAGTGGTTGGCTCATCACCAACAATAAGGGTTAATGCATAAGTAACTAACTCCTCGTACCCATATATTACTAATGCTCTGATAGTCTGTTTCTATCTGTTGGCTGCAATGGACTACTGCACTGGAACTTGAGCTGCCTCCTCTAGAGTAGTCACCTCTATCGAAGTAGTATGCTCTACCTCTGTAGAAACTATAGGAGCATGTAGCTCCACCTGCAACTGATCACCGTGACTTTCGCTCTTAAGATCGATCTCTAACCTTGATCTATTGGAAGTCTACAGCTGAGTCTTATCGAAAGTCAAATCTTGTCTAGTAATGAAGTATGTGATTCTAGGTACCAAATCATATACCCTATAACTCCGAAAGCATACCCCAAGAATATGCACTTCTTTGCACGCGATCCAACTTGCTATCTTTGACTTGATAGTAAACCGAACATCCAAACACTTGCAAGATCGAGTAGTCCGCCAATTTGCCTGACCAAACCTCCTCCGACGTCTTCAAAGCAATCGAAGTAGCTGGTGACCAGTTCACCAAATAACATATCGTATTTATGGTCTTTGTCTAAAACTTTTTACCCAAGCCTGAGTCAAAGAGCATGCAGCGTGCTCGCTCGAGTAAAGTCTGATTCATCCTCTCTATAGCGCCATTCTGCTGAGGTGTCTCCCTGACCGTGAAGTGTTTGGCAATGCCTTCTTCTTCATAACAGTGCTGGAACTCCTTCGATGTAAATTCTCTCCCATTGTCGCTGTAGAGATGCTTCAACTTCTTACCAGTTTGTTTCTCTATGAAAGTCTTTCATCTTCGAAACGTCTCGAACACCTGATCTTTGGTCTTCAACATGTAGACCCAGACCTTTCTAGAATAGTTATCCATAAAAGATATGAAAAATCTTGATCTTTCCCATAGAAGTAACTCTGGACGGACCCCAAACATCTGCATAGACGTAGTCTAATGTCTTCTTCGTGCGATGAACCATCATACCAAATTTGACCTAGTGTTGCTTTCAAGCTTGAGAGTAAATCTTGCTTGCTCAACTCGAAAAGGCCTCTCTCGCTCATATGGCCCAGACGTTTATGCCATAACTGCGACGAGACTGCCTCTCGATCTTCCGCTAACATAGAAATGGTTGCACTACCTATAACAATTCTCCCTAAAAGAATATAGAGGCTCTAGATCTTGTCATCCTTTATAACGATCATAATCCCTCGAGATACCTTGAGAACTCTACATTGAGTGATGAACTTGCATCCCAAAGAATCAAGAGTACCAAGAGAGATAAGATTTTTTTTCGAATCTGGAACGTGCCGAGCGTCGATCAAAGTCCTAATAATTTCATCATGCAAACAGATTTTGATTTCTCCCTTTCTGTTGGTCTTGCATGCAAAATCATTCTCCATCAAGACTGAACCACTATTTACCTTCTGATAGGAGGAGAACATATCCCGATTTGGACACATGTGGTAGGAGCAACCAGAATCTATAATTCACTTATTATTCAGATATCCTTAAACTGTAACCGATAAAATTGCATCATCTAACATATCCTCCGCTATGTGAGCTTTGTTAGGCCATGCCTCAGAATGTACACTCTTTCCAGACGTACTCCCCTTTGCTTTTAGCTTCGGACAGTCAGACTTAATATGACCCCTTTTATGATAGTAATAACACTTCATGTCTTTCCTTGATCTAGACTTAGATCTGGACCTCCCATTGGAAGAGCCATTATTCTCTGATCTTTCTCTCTATAAATAAGCCAAAACTCTCTTCCTATGACTCTGTAATTGAAAACTTCTTCCTGACATCATTGGATAGAAAAGTCATTGTGACTTCCTCCAATTAACTGGTTTACTTCCCATAGAGAATCGCCGTAATGATGTGCTCATAACACTTCAGTAAAGATGAGAGAAGGATAAAGGCTTTGTCTTTCTCTTTGATGTCTACTTCATGATTCAATAATTCAGATGTGATCCGACTGAATTTATTAAGGTATTGGTGGATGCAAGTACATTCCTTCATGTGAAATTTATAAAGTTACTATTTTAAGAACAACCGACTTGTAAGAGACTTCATCATATACCGGCTTTCAATCTTCATCCAGATCACCGTCATAGAATTTTCATACATAACGAAAAACTTGATCTTCTTTTCCAAACAAGATCGGATTGTACTACAGGTATGAAGATCAAACTCTTTCCGATCCTTCACTGATATATCAATATGCTTTACCTTCAAATCATACAGAGTTTTGTAAAGACCATGTTGAATCAATAGATCTTTGACACTAACTTGCCATAAGGTGAAGTTAGTCTTCACATCAAATTTCTCTACGTCGATCATGAGATTCAACACCTTTGAATGGTTGGTTGTCATGATAATTGATCAATAACGACGAACCAAGCTTTGATAGCAATTTATTATGGATCCTCCTGAACGATATCAGATGAGCAATCCAATCTCGAATTGCTCTGACTACGTGGGTCAACCTAGATCAATTGCACAAGATGATTCTCTGACAAATCAATGCGGAACAAGTAATCCAACATAAATAGAAAAATAACAAAGCAAGAGAAAAACAACCACAAAGCAATCATAGAGAGAGTCGAGAGATTTACGTGGAAACCCTTACGGAAAAAATCACTATCTCGAAGAACAAATTGGAGTTACAAGCAGCACCCAACTCCAACGAAATGAACTCCATTCGCCGAGAGCACCTCCTTCTTCTCCAAAAAAACCTCTCCAAGCCTCCCTCAAAATTTTTTCTTCAATGTAATACCATTCCCAAAATCCTAGACCCCTTTATATACAAGGGGAATAAGTTACATAAGCAAGGGCTGTAGTCAGAGATCAAATTCTATAGCTGGTGGTAATGTTGGATTGGATAATGGGATGAAATATGCTTGGAATGATGTAGGAGCGTCACCTAAAAGCACGAGAAGCCCTGTGCTTAGATTTATTGCTCCGACGTTAGTGGGGACGAAAAAAGTGGTTGTTTGCCCTGTAGAAGAAGTGGAAAAAAATCAGAAACAGTGGGATTTAACTCTGGTTGGATATGTCTTGGGTAGAAGGCCGTATTATTTGCATCTGAAGACACAACTAATGCAGAAATGGAAGCCGGTTGGAAGTCTGGAGCTGTACTCTAGGGAGAATGGAGTGTTCTTATTTAAGTTTGGGCTTAAAGAGGATTATGTGAAAGCATTGGAAGGAGGTCCTTGGCATATTGAAGGTAGACCCCTTGTTTTGAAAAAATGGGTGAAAGGTATGAATTGCGAGCGAGATCTTGTTACCAAAGTTCCAATCTGGGTTCGGTTTCCAAATCTATTGGTTGACCTATGGTCTGAAGAGATACTTAGCCGAATGGGAAGTATTATTGGGATACCTTTGTATATGGATCAAGCGACCACTGCACAATCTCGGGTAAGTTATGCTCGGTTTTTTGTGGAGATAAATGTGGAGGATTCCCTACCTAAAGTAGTTGAAGCCCGGGATAATAAAGGTAACCTTTTGTCCATCCAACCTGTTTTGTACGATTAGGTTCCTTAGAGATGTAGGGCCTGCAGATCGTTTGATCATTCGGAAGGTATGTGTCATAAACATCCCAAGCTTGGGGAGAATTGGAAGAAGCTAGGGAGAGGGCAAGTGTCGGATGTCCAACAGGGGAATCGGTTTCAGTGGCGACCTATTCCCAAGGGGTCAAGAGGGCCTGATAATCCTGTGGCAATGCCAGCTGGGGTACAAGGAACAACTACATCAGATGTTGAGCAAGGCTGGGAGCAAGTGGGGGGTGCTATGAGGAAGGATCGAGGCAAAGGTAAGGCCCTAGAAGGTACTGAATTGTCTAACCCCTTTGATATCCTTCTTGAGCAAGCTGAGCGGATAGTTGAGCCTATTTGTGCTTTTAATAGCCAAGCCGTTGATAAGTTTGCGGCAGACCTGGAAGGTGTTACTCTGATTGAGGAGAGGGACCAAAACAGAGGGGGTGGTGAAGACAATGTGATTGATGCTAGGAATGACCAGGAGGAAGAAGGTATTTCTGCAAATGGGCAGGGTACTAGTGCTGTTTAGGAGATGCAGGAATCTATTAGTATTGGGGTGGATATTCTGGTAGAGGTAAAGGGGAGGGCTTCGGCAGTAACTATGGCTAAACATAAAGGTCTGCAGATACCCAGTTTGGAGAAGCTTAGGAGTGCAAATCGTTCGTTTTCTGCAGCTAAACATGGAATCCGATCAGCTTATATGGAGGAGAGTGGTTCTTTGGCTTCAGATGAAGTTATGGGCAGAGTCTTCAGAGATCTTCAAGAGGAGTTTTCAGTGCAGGTAGGCAACGTTCCGATAGAAGAGAGGACGCGTAATCAGGGGATGGCAGTAAGTAGAGGGGAAGGTACTACGGTTCCAATTCCTAATGTTTTCAGTAATCTTCCGAACACACTCACCGTGGAAGCTGATCAATCGAATAAATGTGGTAGGGGGAAGTCTACAATAGTTACACGATTGGGTAGACATACAAGGAGTAATTCTGTTGGGTCAGGTGAAGCCCATTCTAAGCCTAAATAGTTTGTCCCATGACGATTATGAGTTGGAATGTTCGAGGTATTAGCAAGCGGGGCAAGCAAGGGGAACTTCTGAAATTATTTCATAGCCAATCTACGGATTGTTGTGGTCTGATTGAAACTAAAATCAAAGGTACCAATGTTAAGCTTCTGAAACACTTGATTCCACGAGGTTGGGGATGGCAAGGTAACGGGGTAGGGGAACAGAGACATCGGATTCTCGTTCTTTGAAATAAAAAACGGTGGAAACTTGATAACTTCAGCATTCATCAGCAGCGTGTTACTTGTGAAGGCCAGTTTCTTAGAACTAGTCAGGGGATTACCATATTGTTCATCTATGGAGCTAATATGGAGGCAGAGCGACAAGAGCTATGGCAGGAGTTAGCTAGATTGGGTAGCTCTTGCATAGATAAACCCTGGGTGCTGATGGGCGATTTCAACTCTATTTGATTCCTTGATGAAAAGATTGGAGGTCATTCGGTCCCTATCCAGCATCTTCAGAGATTCAATGAAGCAATTGAGGTGGCTCATCTTACTGATCTTAAGGCTTCCGGATTTCTTTTTTCTTGGTCCAATCGTCAAGAAGGGGGCAATCGTATTTTGGGAAGATTGGATAGAGGTCTTGCTAATGCCAATTGGATAAATAAGTATCCAAACTCTTTTATCTCAGTTTTGTCTACTGGCTCGAGTGACCACTTTCCTATTATCTTTCACTGGGATAGTTTGTCTAGTTGGGGCCCAAAGCCTTTTAAATTCTTCAACAGCTGGAGTTCTCGGGAGGATTTTCTGACGACTGTTAGTAAGATTTGGGGATTTAGACCATATGGGGTGCCTCAGTTTCGCTTGGCTACCAAGCTTAAGTCTCTAAAACAGGGGCTTCGGGAGTGGAACCAGATTTGCTTGCATGGTGAAAGTAATACTCCTGATCGAGCTAGAGTGGTTAAATTGGAGTTTGATGACATTCAGGCCCGTATTCAAGACGAACCGTTTTCTGTGGATCTAGCTCGGCAGGAGAAAAGTCTGATGGATGAATATACTATTCTTCTAGAGGAAGAAGAATCCAATGCGAGACAGAAAGCTAGAGTTCAATGGGTGAAATTGGGTGATCGGAACACCAGGTTCTTCCACTCTCGTGTCAATTCTAATTTTAATCTTAATAGCATTTCTTCTTTGGTGAATCCACAGGGGATTGTTCTTACTAGCCCCTCTGCAATTCAAGAGGAAGCTCATCGATTCTTTACAGAACTCTTTATTTATGAGGAAGAAGTGTCTACCTTCAAGAATATCCTTTTAAGAGGGTGCTTTCAGTGGAGGCTGCTGCTTGGGTTGTGAGCCCTATTACTCGACAGGAGCTGGATTTTGTGGTTTTTAAGTCTGATGGTGATAAGGCTCCGGGTCCGGATGGATATTCAGGTCATTTCTTTAAAACCTGTTGGCATATAAGGAAAGATGATGTTTGGGAGGCAGTGTCAAATTTTTTTGAGTCCGGACAGTTGTTGAAGGAACTCAATCATACATTTATTGCTCTAATCCCGAAACTCCCCAATTGCTGCCAGTTGAAGGATTATCGACCTATTTCGTTATGCAATTCGGTTTATAAGTATATTGCAAAGATTTTAGCCAATCGACTCCAAGTATTCATGAAGGAAATTATATCTCCCTATCAGTCGGCTTTTATACCGGGTCGAAGTATCACAGATAATATTCTACTTGCTCATGAGTTGGTCAGAGGATTTGATGTGTAGAGGAGCCTGAAACGCGCTTGTGTGAAAATTGATATAGCGAAAGCTTATGATAAGGTGAGCCGACCTTTTATTCTGCATGCTTTACATTGCCTTGGATTCCCTAGAAAGTGGATTGGTTGGATCAGAGAGTGCATGTATTTTGCTACTTTTTCGGTGTTAGTGAATGGGACTCCAACTGGGTTTATTAAATCCAACAGAGGATTGAGACAAGGTGACCCTCTTTCTCCGTATCTGTTTGCTATTGTGATGGAGGATCTGTCTTTATTCTTGGAAGATGGTTTGGCGAATCAGGTGTGGAGCAGCTTTCGTGTGGGATCCACTCCTTGTGTTTTCCATCTCCTATTTGCAGATGACATTATGATTTTCTCAAAGGCTTCTAAGCAGTCACTTTCTGGAATTGCCCATCTTTTGGAGGAGTTTTGTCAAGAGTCTGGGCTTCAAGTTAATAAAGCCAAAAGCACTGTATACCTGTCTCGGGCCGTGACTAATGGTGGGGACTTGGTGGAGGATCTGGGATTATCTATTGGATCTTTATCGGTTCGTTATTTGGGGCTTCCGTTGTTCCCGGCACGTAAGACTCTTCGTCTATTCTATCAATTGGTAGAAAAATTCCGGACCAAACTAGCTTCTTGG
Source organism: Chamaelirium japonicum (assembly GCA_947650365.1). Classification (NCBI taxonomy): domain Eukaryota; kingdom Viridiplantae; phylum Streptophyta; class Magnoliopsida; order Liliales; family Melanthiaceae; genus Chamaelirium; species Chamaelirium japonicum. The sequence goes on along the minus strand of OX393555.1, from coordinate 40,255,945 downwards.
GAATCTTCAAAACTCTCTTTTGGAGGTCGGCTGCAACTTATCAAGTCAGTATTGTATGCTTATCTCTACTATTGGGCTGTTGTGTTTGTTATTCCCACCTATATTCGGAATTTACTCGAGCGATGGATGCGAAAATTTTTGTGGGGATCTACTACGATTCATGTGAAATGGTCAGAAGTTTGCAAACCATTTTCTGAAGGTGGACTAGGGATTAGGAGAATCGATGATATTAACAAAGCCTGTTACATGAAACTTGGTTGGAAGCTATTACAGGAACCGGAGAATATCTGGGCTCGATGGATGAGAGACAGATACCTTGGCAATCACTCGTTTTGGGAGGTGGCTCATAGTCAATTTTCCTCTAGTATATGGCATGGTATCCTTCAGAGTCGGCTGGACTTGGCACCAAATCTTACTTTTTGCGTGGCTAATGGTAGAGGAATAGATCGTTGGAGGGACCTTTGGATTGATGGAAGGAGTCTGATTCAAATTGTTGGACTCCATTCTATTCCGGATGTGCATTTGGGGTGGCCGAACCTTAGTGATTGGATTGTTGATCATGAGTGGCAGCTTCTCAATCCCGCTAATTCAGCGCTTCTGCATCTGTTTAGTTTGGTTCGTGAAATTCATATCAATCCAGAGGCGAACGTGGATACTCTTTATTGGAACAAATCTGGAAATGGTTTATTTTCACTGAAATCTGCTTGGGACTCCATTAGGAACTCTGGACCCTTGAAGGATTGGGCTAAGGTTATTTGGAATCCGCTTTCTCCTCCTAATCACAGCTTCTGTACCTGGCGAGCGGTTCGTGATCGATTGCCAACAATTCCGTGGATTCAAAAGAGATGTATTTCTCTTGGCAATAGGTGCTTTCTTTGTGAGAGGGCAGCAGAGGATATTAAACACTTGTTCTTCAAATACCCATTGTCGGAAGAGATTTGGGGCAAATGTTGCCACATCATGAAATGGCCTATAGGGGCAGTGGGGCTCTCTATTAAGAAATGTTGCCTGTTCATTAAAACTCTTCCTGGTGGGCCAAACAGGATGGTGGCAAAGACTCTTCTTACTACAACTGTGTTCTCACTATGGGTATAACGGAATAGTAAGGTTTATGATGATAAAGCTAGTACCAAATCGAGAATCCTGTCCAAAATTGCAGCTCAGTTTATTGAGATTGTGCAAAACAGTAATAATTTAGATGTGATGCATTCTGCTGAAGCCATTATCGGGGAGTGGACCCCTTTTATTCTTCCAGGTGGCGCAGCTTCTGAACGGGAGGGGACGGAGCCTATGAGGGATTCTGGTGGTGAAGGCTAGGCTCCAGGTGGTTAGCCCCTTGAGGGTGGAGCTTTTTGTCTGGGGAAACTTACCTGGGGAAACTTACCTTGGGGAAACTTTACATTGGGGAAACTTTACATTGGTTACCTTCTTGCTCTAATAGCTACTGATATCCACTTCTTGCCGGGCTTCCAAGTTGGAGAGTGGTGAGGCTTGTTTGGAGGTAGTGGTTCTATGTAGAGAGCTGATGGAGGGCCCAAGCCCTTCTAGATCCTCGGATTCACGTTCGAGGGGACGCAGATTGTTGATTGTGAGTGGGTCGTTGCCTGTGGAATCCAAAGAGATCGATCGTTCGGAGTTAGTGAGGAGGCTGGTGTGGAGTTTTCTCTGAAGTATTTATGGAGGGCCCAAGCCCTTCTTGATCCTCGAGAGTCTGGAGGGGAGGAGATAGCTCGCTCGTCCTAGTTTTGCTGCGTTGTTGCTTCATTTTGATGTAGCTGGATTTTCTTTTGGGTCCAGATACCTTTGGTAGCTACCATGTTGGTCTGACTACCATAAGGATCTGACACCTTTGGACTCTACTTACTCACTTCGAGTAAGTCGTGCTTTGTACCATGTACCTATTTATTTATTCGTTTTTTACCCGTCAAAAAAAAAAAAAGTTACATAAGCATAATTCCAAGATTCCGCTAAAAATAGTTCAATCTGGAAAGTAAAATTGTGCTTGACTAGGGCTAACCCATGTTTATCAGGCACAGTCGTGCGCACGACCAGGCAAGTCGTGCGCACGACCGCTTGTAGCGTGTCTCGTCTTTCTGCTGAAGGATGTGTCAACAATCTTGGGCTCCTGTTCGTGTGCACGGTCCTACAGTCATACGCACGACTACCTGGGGATAGACGCTCACCCTTTTCCAAAGACACGTCGAGAATATCGGAGTCCGGATCGTGCGCACGACTTGAAAAAGTCGTGCGCACAACTGTTATAGTCGAGCCATATCTCAATAATAAAGAGAGAGAGAGAGAGAGAGAGAGAGAGAGAGAGAGAGAGAGAGAGAGAGAGAGAGAGAGAGAGAGAGTGAGAGAGTGAGAGAGAGAGTGAGAGAGAGAGTCATTAGCAAGTACAAAATAGAGAAAACAAAATCATATAGAGAAACAATGTGTCATGGACCTCATAGTAAATGATCTAAATATGAAGGAAATCAAAATCAGCGATGGAAGCAATATGAAATTGCAGGCCATAACTTAATTCTTTTTCGTTGATCTTTTGTCACGATCCCTCAATGTCCTATTCCTTCTTGTTGGATCACCCAAAACGGCTTCGGTTAAGCCCCTAAAAAAATTATACAGAATGAATAAAACGGAAGGATTTCGACATTCATATAGTTAGAAAAATAATTCTAAACACGTACAAGGAGGGTTATAAAACCTTATTAATGACGAAATCCAGATGAATGTATTTCAATATCCTGCATGGGTAATTGAATGCCACGTGAAGCCACAAACTGCTCTCCAAGGACTTGATTTGTAAAACCTTCACTATATAAACCAGATCTAGACAAAGAAAAAATATGAACCGACATTTGATCTTCATGTATCTCGCCAAAGCCTTGCCCATAGACTTGCTGCACGAGAAATGCTATTCAGCCCGAAGGCTTTTTCGATTCTGTTTAGCCCGATTGACATGGCAGCGTACAACTGGTGGCGTAAAAATTTAAATATCGCTAGTAAGTTTCAGCCACCAGTTGTATGCTGCCATGCCAATCGGGCTAGCGAAATCGGGAAAATCTTCGGGCTGAATAGCATTTTTCTGCACTCCCATCATAATCTCCTGCTTCGCTGGCCCGTTGAGGACCTTCAGCTAGTCTTTGAGTGCGGTCGGTTTGAGGGAAGCCTGAGATCGACCGTGATTATGATAATATCACAAAACTTGGCAATTCTTCGGCAGAAGAAGTCGTTCGACAGAGAAGTATTGCTCCCGATCAATAATCCACCCCTTCGAACTTCATCATCACATAGGGTCTCCAATGGATTGAAATACATTATTTTTTGCAATATGTAGCCATATCAATATACATGACTGTTTAGGTCTATCCATCAAATGTCGACACATGTGCATCAAATCGTGGATTTCATCATAACAATAAATATCGGCAATGAACAACTTTATTCGAAATTATAGTGTTGCAAACCCGGATCTGGGCGTTTTGTTCTTGTCCGGCCTCGAATATATGAGCCAATTCCCGCCTCATATGGCTTCACCTGACCCTCTCACTTTTTCTTAAGAATCTTTATGTGAGACATGGCGAGATTCAGCGTCGTCTTGCTGCTAAATTCATCAAAAACATTAAACATGGTATGTTTAATGAAATGTATTTAATGGGATTGAGATTTTTTTGAACAGAGAGTGATAATCCTTTCTCTTTACTGGGCCTTTAATGAGACCCAACATTAGTATGCATCATGTTTTATTTTTTTTATTTTTTACACCTCATATACCAAAAGAGAGGGGGTGGGGAGTGCTGCAAGAGTCATGTTGTGTTATAAATGTTGACATTGGTCTCTCTCCCTTTGAGTATACGTGCACTAATTAATTATGGTCATCATGCTACATTATGAACTAGAGCATGCTCGTGCCTGTCATCACTCGGACAACCGCCGAAAACCTAGTGCGAAACTAGTGCCTTTTGGCACTCTCCAACTGCCTTCGATGACCATGACCCCCCCCCCCCGCCCCTAACAATCTCCACTTGTGGCAACCCCCTCCCCTTTAATAGGGACTGCTATTTAAATCCATACCCCTCTTATGCCCCCTTAAATCCGGACAAAATACACTCAAAACTTCTTCAGCCCATGATTCATAACACAATTGTTGCAAAATAAAAATTATACAGTTGTTGCAACCTCTACATGCCGGTGCTTGTGCTCCCTCCTCCGATCCTCTGAGTTCGTAGTTTCCTCGTAAGCAATTGATTGCTCAGATAAAGAAGCAACCGAGCGATTCAAGCCCTCATGTAATGCAGTGGAGCTTATTTCAAGCTATTTACATCTCTTTCCAAATTTTGCCAAGCAGATATGTAATGAAAGTTTGAGAGCCTGTTGATTTCTAGAATCATCACTAGTGAGAGAGGACTTTTTTTTTTGAAGGAATAAGACAAGGGATTTCGAGTGCCCAAATAAGGAAGTCAAAAATTTATGGCCTCATTAAGACATTTTTTTTTTATAAATAGAGGTTTTATTTCTTTCCAACTAAGGAAGGGGGGGGGGGGGGGGGGGGGGGGAATAAATTTGATGGGGTGAGTATGGGTAGGATTAGAAATTTGAATGGGGCAAAAAATTTGTCATTATTAGCTAGTCAACTTGTCCTAGTAAGCTTGTCAATTTTGTCCTTGTCAGCTTGTCCTATTCATCACAAACCACCGTAGCATATTATATAGATGTTGAAAATGAAGCGACACTGATCTCTTTCAAAAATATCATTAAATAAATATATGTAGCATTGAAGACAGGGTCGGAGGGCTTCGATTACAGCAAGGGAGATGATCAACTAATTGTGATCATTTGTCTTTCTCTATGCGGAAGGCTCTTGATGAACGGTCCAAATTTTCTTGCAAAATTAATGACGTGCCACATGACGGAAGCTCCTTGTGAGGCTTCCATTTTATTTTATATATATATATATATATATATATATATATATATATATATATATATATATATATATATATATATATATATATATATATACACAGAGAGAGAGAGAGAGATGCTAAAATGCGGCGAGCGGTGCGTGCGGCGTCGCACCGCAGCCGTCTGATGCACCGCTGGGTGCATCGCACGCACCGCAGCGGTGCATCAGACGGCTGCGGTGCGACGCCGCACGCACCGCACGCCGCATCCTAGCACTCGTGCGGTGCGAGAGAGAGAGAGAGAGAGAGAGAGAGAGAGAGAGAGAGAGAGAGAGAGAGAGAACCGATCTCATGCGATATGCTGGTAGATGTGATAATGTGATACTCAGCCTGAGCCGTCCGATTGGCGTGAATCGAATGGCACAAATCCTTTCCGCCCCGGCTCAAAGGTGTAGCCGTTCGATCACCTTTGAGCCGGGGCGGAAAGGACGGAAAGGATTTGTGCTGTTCGATTTACGCCGATCGGACGGCTCGGGCTGAGTATCGCATTATCGCATGAACCAGCATTATCGCATGAGATCGGTTCTCTCTCTCTCTCTCTCTCTCTCTCTCTCTCTCTATATATATATATATATATATAAAATTTCTCTGTTCAGTTTAGATTGGTTCAAGTACAAAACTCAAAATCTAGAATTGAACCAACATACCCAGTTTTTTTATTTTTGGAACCAAACAGAACCCAACGTTCGTTCCAAATCTGATTCAAATTGAACCATTTAGACTATTTAATTCATTTACCACGTCAGAGTGAACTAACGAATACTCATGATAATAAAAAAGGTTTGTTATAATGAATTTTTTTTCTTTTCCAAAATGCACCCTCGCCCAACTGTTGGTATCCATCCCCATTTCAAGAAGACTCAGGCAAGTTGTGTGCACGATCTTGGGGCTCAGGTCTCACATTGGGCACTAAACAGAGGAGGTGCTATGTGCGATAGGCACGTCATGCACACGATGAGCATCATGCGCACGATCCTGGGAGCTCAGAACTTGCATTAGGAACTGAATAGAAGCGAAGAAGGCAAGTCGTTCGCACGATGGAGGCGATCGTGCAGACAATATTTCTCGACCATTTTTCTATCGTCTCGATCGTGCACATGTTTTGCCAATCGTGCGCATGACGTCGACAAGTTGCAACTGGTTTGTTGTTTCCACTATGCTGTTTGGAGGGGCCATATAAGTATCTCTTTAGGGTTCGTTTGGGTGTAAGAGTTGACATAGTGAAAACTTGCTTCCTCTTTCATCATGAAAACTTGCCGGCGATCTTCAACGGAGTAAAGATCGGAATCGAATGGGGATTTGAAGCGGAGGTGAGTGATTTTCTTGGTCAAGAAGGTATCGAGTATATATCTTGCTTTTCTCTTTTATAGTGAAAACTTTCTGAGCGCTCCAACGATGGTGGACTAACCTAGATTGGGGTGAACCACCCTTAATCTCGTATGTCATCTGTGATTGATTTTTCTTTTTGTTTTTGTGATTGTCAATTGGTTGCCCTCACATGAGAATTGATTTCCTCGATTGGTCGCTTCCGGAACAAGTGGTATCAGAACAAGGTTCCATCGGGGGAGAAGATCACATCAGATAGTTAGCATTTGAAGATTTATACTCATCGAGATAGAGAAGAACAACAACAACAATGCATGAATGATCAGTCTTAAAAGATCGAATTAGTCGATCTAGAAACCAAATATGGAGGGTATTCTATTTTTCAAGGACCTCTATACCCCGATCAAAGATGATGAAAACAATGCCAAAGGATATGAATAATGATCAATGGAAGGTTTTGAACTAGAAGATGCTACCTTATGGTATCTCCTTGTGTTGTGATTAGTTTTAGTGACAGAAAACCTAACTTTCTGGTGTTATAATTTGCGAGATGCAGTCGGTAGGGTAGAGTCTGTTACAAAAATGTGATTTTAGTGAGAATGAAAACTGAGTTTTTTGTTTAGTCCTATATTGTCTGGGGGAAGAACTATTAGTTCATATTTAATATAACTCCCTCCATAAGACTTTGTAGCTTCACTAGAGCCATACCCAAGCCCACTACACGCACGCCCGCCCGCCGAGCCAAGCTGGGTAGGTCAAGCCAAGCACGAGCATTGACTCGGACTCGGGCCTGGTTGAGGTCACGACTTGCGAGCCGCATGGATGCGAACAGGCTTTGGACCTTCTTTTTAATTGAGTTGTAATGTTTTAATTGAGAGTTATTTTATCTATTTCACATTACCCGAGGTTGGACTAGGTTCGTTGAACCTGGACTACTTGAACGCGTGCAACCATTACATTTGACAGAGCAGTAAATGCTCTTCAGTGCAGGAAATGTTGTTGCATGTGATAAGAAATGAGCCGGTGAATGTTACGGCTGAGGACCTATATATAAGTGAGGGTCCATTGAAGCCAAAGACAAAACATCAAAAGACAAGAACTCTCTCGACTTTCTCTGCCTCATTCTCGTTCTTATTCGATTACTGTCTGGAATACACTTTGACTCCCAACCGAATTCCCATCGGTGCTGAAAAGGAGTCCAGTCTTTATACCCTGGTGAGCGTTCATCGGAGGCTTTCAAGTACCTTTAAAGACGGTGATATAGTTTTCAGGGCATTGTTCTTGCACAAGCCTCGACTACTTCTAAGTCTATCTTCTGTCCTTCCTTTTCTTTCCTATTTTCCATATTTGTAGATGACCTTAGGTTCCCTCCAAAATCTAGTTAGATTTATGTGATAATATCTTCATGCTAATCCTCCTCATATGTAGTTCCATCGTTAGTTTCTTAACTAGATTGTTAGACTCTACCATTTCTTTCTAGTAACCTTGATTGCATGCTATAATATAATAGAATCCCAATAATCTGAAAGTTATTTTTACATTTAGTTTTATTGTATTCTGATTAGATTTATTCCCTGAGCAAGAGTGATTATATTTAGTCTTTTGTTGCCTATTAGACTTTTCCTGAATTTTCTTATATTTGACGGTGGCAATGAAAGCTTGTCAAACTGGAATCAAATAGTCATAAGAAGCTTGGAATATAAGAAGCCTAGTTCTTCACCTTCTACCTAGAGCTAATCTAACCGTTTAAAAAGTCAATCAAGAATTCTTTCTTGATAACTACTAAGATAGAGAGAACCTAGAAAGTCTAGTAAGAAACATGAGCAGTTCGATGGGAAGAACTTTAAGTGGTAGCAGATAAAACTTAGGTTATATCTGACCATCCTTAAGGTTATCGACCCTATCTCCATAGAGAAGCCTACCCTAAACACTAGTGACAATGGCTCATCTAACTAAACAGATTTAGACTTCTGGGAAAGACAGGATTATCTTTGTAAGAACTATATCCTTAACTGCCTAGTCCCCGATCTCTTTGATGTTTACTTCACTTGCAAGTCCGCTAAGGACCTGTGAAACTCCATAGAGTAGAAGTGCGCCACAGAGGATAATGGGTCAAAGAAGTTCAAAGTCGGAAAGCTACTGGAGTTCAAGATGGAGGATGGAAAGTATGTGGTCTCCTAACCAGAGGAAATATATATAATCATCCAAGAGGTCCTCAGAAAGGTATGCTCTCTATCTGTGAAGGATTTCAAGTGTCAACCATAATCGAGAAGCTGCCTCCCTAATGAAAGGATTACAATAATAGATTGGAGGACAGGAGGCAAAAGATGATTCTAGAAGACCTCGTAGTCCAAATCCGTATCAAGGAGGACAATTGAGTATCTAAGAAGAGGGAGCGAGCCAATGAGCTGAAAGGCAAGACTAACATCATGGAGGGGAAATCTTCAAAGAAAAAGGATCAAGCTCCCAAGCCATACGAATTGAACAAGCTATTCAATCCTCTGTTTAAGAAGAAGCCGAAGGGAGACTGCTTCGTATGTGGCAACTCATGCCACATGGCTAAGGAGTTTAGCTTCAATGCAGTTAATCTACCGAAGAACAAGTCTATGGCAAACGTAGCCCAGAACGATTACTTTATGGCGATGGTGATGGAGGTGTAGCTAGTTAGCAACCACGCAAACTGGTAGGTGGAAACGGATGCAACCCAGTATATCTGCAGGTCGAAGAGCTATTTCTCCTCCTACATACTTACGATAGAAGGAGAAATATTGTACATGGGCAACTCCTAAGTTACCCAGGTCATTGGGAAAGGAACTGTGGTATTGAAGTACATATCTGGGAATCATCTAACGCTAAAGGAGGTATTGAATGTCCCAAAGATTAGAAAGAATCTGGTCTTTGGAGCTATGCTAAGCAAGAAAGGCTACAACCTTGTATTTGAGTCAGACAAATTTGTCCTGGCTAAGAGTGGGTTTCTTTTCGGGAAGGGTTACCTCGATGAGGATTTGTTCAAGTTAAATATAATCTCTCATATTGATAAGAAAGCTTCTTCTTCTACCTTGTGTGAATCTTTTGATCTGTGGCATGCTAGACTAGGATATGTTAACTCTAAATCATTTAAAGGGTTAGTTAACTTAGGTAGCATACGTTGGAAATAATTCCTATGGCTGAGAGTCCCAACAGAAGAAAATTAGTAATCCAATGATCAAAAATGGTGTGTGTTACATATTAAAACTTTCATCAAACTAATTTACACATGTGCATATGAATAAGGCATGATGAACAAACACCCTAACGACGATCTTGTGATACGAACAATCTAGCATGAATGCCTATTCGATTGCAGTACTAGATCTACGTGTTAGAATTTTATACCTTCGTGCGGAGCTTTTAACTGTGGAGGATTTTCTTCTTTGTCGATGGAGAGAGAAAAAAAGCCTTTGTGGATGAAACTCCTCGCGATGTAGATGATCTCCCTCCCTCAGATTTACCCGATCACACACGCTATCCGGATCCTTAATTGTAACTAGATCTTCGAGTGCCTCTAGGTTGAAAACCTTCTCCACCTTGTCCTCTTATACCTTAGACCCCCTCCCAAAACCCTAGCCATCACCCTACGTACCCTCTTGAAACCGTGATTTCCCCCTCCCCCTTAGTCGTGCACTACAATCTAGGGGAGGGGATAGACTTGAATCTCAAGTACATCTCCCTCCCTTGATTGTCTCCACACATATAGGGAGGGGCGGCTACTATGGATCCCCTATGGGGGGGGACTACTATTAGGGCATGAATGCAGCTACTATTAGGGCATTTTAGCATGACTAAAATGCTACCATGCCACTAATGGTCATCCACCTTATATGAGGAGCCCATATGGCTGGCCTATTATGTATACCGAGCTAGGAGCCCTAGTTCAACTAGGATATCTTCATGCGTACACTAATGGTCAACCACTGTGGGATGCCTCTAATGATTTTACTATTTATTGGGGTGCCCTTAGTAAAAATATGGGGTACCCCTAGTAAAATCCACTAGTCCGCTTCTACCATGCTCAAGTGCTAAGCACACATGGAGTGGGACCCACACAGAGGATGAGGGTGCTATTTAGTATTTACCTATACTACTCTAGGGTTACTCCATTAGTAAATATACTAACCTAATGCATTTACCATGCTCTAGTGACACACACAAAGAACATAGGGCAATTAGGGTTTCAAAAATTCATTCTTCCTCTCTAGTGCTTCATGAGATAAGGAGAAAGTGAAAGATTCGTAGAAAATGTGGATAAGGTGGAACTTTCAGGGACTGGGATGCATGGCTTCCAACCGGACTCGACTAACACACTACATAAGTGTTCCATCAGCCCTCTTAGTCTCAATTAACCTGCATAGCCACACAAAGTGCGACGTAAGTTGAACTTCAATTCTCCTAGACTTATTATATTATCCATATAACCATGTCCTCTGCTTATTATTGGTAGCTCAATGTCCCTGGCCTCCACTTGGTGCCATGAATCAACTTAAGCGGTGGAGAGTACCGTCAGACTCAAGTGATCATCTGATTTGGTTCCTTCTAGGTTGATTCATCACAAAGCACCTTCAGTCGCTTTGGCTAAGAAATGTTGACCACTAGGTTTTAGTCAAACTATTGACCACTAGGTCTAGGTTTAATGTGATTTATGTCAGACCAAGACACTAGTGGCGTGTTGATGCATTGTCAGTCGAGTAACCCAAGGCATCCGTTGGTAGGGATATGGATGACCTACAGGAGTGGTGTTCCGATGTAGTGGAGACTTATACAAGGTAGCGAGGAAGGTAGTTCTGAGAGTAGTGGGTTCAGTGATGAACAAGTCTGCAGGTGGAGTAAGCTCGTGTGTGCGGAAGATGAAGAAGAAATGGGTTTTGGGTGAAGTCCAAAGGAAAATTGGACTTGTTCATCATCATGCTAAATGGGCAGGCACCTAGTGTAGGGTGCAAAGGTATGCAACAAGGCAAGGATTATCACAGGTAGGGTGCAAAGGTATGCAACAAGGCAAGGATTATCACAGGTTCTCAGTAGCGACGATGACAATGGCGACAACAGTAGCAACGACAATAACGTGGCAGAGTTTTTGAAACATACGCTTCTTAGGGCCAAGGTGGAGATTGTTGGGTTTGGCCCAATGAAGCTCGCAACTGAGAAGAAGATCCAACCCAGCCCGGGTTTGCCCGGGCACCAGGCTGTAGGCACCCAGGCGCCAGATCTGACAGATGTCAGGTGAAGAGGTCGTGCGCATGAAATGTCTAGGTCATGCGCATGACCATGAATTCTTGTACGCAGGTGCGTCCGTGGGGCTGCGGGTTTGAGTTGTTTTTGATAAAAAAATTAAGGCTATTTTTTGGTCTCCTTTGGGTATGCGTTTGCCCTCTTGTTTATAGGGAGCAAAGGTGGTCCTAGGTTCGATTGTGAAGAACGGGTGGAATCGTTGACGACGGCTACGTGGTGATCGGATATCATCTATGAGAAGGTTTCGTCGGAGAATAAGGAAGGATCCAAAGGGGGGGGGGAGGGTGTGGCGCTCACCTTGGCTCTTTAAGGCCCTTTAAGATAGTGACATGGTGGAGTGTGGCTTCTTGGTAGTTGAGAGAGCAGATTAAAGGACAAAGAGAGAGGGGAAACATGTTCTAGGGTTTGCTGCAAGTAGAGAGAAGAGGAAGGAAGGAAGAGAGAAAGAGAAGAGAAGGAAGAAAGAAGATGGAAGATGAGGATATGGTGTGCAGATCATCATCTGGGTTCTTCAGTGTCTACCTTGGCTTCTAATTCGAGGCTTTCATCCCTTGGTAGATCATCTGATAACTCTGTATCTCTTGTGCGGGTTCTATACTTTGTGGGTGCTCTATGAGAGGAGATCGAGAGAGAGTTTTTGGGGGTTCGAGGTGACCCACTACATGATGTAATCTCTCGATAGTGATAACCCAATCCTTGTTGCCGGTAATATTCTACGTTGTACTATTGTGCTTGCGTCTCGAATTCTCAGTGGCCGGTTTACAGGCGTGATCTCCGTGGGCTCCGGTTCCTTGATCCGTAGCATGACGCTTTTTCAGTTGCACCCGGTGGATCACCATGGTGTGCACGCGACTCGACGGGGTCCCGGCTCGGTATCCGTCTATCTCGGGACACATGTTGGCGTAGGGGTGTAAAACGGGCCGGGCCTATAACATCTCGGGCCGGGCTAAGTCGGGCCTACATATGCTAAGCTCGGAGTAGCTCGTTGGGCTTCTCGGGCCAGGCCACGGGCCAAAGGTCTGAGCCCGAGCCCGGCCCATATATACATATATTGGTAATTTTGGGCCGGGCCGGCCCAGGTTTGGGTTAAAACATGTGGTTTAATAAAAAAATTCTTCAAAGACAATGTATATATAGGCTTGAACACAGAATCTGATGGCAATTCTCAAAATCTAAAACCGCTATACTACACTTACTTAGTATTATAAGAATATAGTCTTTAAAATATATACCGAATATGCAGCATTACGATCGGATTTTTGGACCGGGCTTTCGGGCTTCATTTCGTTTCAAGCCGGGCTGCGGGATCAGGGTGGTGGCCCGAGCCCGGCCCATTGTGCTTTCGGGCTGGGCCGGGTCCCGGGTTGGGGCCTGTGGGGTTTTTTTTACACACCTATGTTGGCGGATCCGGATTCCCAACAGTGTCGTACGTGCAGCGCATCACAGCCCACAATGGTTTGCTCCAGTGACCACATGCGGCTCTGATTCACGCGGGCCCACCTGGAGGAGATCTGAACTCCTAGAAGGTGATGGCATCCCCAGCCACTCTCAGACGCCACATCACTCCTACCTGGCTGTACGTACGACCGAGCTACCGAACAGCATCGCCCCAAAGCGAAAGACCTCTCACTAACATACAAACAAACAAGGAGGAGGATAGAGAGGAAGCAGGGTGCCCACCACGATGGGAGGAGAAGCTAAGATGACGACAAGGGAGAGAGTTAGGTTTAAATCTGGTGACAGTTGAGACATCGACACGTGGCACGCACTGTAGAAGTAGGAGAGTACGGCCCACTGGTGTATCTATCTATCTTGGCTGTCTGCTCACTCCACCGTGAGTGAGGGTGACGTCGATTCAGCCTACTTAATTATTAAAATCATTGGGAGCAGTCCGACGTGGAGGGCCCCCACCAACCCACTAACTCACTTTTAGGGCTGCAACTTGGGCGGGTTGGACCTGACCCAACCCGAATGTTGGATGGATTTGGATTTCATGTATTTGAAAATTGAGTTGGATTATGATTGAAACTTGAAAAAATATAACCCAAGTTAAATTTGGATCAGACTAGGGTTGAGGGATCAGGCAACTCGATCCAACCCGAACTCAAGTGCCCATATATATCTATGAGTCTGATATATAGGTAACAATCACAATCATTGAGGGGTTGTAGTCACAGTCATCCATTTCACCCAGTCCCATATTATTTATTTATTTTTTATGTATCAAATAAGGTTATTATCTAATGATCTAGTAAATTGTATGAATAGAAATGTAAACAAAATTGTTTGGTAGTGCTAGCAAATATAAGTTCTTTTTAGATTTTGATCTTTAAAGAATAAAATTTTAAAATAAGTACACCCGAAACTGCACAGCCCAACTCGTCCTACCAACTTGGGCTAATCCAAACCCAATCTGAAAATAAAAATTTTTGCTTGGGTTAGGATTGGAATGGGTATCTCGAGTTGGGTTGGGTTACGCTTGAGGGTTTTAGTACTTGGGTTGACCCCCAATCCAACCCAACCCGCCTGAGTTGCAGCCCTAACTAATTTCACACTCGGGTCGGGTCGGGTCGGGTTTGGTCGGGTGTCTTTTGGCATGTAGCGCAGTAGGCTAGGCTTTGGTTTTACCTCTTTATTAGTATTTTTTAGTTTTCGGAGACGATGCTTCTTTTCTGATTAGTTTACTATGAGTAATCTTTGAATAATTAGAAAGTGGTACTTACACTTCATATTTTTCTGGTAAAAAAGAAAGTGGCACACTTAATTGCCTCACATCATCCACCAACATGATTCCTCATGAAAAAAAAAATTTTAAAAAAAAAACGACATCAATTCTATATTACTACTCCGAGGATTGCACGTGCCCGATTGCTGCAGAACCCTGGTCTATGTCGTGCTGTAAGCACTTACAAGTGATCGATATACTTACCGTGAAAAAAAAAATTGATAATACCACATGATGAAGATAATTACAAGTCATTTTTGCTAGCTAATTTATTCACTATATTTTTCGGTGAAAGATTGCATTCATCTCTTTGCATCGTTAGATAGTACTTCTTTCCAGGGCACCAAATAAAGGAACACTTCACATCACATACGTATAAATCGAAAATAGAGCTAGAATACAATTCGAAAGCAATTAAAAGATTGATTCAACAACTAATGTGGAAATATGTGGTATGATTTTGTATTTATATATATTTTTTTTCAATTGGTAGGAAGAAACTCTTTAGCTAAACCCCCTACTCTTTTTTAATGGACAGTATAGATATAGATATAGATATTCATTTCTTACCATGCTTGAGATTCCTCCTCGGCACCTCATTATGTCTAGAATTTCGTATGTGATGACCTCTTAATATCAACCGAGTTCCAACTCATTTGCAAAAAAAAAAACATAGCCTAATTCATATTTACGCAATGAATTGAGAGTCTACAAGTGGGGAAACCCGAAAAAATACAAAGTGTTGCGAGAAACTAGCATGATCTGATACCAATTCCATGAGGATCATGTTAGACGATACTGTATGAACAATCTGATACCGATTCATTCCAACCATGATGCGTCCACAAAGATTAATCGCACAAACGATCCTCCGACGGATCGATCAGGAACAAGCAATCCAATATAAGTACATAAATAGAAAAAAGAAAGACAAAGCAATCACAGAGGGGAGACGAAAGGTTTAGGTGGAAACCCTTGTGGAAAAAAAACCACAGGCGAAAACGATCGGAAAATGATCGCACAAACGATCGGACGAACTCACACAGAGAGAATGCATCGTGCGCAGGATCAACTGTCGCTTAGGCGACTAGGAATGATGCTCGGCCAAGAAAGAACACGATGGTTTTTCCTGAAAACTTAGGAACGCCATGAGCACGATCTGGGAAAATGTTGTTCACGACTTGGGTGTATGTCCCATGCACAACCAAGTTCTGTTAGCCGTGTGGACTCTGAACCAGAGAAAGGAGAGTTTGAAATCGAGCTATCTTCAACAATCTCCACATTGGTCATTGTCTCTACTTGCACCCTAACGGTGCTCAACGACGCTTCATTGATGTCCCAAAGTGTGTCCCGAAAAAGGGCCAAAAGCACCCTAACGGTGCCAGTACCCTGATGGTACGAAACTCCTCAAATCATTTTGACCAAGCTCAGGCAACGTTGAACTTAGTCAATGGAACCGGGCTTCGTTAGCATGTCGGCATGATTATCTTGCATAAGAACTTTTTCAAAAAAACCACCTTCTTCTTAATATACTGTCGAACAAAGTGATAACATATATCAATATGTTTCATCCGTGAGTGATGGAGCTGATTGTCGTTCACCAAATAAATAGCACTCTGGCTATCCAAAAATATCACCAAGCTAGACTGCGAAAGACTGAACTCGCCCATAATGCCTTGGAGGCAAATTACCTCCTTAGAGCCTTCTATAATAACCCTATAATCTGCTTTTGTTGTCGACAATGCAACTGTGTCCTATAAGAAGATATTCCAACTTATCGGAGACCTGTTGGCTGGTAGGGTGACCAAGGAACCCTCCAAGATTCTCCAAGACTAGAAAATTCTAGATGAAGAGAGTAGAAGACATGATTTTCTATAGAATTGCATTGGCCTCTGTGGCACAGATTATAAGCGAAGTGCACAAAAAGTCCCCATACATAGTTTCTAGGCTTTCTTTTTCCAAAAAGTCATCTGTGAAAAAATATGCATCTCGAGTTCTGCTATTAGAATTTTATACCTCTTCCTTTTACAATACACTGGTCGTGCTTACTTTTGTATTCAAAATGCATATGCTGCTTCTCCCTGTTTAGATTTTCTCTATTTCCTGTTTGTTCATTAGATGCATCAACTTTTTTTTCTTCATTATATTGCCACTTCACAATTTACTAGCTTTTATCCTTATAGAAATAAATCATTTTTTGTAATACTGGCAGGGTTTTTTTTTTTGGTGCATTTCAGAGGGGAGGTCACAAACGAATCTTCAGGAGGCACCACATGCCGGCACTGCAAGGAAAACCACCACCAGGTGGGGGAAGACGATCACCTGCCCAGTAGAAAACGGACACAAATGCCACTACTGGCATACCCACCAACCCCTAAACAAGAGAATCACATAGCCACCATTGCCGGCGGAGACATGCCCCACACACTGGCGGGAGACACCTCCAAACCCCAGACCAAGGGGTAGGAAAACAGCATGGAACCAAAAGATCCACAACAAAAAGAATAACCCAAAAAAAACAAAGGCGAAGTACCGCCCGCACCAGCCGCCGAGCTAATTTGAAGGAGTCGTAGACGTTGCCTCCTCATCGCCGTCGAACCGCCGCCTCCTCCACACCGCTAGGAGCCGCCACAGACCAGTGGGGGTGTACTGAAAACTCACCGGCGGAAAACTTTACGCCGGGGCAAGATCTGACCTCCCAAGCTGCTCCCGGTTAGTTTCTTGCACACCCCCTTCCTTCAGGTTGTATCAAAGATCAAAGTAAGTAATGTGTTTGTCTTTCTTCTGCAGATTATTGACTCAAGGAGTTCACTTAATGTTTGTGAAAGGCGCTTTTTAAAGCCTTGAATGATGTAAGATGGATTTTGCCAACCTGACCGTCCAAACTTGTACTACTAGTAGTAGTAATAGTGTCCTGATCTCCCTTCTTTGTTGGTGTCGTGCAGATTGAAACCCCCAAGGACGTCCAAGAGAAGTTTGGACGAACTGTTGTTGAATCTTACCTGCTATAGTAAGCTGAGTAAGCATTGCGTCTTCAACTCTTGGACCGTGGGTGCAGGTAGAGTGGAAGAGGAGGGCGAAGCTGTGGCAGATGTGTGTGTGTGCGTGTGAGTGAGAGAGAGAGAGAGAGAGAGAGAGAGAGAGAGAGAGAGAGAGAGAGAGAGAGAGAGGTAGTTGAAATGGCCTCAACGTGTAACCTATGGCCCTGTGGTTTGAGAGAGAGATGGATAGATGAATTGGCCTCAACGTGTACTTTATGGCCCTGTGGTTTGTGGATGATCGAGGAGGGCTCTACTTCTGTTGTTGAGCCGGAACTTGTGATGTTAATGCCCCATTTAGGAAAGATTTAAGCTGTTTTTATCTATATTCGGGAATCGGGACTAAGGGCTCATTGTTCCTTGTTCTCTCCATTTTAAAGTTCATGCTTAATCCTTGATTTATATTAAAATCGATGTTCGAAAATCACTACCATGAAACTCCTGATGTGCCTAGACGACAATTTTTGAATCAATGTTTCTTTTACTGTGTAGAGCATCTAGGGTTTTTGGTGGTTAATGTTGGGGGGAAATCTTTTGTCATCGGGGTATCTTTGTCCATGGTCAATCGATGTAGAATTGGGTGAGTGGTAGGTATGTAGCTTGAGGTGACAGTGAGAAGAGTAGGCACGAGGTTTGTTGTCGAAGTTTGGTCGTAGCATATGTCTTGGTGTGGTAAGTCACAACCTCAATCTACTAAATCTGAAGGAGTAGAGCTATCCATCGACAAGCCGAGGGGGGCTTGTACAAGTGGATGGACTAGAACTAGAAGGGGACGAAGATCAGGGAATGAGACATTATCTCAAATCTGATCAGACAATATGTGCGGAGCTCTGCAGCTCCATAAGAGGCAATAACTTTCCAAAGTGGCAAAAAGTCCTCAAAAGGTCTAAACAAAAGTCTCCTTTGTTGTTGTCATCTACTGTATTTATAGGCCTGCTTCCCGTAGAGGTTGCAGGCTTCGATTGATCCATGTAGTGATCTGCGTCTAGTCCACGTGTGGGCCTCTGATGGCTTAATAGCTAGTCCCCGAATGGGCCACTAGCTATTTTTGTGGGCCTCTTACGATGTGGGCCTCTGCTAGCCTGCTAGCGGGCCACAGGTTGTCCTCGTGGGACCCTAGGGATGCGGGCCTCTACCAGCTTGTTCATGATGGGCTATGGGACCGGCCTCTGTTGGCGGCCCTCTGATGGGCCGTGAGCTACTTCGTGAGTCTGCCAACGTATGGGCCTCTGTTGGCCTGTCTTGTGTCCTGCAGGTCTATGGGTCGGCTAACGACACTAGCCATTTTTTGCACACACAATTGTTACCGCTTGCGGAGTCTCTTCTTGTTTGTCTTAATTTGTGAGTCAAACCAAGATGTGAGAGTTCACATGTAGGCCCTTTTATTATTGAGTCAGCAGTTCAAGATCATCAGCTGATTCAGCAGTCGACCACACGACCTTAGTTTCTCACCTGAGAGTCGTGCATGCATGATCTTGCGAGGGTAGATAGGATTTCTTGATTGTATCATTTTGCGTGCATTTGCATCGCTTACATGATTCACTCTTTTTGAAGATTTCATCATGACTTTAAATATTTTCCATTTCTAGAATATCGTGCTCTAAAATAAAACACTTTTATTCTCGAAAAACGGAATTAGTTTTGTCGTAGTCCAAGTCAAGAGGATCCGACACTTAGAAAATTTTCTAAGTGGTCGAAGTCCATACTAGGTGTCCGAACAACTGTTCGGACCCTAAGTGTTCTAGGGCGGAACGGCTGTTCGGACTCCTAGGTTATGCTCGAATGGTTCTTTATGTATCCGGACCGTTAGGGACATTTTGACATTGGGCGTCTGAATAACCATTTGAACCATCCTATGTGTGTCAAAGGGAGTTTGAGTCTACGGTCCAAACCTTAGCCGTCCAAACAGCTGTTCGGACCGCTAGTACAGAATTTGGTTTTGTATAAATACCCACATTGCCGATTAGTTTTTGGGGAAAAATAGAGGAGAAATTGTTTTTCGTGCGAAGAGGCTTTTAAATTTTCGTCTCCTTTCTTACTCCCCTCAAGCCGACACTAAAGGTAAGATTCCTTATTACTTGAGGTTATTTCCCATTATGAGTATGCTAGCTGACTTTATGCTAGATTCGTTTATTTTCCATTTAGAAAATTGATAAGATTTATCTATTTATTATTTTCAATGATTTGGTTGGTTTTTCTCTTTCTTACCCTTTCAAATCCCATGTATTGGGTTCTTTCGTGAAACGGAAGAGTGTCAGGTCTTGCTCATGCGACAAGACAGAAGAACCTGGCCTAATTCCTCTTAGTAGGGAGTCGGGGTGTATTGACGTAATTCCTTTAAGGTCCGACAGGTTACTCTGGTGAAGTAGTCCCTTAATGGGTGTGATTCACCTTTGGGCATGTTCGAGTCTTGCGGGGACAAGCATTTATGTCTTTGTGTAAGTTAATCATGGAAGTTCGAGTGGCGTCTTGGGTGAGCAACTAGGACCACGGTGTTGGAGCATTATGTAAGCGGCTGGGCAGGGAGCTCGTGAAATGCTGAAATGAACAAGACAGAAGACAGCGTGTAGTTCCTGAACAGGTCCTATGTGATCTTGATTCCATGTCTATAACCGAACCTTTGAAGTTTAGTGGATTGCTTTCACCATCTGGCGCGAAGCTGGCGAGTTTTTTTTTCCTCGTGAATGGTTTCTCCGTAAAAACTTTTGTGTGTGCTATAGTTCAATATTTGGAATGCAAACATTGTATGCTTTTGCTTAGCACTTCATAGAAACACCTAAACTAATTATTACTTTGCAAGTGAGGGGGGGAGAGAACTACCTGACATTATTTCATCTTGTATGAAAATAATCTAATCCACTAGCAAGTTGATAACATAAGAGAACTAATTTTAATATATCGTGTGCACTACTTAATACTATTCTACCAAGGCGATTTAGATGTTTTTATCTGGTGCACCGTTGCGCAACGTGATGCAAAACTTATGATTAGGTATTTTCAATTGGTATTAGAGCATGGTGCTTGGTAGTCTGATAGACTTAGTAGTTGCTGGGATTTATCTGGTTTTCTCTTGTTGTCAGTATGGATGTTCAGAGAGAATGTTATGCTATCAATTGTACTCCTTTGTTTACTGATTCGAATTATTCGTACTGGAAGGGAAGGATGAGAGCGTTTCTCAAGTTTCTAGATGTCAGGGTATGGAACGCTGTGGAGAAGGGTTGGTCTGCACCTACCCTCGCTATAGTGATTAATGGAGAGACCAAGGTTACGGTCAAGCTGATAGACTTTCGGACAGGCATAGAGAGGGATGCCTATACCTATGGTCAGAAAGGGCTAAATGCTATTTACTGTGGAATCAGCGAGTTAGAATTTCATCATGTCACTACTGCGAACACTACAAAGGCGGCTTGGGATGTACTGGAGGTCATTCATGAAGGCACTTTGGTTGTTTGTCGTGCCAAGATGCAAAGATTGATTTCTAAATTTGAAAGCTTGGTTATGGATGACAGTGAAACGTTTTCCAAGTTCTACTCCAAGCTGATCAATGGAGTTGCAAACGAGTCCTTTGAACTGGTTGAAACATTTGCCAGCTCAAAGGTCAACCGTAAGATTCTTCATTCCCTTCCTAAGTGCTTTTGACCCAAGGCCACAACGATTGAAGAATGCAAGGATGCGGGTGACATTTTGACCGAAGAACTGATCAGTAATCTACTGACGTATGAAGATACATTACCCACCTATGCAAGAAAATCTGAAAGAGTTGCCTTTTGGACTGCATTTTTTGAGTTTGATGACTCTACGTCTAAGATATCTTCTATGAGCAATGAATAATTGTTTCTGATCAAGAACTATCACACGTCCTTCAAGGTAAAGAATCAGATGCAGAGGTTCGAGTCACCACGAGTTGATAAAGGGAAGAAATCTTTCTTCAAAGGGAAGATTGTGAGGAGTACTGAGGCCAGACCTTCTAGTTCTCACCCTGAACTTGATTAAACTGCATGTGAGGAAGGAGTATGTGGTACCTCAATGTTACAAGTGTCAGGGGTTTGGTCATTTTGCTGCGAAGTGTCCGAATATGGTCAGGGTCTCCATTGGTAAGACTATGAATGTGACCCTGGATGACACAAAGTCAAATGTTGAAGAAGAAAGAAGAACCTCAAGCTGACTTCGTGACAGTGGCTTCATTTTCTGGCCTACTTAACGATTCTATAGTCGTCACTTCTAAGAACACCAACTCCACATCTCTTGTTCCTCCTTCTCCCTAAATCCATTATACTATCTTTTTAACTACTCTGAGATTATCTTCTTATTGTGTCTCAGACTTAGTTATCTTTTAAGATTGTAAGAGTTGTTTTGATTATACAGTGTATTCTTATTAGTAAATTCCTTTTTCTTCTGTTTCTAGTTGTCTATGCATATTGCATAGCATTGTATATATTGTTAGCAGGGGTGGGACTTGGGCGGGTTGAAGGGTTTGCCCATGCCCAATCCGACTTACAGAAACGTTAACCCGTTTTGCCTATGTTTGTCCATTGTTCTTAGAATTCAACATCAAACAGACGTAGTCTTTGATTTCTATAAAAAAAACTACCAAAGCATTCAACCTTAATGTGTCACTTCCTCGGGATGGAAAGATCGGTGCCCAAACCCGTCCAAATTGAAATCGGGTTGATCTTTTTTTATCCAAACCCGTCCAAGTTTTTAACCAGCTTTGCCCATGTTTGTCCATTATTTGGGTTGGACGGGTCGGGTTCGGGTCAAACCCGCCCAAGTCCCACCCCTATATATTGTGCATACGGTTTCAAGCATATATGTTCTCTACATGGTATTGTATTTGTTTTGTTGTTTTTTTTGTGTTTCATATTAGATACATACTTCCACAACTTTCCATCTAAAAGCTTGTGAGAGTATTCAATCCTATAGAAATGCTTTTTAGGATGTCGTATGCAGTAAAGAGGGAAGTCTGCATAAGACTGCGGATCTGTAGTCTGTCTTTCCATGTGAGTAGCTCTACCTCATAAGTCAATCCTTGACCCCACTACAGACTATTAAAACAGTACGAATGTATGTTTTCCACAAGAATCATGCTGATCACTTAGAATTTATCTTGATTGTGGCAGATTGGCCTTTAAGTAGCCCTCTTGATGGAGAAAATGAATCTTTAGAATCCATCTAAAGTAGATATACCGAAGTCTGTGATTGCTACTGTGATAAGAAAAATGAAAATTAAAAGATTGTTCACAAAGAGGGCTACCTGTCTTCAACTCCTGCAAATGAACAAGGTTGAATTTCAGTGTTGGAATACTGTCTTGTCAGGACTTGGACATAGAAAAGTGAGCTCAAAAGATTATGTCGAGCAAAGTCCAGTGGCTAGTTTGGTTTGATTTATTGTCATGTAATCCTTGTATATACCCTACTACAAGTAGTCATTAAGGACTGTGTTGAAGACCTAGTCCGTGTTATTCTATCTTTCACATGCACACGAGGACCTCTTTTGTTGCCATCTACCGTATGCGAAAGGGATTTTTTTGACTTGGGTCTTCACCACCCTTATCTTATCTGCTCCTACTCACTACCATGCAGGGGCGAAACCAAGGGGAGGCTGAGGGGGGCCGTGGCTCCCCCAAAACTGGTAAAATTTCAATAAGATCCCTTTGAGATTTGTGTCAAGGATAAGACTTTGGAAATTTTATTCGATCATTCTTTTTACCCGACTAGGACATAACATGAAATTTCCTTTGTCCAATGCATTGTTGTAAATATTATATAATTTTGTCGTTGAGTTACTAAGTGTTTACATTTGTGAATATCGCATTCATGCATTAGTTGTATTAAGTTTGAGGGAACCATCATCGTTGGACTCCCACTTGTACGTCGAAACTTAAAAAATTTTAAA